>JAPKLW010000072.1:644935-686554 GCA_026898455.1 Plectranthus barbatus
TTTTGTGAATTTAATTATGGGCAATATCCATAGATCGATCCGGTTCAGTTTTGGTTTTGGTGATTCGGTTCACGTAAAAATACTTATACTTCCTTGCGCCTTTCTCTTCTGCTAGTCTGGCATGTAACTCAGTAGTTGCAGTCATCTGTCGTCTTATTGTTGGGATCTACTGGTTGATGCGATCTCCTTTGTTGGGCTGGATTGAGCTCGACGATCTGAGTGGAATGAATTTTGGTCCTAAACTTTTGTACGTCTCTCTTCACGAAGAATATTGCATCCTCGGGATGATCTTCAATGGATACTGCAGCTCGTACAGCTTCACTCCTGTTAATTTGCATGATGTCCCATTCATGTGCCTGTAGTTGGGCGAACACATCTTTTGTGCTCATAGTTGATAGATCTTTCTCTTTGAGGCTTGTCACCTTGAAAAACCTATTTTTTTTGGCATCTTAGAAATAATCTTTGAGTTAATGTCGAGAAGTTCGTATGTTCTTCCCAACTTCTTCAATTCTGCTACGGCAGAATTGAATCTAGCTTTCATGTCTTTGATTGTTTCTCCAGGAATCATCTGGAACGATTCTTATCTGTCTACGCACTGTTGTAGCTTGTTCCTTTTCATTTTATTAGTCTCTTTACTAAGGGTGCCAAGAAGATCCCACATTTCTTTGACATTCTTGTACTCCAAGACTTCAACCATCAGCGGTCCTGATAGAGAGTTTAAGATCAAATCCATGGCTACGTAGTCCAGTTGAGCACCAACTCGGTCTTCCTGAGTCCACTCCACATACGGTTTGTCCACCATCTCATCTGGTCCTTGAACGTCTTCGCCGATTCGAGTTTTCACCTTTTGAATCTTGATTGGTCCTTGCTCGATCACTTGCTTCATCTCGGGATGTATATTCATTAATGTGATCAGCGACCTCTTTTTCCAGGTGGAGTAGGTTTCCGAAAAAAACTTTCCCAACTTTGCATTGTTCGCTATTATCTTTTATCCCGAGCTTAACACAAAAATACAAGAAATATGCAAGGAAAAATGGATCTGGTCCTAAGCGACTCAGAAGCAGCTACTCTGTAAAGACCAACCGCTCTGATACCACTTGTTGGTCCCCGGTCAGAGTGTCTATAGTTGCAGCGGAATGTTTATCTTGCACTTATCTTGCTAAGGTCTCAACTTAGCAAGTGTTTATCAAATGTGTTTAAGCTCGAGTATTCGTTAGATTTATTTTTAGTTATACTTTAACACTTGATGTGTTGAGTTTCAAAATAAACAATACGTAACAAAATAAAAAGTAGTAAATGAACACGGGATTTATAATGGTTCGAACAAATGTTCTACGTCCACTCTTCAATCCTCCTGACTGAAAATTCACTAACAACTAATTACAAGGTCAGGCTTGATCTCTAACGTTGAGCAGCTCCTCCGTCTGGTCAGCGTGCACCTTCAAGCACCTCGGCCTTCAATCTGCACTTTGACACTCCTTAGAGTGAGGACAAACCTCCCTTCTCCTCGGATGTTGACCTTGGGAGTTTTATAGTTCTTCCCAGAACCTTTCCTGGTTTAGCAGTAGCCCGTGATAATCACTCTTGCAGAGCAAGGTGACTGCTAGATTCTTTCTAGGATAGAAAGAATCCCAAAGTTAACCTTAGAAGAAAGTTCAAAGGTCTCAAGCTTTAAATTTGAAAGCTTATTCAAAGCCTTGATCAGATATATGATCGAATGTGAGTTCGCATGAGATTGAGAGTATATGATCTTTCTAATTTTTCTCAAACTCATTTTGATATCACCTACTTATAGGTGAAGATTCAAATGACTGTTTGAATCTTATCTATTAGACACAGAGTGTCTGTTCGCCAATTGTCGTTTTTCTTTTCCTGCGAGGCACAGAGACTATAAAGGTCTCCTTCGTCTCTGATTGGCATTCTCATTTTCTTAGTTGTCTTTATCAAAACAGATCTTTTAGTTTGGATTTGGAAACCTTCCTTTTATCTGTTGATCATCCCTTTCTCTAATTCATCGGGTTTCCTTGTGATTTGGATCCTTCTGTTTCACGACTTCGTATTGAGTGTTGATTTTTGTTATGTGTTTGCTCGCAGTTGATAGTCTGCTGATATCTCAGCAGTCTTGTTGAGATTCAGCAACAACTTGCTCTACTTCTTCAGCATTCCTTTGAGCGCTTCCAGCATTCTTCAAGTGTTTTGCTCGCCATTCATTGTTTGCTAGCTTCTTCAGTAATCTTCATATGTGTTGACTCCTTCATCATTCTTCGATCATTTCTTCTAGTTCTATTACAACTCGAGTAAATGTATCCTATATACGACTTTCACATTTTGACATGATTCTAAGTTGCTAGAAACTAGATTGCTTAGCTTTGATGCACCAAAACCAAAATACATACAATTGAGATCAAGGGGTTATAATATTTCTAACAATATTCGTAACAGTGATAATGTTCCCCCCGTCTTAGATCATACTGCTTATGTATCTTGCAACCATTTTGATCCTCTCAGTTAACTTCTTCAACTGATGTTTTTCGTGTCTTTCTTTTTAAGATCTCGACACCTAGACCCTCTCAGTTATCTCTAATCATAATTGAGAAACATGCATGCCCTTGTTTCTAAAGTCTCAACTGATGGACCCTCTCAATTATCTCTGATCGTAACTGATACGGACGAAGAACCCATTGGATATATTGATCCAAGAACTCAACGTATAAAATAGGCAGCGGTCTCCCCAAATCGAAAATTTGGTTTGATCTTTCCTAGAGCTTAACAAAACCTTGACCCGTTGGCTATAATTAAGCCAAGAACCTTGGTATGGTTGAACGACACAAGATTTTGCTCACAAATCTTGATAAGTTCTCAAATAAATGAAATACTCTACAAAGAGAATTCACTCACAAGTATAAAGTTTATTATCAAATCAAGTGTATCCTTCAAGAGTGATTACAAGCCTATATTTATAGGACAAAACATGACTCCAAAAGTAACCGAAAATCACTACTAAATGACATGTAATCTAAAAATGAATGCAAATATTATCCTACATGATTACTATTATTCATGACCATATTTATGTTCATGAATAATGCATAATCCAAAAATTGAATGCAAATGTAACCTATTTAATAAATATTATTCATGTGACCACATTTATATTCATATGATCACATTTACATCCATGAATCTAAATTAATAAAATAACTAATGCATGGTAACTTTATTTTGCTAGAATTAACTATATAAAATGCCTAGCCATATTCTTTGTTTTGCTTAGCTCGTGCCCTTGTGATTGAACCACCATGCACGACTAGCAGCTGCATCTTGTTTTCTTTTGGATGGGACATATCTCCATCAGTAATGAGGAACATTCATGCCTTTCTTGTTAAGGTATCGGCACTTAGACCCTCTCAGTAATCTCTGATCATAACTGAGGAAAGCTGCAAAGCAAGAAATTATACACAAGATATCCGACTAAATGCGGATCATTCATGGTTAGCTCAAGCAAGGAATTCCTTCGGAATACAAACTTTGAATGTTTTGAGCACAATAATTTCTTCTCAGAAATAACATCCCGGTGCACTCTGGATAGTGGTACTTGGTTTCTTTATAAATCTTCCTCAATCAAATTACGAAGTCTTCCTATCATGGTAGTTGCGTTCATTTCTGAATTGGCATCGTTGCTGCATAGAATAAGACATCCAATGTGATTGCTCAATATTGAGTAAGCTCCAACTAATTTGTCGATTGTTGGGTAGCCTCCCGTCCTAGTCCTGATGATTGGGAGACCTGCAATTATCTTTCCAATAATTGAGAAAGCTAATTGACTGCTTAACTGATTGCTTAGTCAGTTTTGGCCCAGAGATTACTTGTCTCTCTCTTGTTAGTTATCCCGAGGTAAGTTTTGACACTTAATACTTGGGGAAATTATCATTGAGTGTGTTTTCGTGTGAAAGATAATCTTTGAAAAGATAAAATGGTTTTGCTTTTCTCAAGGTATTCTTGCTTCAAAATCTTCAACTCTTCTAACTGTTTTCCAAGATTTGTCATAAGAGTGGAGTTCTCGTCAACAAGATTTTGAAAATCTTTCAAAATAGATTGTGCTTTATTAGCTCAATAGTTAATCTTCTTACCTCGTATTTTAAAAAAATATTTTCCGAAGAAGTAGAATTTTGAATTTTTCAAATATGCGTGAGTTTCTTCGAGAAAGGTCAAGATAAAAATATTCTAATCGGGAGTGACACGAGTAAGTTATGTAAGATGAATGTTTTAATGTATCAAGAGGGGAACTATTTACCTCAACATCCAAGGAGGCGGTGACTGGTAGTTGTTTGATATCCTCATTTGATTGTCAGCTACCGTCACTATCTTTTCTTCTTCTTTAGAATTGGTATCCTCAGTTCGGAAAACATCTTTCCACTTTTGATTCCATAGATGCTACTCTTTTTATTTTTTTCACAACCATATTTGTAGGTATGAAAATTCTGCAAGCGAGCAAAATGGATTTTGTCCACTTGTATACACAAAATAGTTAGTTATGTAGATCAACTGATCTAATACCACTTTTTGGTCCCAAAAGGTCGGATTAAAAATGCAGCGGAATATTAGGAAGAGTGTTGTAGCCCAACTGACTCTTACTCAATTCAGTTATAACTCTAAAAGATGGTTTTAGCTCGTAAAGTTACTTAACAATGGATATCGTTGATTCTCTGAATCAACATATGATGGATCGTAACACCTCTGATAATAGGGTATATTTAAGTTCAAACAGTATGTGCAAATCAGATGGATTAATGAATGTGTTGACTGATTTGCCTACACATGAATATTTGAATGGCTTGAAATGTACGGGATTGTCAAATCATGAGATGACACTCAAGGTGAGAACTCCTATTATGTTTCTGAGAAATATAGATCGTGCTACTGGATTGTGCAATGGAACCCGTCTAATTATCTCCAGGCTTGGCAATCATGTTAATGAAGCGAAGATACTGACCGAAAATAGTTTTGGTGAAATTGTCTTTATTCCTAGAATGACTCTGACGCCTTATGATAAACGTCTACCATTCAAATTTCAGAGAAGACAGTTCCCCTTTATTGTTTCATATAGCATGACTATTAACAAGAGTCAAGGTCAATCCTTATCACATGTTGGCATTTTATTGAAGAAACATGTATTTACTCATGGTCAATTATATGTTGTTGTTTCCAAAGTTACGACCATAAGCGGACTTAAGATATTAGCAAGTGATGATGATAATCTTAGTGTGTCATGTACTGCTAATGTTGTATATAAGAAAGTGTTTCAGAATATATAAGAATTATTTATTTATGTTGTTTTGTAATTTTATTTCATTTATTGAAAATTGGGGTAAAGAATTTCAATATAAAATGGTGCACGTTCCTCATATTAATTTTATGCAAAATTGATCATAGACAAAGTGCTTTAATCACGTCGCTCCGATGTCAGGGACATCTTAGTTTGTTGAAATATAAATTATTAAATATTTTATGAATATTTTATTTAATTATTAATTTATATATTAATATAAATGGACAAATAATTTAAAAAAAAAACTAAATAATCCCGCACGATGTGCGGGTGCCATACTAGTTATTTTAATAAGTTAAATACATTATTTTATTTTTTAATATAATTTTTTTTCTGTGTAAAAAACTAAATTATTTGCAACAAAGAAATACATCAATTGCAATAATCAAATACATTGTTTCAATAAATTAAATACATCATTAAATTCTTCTCACAATAAAAATGATGAGACCATCTTATATAAGAGTTTGCCATAAATATTTATACAAATATTTTTTCGGCATCAGAATATATTTTTCGATTGACCAAAGTAATTTTGGTATTAGATATTGAGCATTCATTATTTAAACTAGTTCACGAACTATTCAAAAATTACATTTTAAAAACATTAAAATGTATTTTGTGTATTCAATAATTGTTAAAAACTATTTACGTACTAAATACAACTATATAACTTAAAACCTGATTAAAAAATTAAGATCTTAATATTAATAGCAAATCTTGATAAATATTTAGGATAAAATAATAAAAGTGTAATTATTAATTTGGTTAAAAAAAAAAAAAAAACTCAACAGGTTTATTAGTTCAGTTTTATAAAGTCTCAGATTATCCAATTTAAATTTTTCCTGGGTCAAAATATTTCAACTATATCCTACCTTTTGGCTTCATTAAGTTGGGGTCAGCCTACTATTTTGTAATCAAATTGGTATCCCTACCATATTATATAAATAATTTAAGGGGGTGTTTGGTTGGTGGGGTCGGAATAAGGGAATTGAATGATTTCGAAACCTACCGTTTGATTGAAGGATATGAGAATGATACCCAAATAATTGGAAATTACCAAAACCCTCCAAAATAGTGGGTTTCATTTTCATTCTCATATCCCATTACCAAAATTATTTATTTTATTTTTATAATATTACTCTAAAATATTGAATAATTGTATTATTTTAAAATATTATATGTTAATATAATTATATATTATTCTTTTAATATATTAAAATAATAATATTATTATATTAATTATTTATTTTGTATCTTAATTTTATATTTTATAAAATAAATAAGAAGATAAATATATTATTTATTTATTTTAATATGATTTTATTTTCTTATTTTTATTATTAAATTAATTATTATTTGTATAATATTTAAATTATTTTATAAACCTATAAAGTTAAAAAATCAATCATCAGAATTGAAAATGATTCCAAAACCCATCTCGTAAACCAAACATTAGAATTGAGAATGATTCCCAAAAATTAAACTCATACTCATTCCCTCTACTATCAAACTCATACCCATAGTGATTCCCGACAGTTAAACCAAACATCCCCTAAGAATTTTCATAAAATAAATAAAAAATAAGTTTGATCAGTTAAACTTGAGCCTTAATTTCGAGTAGACCCAAACTTAAAAGTATCAAATTCAAACTTCAAATCTTTCTCACTAAACTTGGAATTGTATCCTACTCAACTCGATTTCTTACACAATTCAATCACACTTTATAAAAGGTCGTATAAAGTCACAAATATTTCTCATAGCATTTGCATCCACAATCACATGCCACACATGACCATGTCTAATTGTGACCATTATGCTTGTAAAAAGAAATATGAAAAAAATAAAATAAAAAGTTGACCATTATCTTTTCTCTTCTTTAAAAGATGAATTATATAGTTCCACATATAAATTCCATACTACCCTTTTATAAAACGAAATTATATAATGTTATCTATCAAACAATATGCATTATACTTCTTATAAAAATGAGATATCTATCAAAACGTCCCTAAGATTTGGTGTGCAAGTAATTTAAGCGCTTTGTCTATATTCAGTAGATCATTGACTCGAAGTTCAATGAATACGTTTAGGTGAGATGAAATTTGAATTAATTTATTAAATTTCCGAAAATCAAGCTAGTTCAAATAAATTACTCGGTTCAAATTTAAATTTCTTCCAAGTAAAACTATTGATCCAAAACAAGTTGCACAACTAATATTTTATGGGAAGGTCTTGGGTTAGGCAGGCCTAAACGATTTAGGCGGGTTTTATCCATTAACTCAAGTCAAACCCATATAATATACCCTAATTGGGATTAATAAACCTTATTTGGGAGGCAAAAACTTGCGTTAGGCAGGCCTAAACAGTTTAGGCGGGTTTTATCCTACCCAAATGGGTTCACCCATCCCAAATAGGGTATATTATATGGGTTTGGGCTTGGGTTAATGGATAAAATCCGCTTAAATCATGGGTTAATGGATAAAACCCGCCTAAATCGTTTAGGCCTGCCTAACCCAAGACCTTCCCTATTTGGGATGGTTCAACCCATTTGAATAGAATAAAACCCGCCTAAACCGTTTAGGCCTGCCTAACGCAAGTTTTTGCCATATTTTATAGGCCTACATAAAAATGATAAATCATTTAAATGCATGTTACCATGCAGCTTAGTAGGAGTTTGGTTTAGTATAATTGACAAAATGAAAAAGCAAAGTCCATGATTTATTATTCTATAATAAAAAATACATAGAAGTCGTAAATTACACTCATTTAACGTATCTATTTTTTGTCCTTTTTGGACCCCCAACAAATTGAATAATTCAATAAATTAATATAGTACCTGTTTTTTTAGGAATGTCAATTTAAAACCAAGCCCACATATTAATTTAATTAAATCAAAATAAAAAGTAAATTAGGGTTAAAGTATTTTAACCTAAAAACAATTTAATTTGAATAATGTGAGATTCGGCAATCAGTTCGATTAATTTTTTAAATATATTTTTATTAAGATTTTTGTTAAGGTTCATTTCGTACGGATACGGACCCCGAGAACTTGAGATCAGAATATAGCAGAGAATGACAACGAATGATATACAAGTATAAACAAAATAAAACAAAATGAATCGAATAACTATGAAATTACGAATTATGATGAAAATAATGTCGCTAAGTTACAATCTATACAGTGGAACTTCAATAATCACGATGCCGAGCTCGACGAAGAGGTGACCGATATAGCTTGAGTAAAGGTTCAGTACACAAATAATAATAAAAAGCTAGATGCCAAAATTTGGCTTACAAGGAGATTATTTATTGAGGTCTAGGTGCGTTAGGGTTCCCTGGATCCTCGCCGAAGCCGTTGGGTAGCGACCTCCGCCTTTGTCGGGGTTGTTGCAATGTCTTTATCTTCAACGAACTCCGGAATTTTCAAGTGCTTATCCTTTCATCTCTTTTGATCATTGAGCGGCTCGATGAAATCAATCCTCCTTAGTTCGTCCTTGTGGGGCAAAACCTATATCCTTGTCGAACTACTTAGCTTGCTGATCTGACTACTTTTATCGAGCTCTTTCTTGTCTGCGAGCTGCTTTCGATTGGGTTGACTCATTGTTTGGCCTGAAGAGCATTGGCGGACCTCACTTTGGGCCTCCCTAATGCGCTTAATTTAATTAAATCCCAACAACTATATTTCCAAAATTTATTTTTAATATTATATTATTGTAATTATTTTTCAAGTTATATAATGTATTTATTCAAATAGTTTTTAAAAATAATTAAATACTTAAAAGTTATCAAATAGTAACATTAAAATATTGTGGAATAAAAAAAATATTTTTAATATTTAAATTGATGAATACGTAAAAATTGTTATGGATTTTGAGTTTCTTATAAAAGAAAATAAATATTTCATACATTTTTTTTATTGTTTGAAAAATTAAAATAAATAGGAAAAAATTTTAAAAAATAAAAATTTTATAAAATAAAAAAACTCGTAAATTCAAATCATTAAAAAAATATCGATTCAAATTAATTTATATCGAATTACTCACAATTCAATAGAATGGAAGTGAATCACATCCCTAAATTCTCAAGTGCGCATAAATGCTATCCATAAAAGGAAGTATAAATAAATTCATTTTTCAGCAGTAAGTAGCTGATCTAATCACGTGCCTTCTTACAGCCTTATTTATTACAAAAAAATACCTACCCCTACTGCTACTGGCCATTCTCATCTCCCTTCTCCCCAGGGGCATTATCGTCCCATCACCCTCTTATATATCCTTCTTCTGCTATCAACTTTCATTATTTCCACCTCCACCACCACCACCACCACCGTCTCTCTCTCCTCTCTCTCTCTCTCTCTCTCTCTCACAACACACACGCAGCTGAGATCACAGACATACCAGCATTGTCTTGAAACAAGTTAACACAAAAGAAATGAGGTTTATCCGAGTGTTTTTGTCGGTGCTGCTGGCCGTGGCGCTGGCGGCGGACGCCTGCCCGGCGGCGGACCGGGAATCCCTGCTGGCGTTCAAGGCTGCCCTAAGCGAGCCATATCTGGGCATCTTCAGCTCGTGGTCCGGCGCCGACTGCTGCAGCAAATGGCACGGAATCAGCTGCGACCCGGAAACGAACCGGGTCGCCGACATCATCCTCCGCGGCGAGTCCGAGGACCCCATCTTCGAGAAAGCCGGCCGGTCCGGCTACATGACCGGCTCCATCTCCCCCTCCGTCTGCCGCCTCGACCGCCTCACCACCCTCGTCGTCGCCGACTGGAAGGGCATCTCCGGCGAGATCCCCTCGTGCATCACCTCCCTCCCCAACCTCAGAATCCTCGACCTCATCGGGAACAGAATCTCCGGCCGAATCCCAGCCGACATCGGCAAGCTCAGCCGCCTCACAGTCCTGAACGTCGCCGACAACCAGATCTCCGGTTCACTGCCGCCCTCCATTGTTGAACTCAAGAGCGTAATGCATCTAGAGCTCAGCAACAACAAGCTCTCCGGCGAAATCCCGTCCGACATCGGGAAACTGTCGATGATGAGCCGGGCTCTGCTGAGCCGGAACCAGCTCTCCGGTCCAATCCCGAGTTCCATAACGAGTATCTATAGGCTGGCCGATTTGGACTTATCCATGAACCGGTTAACCGGCTCCATCCCGGCTCAGCTCGGTTCAATGCCGGTTCTCTCCACTTTAAACCTCGACACAAACCTACTCACCGGTCCAATCCCAGCCGGTTTACTCTCCAACTCCGGCTTAAACATAGTGAATTTAAGCCGGAACGGGTTGGAGGGCAGCCTACCCGATGTGTTCGGGCCCAAAACCTACTTCACCGCCATCGATTTATCGTATAACAACTTGAGAGGATCGATCCCAAAATCATTATCAACCGCGAAGTACATCGGCCACTTGGATCTAAGCCACAACCACCTCTGTGGCCCGATACCGGCCGGTTCGCCATTCGATCATTTGGAAGCCTCCTCATTCGCCAACAACGATTGTTTGTGTGGAATGCCATTGTTGCATACTTGTTAAAATTCTCAAATTGTATTATCCAAATATTAACTAAATGTTTTTCTTTTAGCTTTGTGTAATATTGTTGATGTTGGAGTTGTAAGTTGTAACGCCCTTAAGAAAAGGTCATGGGGCACGTGAAAATGTTGTGTGACGCTTTTAAGAAAGAAAAAAAAAATTCATTATATTAAAGTGGGGAGAGCAGAGATTTTATGCTCTATTACTATGATTATTGTTGTTACACCTTTCGAGATTTGTCATTTTGTGTGTGTGTTTTTTAATTAAATTATAATATTAAATTGTGATTAGGGATTGTTAAAGGAATATTGTTGGAATACAATATATTTGATAATGTAAATAATGTCACTGTGTTATTATTAGTAAACTAGTAGTGGGTCGGATTTGATAGTGCATAGTTGAGAGATAGTGATGTAGGAGATTTATTTTGTTGAAATTATTATGTTGTAGACTTGTAGGAATATGATTTATGATTCACCGCAATAATATCAAATTTGAATATTTCTTTTACCCCCACATCTAAAGAAATTTACTCATGCAACCAGAATAGTACAAATTCATTGAATAATCATATAAACATGGAAGGAGAAACAATGCCAAGAGGTAAAAGCATTGACTCGTGACCATGAAGTTATGAGTTTAAAATATTATAAAAAGATATAATATTCGTGAATTATGGGCGGATTTATGTATGTGGTAAAGGGGGGTTTCCAGTTCCAAAATCGATTTTTTTTTTCCTTTCGATTTTATAGTATAATGATTTGATTTTTTTATGAATTGGCCTTCTTATCTGACAATTGGGAATTAAAAAAAAATCAAAATAATTTTTCGGTTTGGTTCAACTCTATAATCTAACCCCACTACCAAGAATTTTTGGATTCTCCAGTGCCTTGGATTTCGAATTAATAGATTGTTCACCCTCTCCGTTCCGAATTAATAGTCTCATCTGTTTTTGTCACAATAACCAAGACACGTGAGTGTAGAATGAGTTGAGTAGAATAAATATTTTATTGTTGAGTGTAAAAAAATTATCATTTTTAGAAATGAGATTATTAAAGTGGAATGCACAAAAATGGAAATCGAGATTATTAAAATGGGATGGAGAAAGAGTATTTTGTTTAAATATTTTGAAGGGTGAATGAGGGAGGGTAGGCATTAAATAGAGAGAGGAAAATGAAATTAAAAATTGTGGAGATGAATATGCAAAAAGAGACAGAGGTCAAGATCAGTCCTGAATGGCACATCACATGCATAAGCCAAAACCCATGTGATCTGCCTGATGAATTAATAATATTGTGGGCCTACTCTCATTTCCACTAAATAATGCGCTTGCAATGTTTCAGAAATTTTCAAGACTATGATTAAAGAAACTATTCTCTACAAAGTTGAGATATGACTAAGGTGCAAATATGACTAGTAATTACCCACTTTGATCAGTAACATTTTCAACAGTAAAACATCATTTCAGCCATACGAGTCATATTTAGGGGTCTTCATGGTTTGGCCGAAACAGTCAAATCGGATTAATTTGGTTCGTTTGGTCGGTTTGAAATTTAATTTTCAAACTGACGGTTTAAAATTTTTGAAAACCGTATAAATTTGGTTTGGTTACGGTTTGGAGACTCAAACTGGTCGTATAGATCGGATCGACCGTATTTATATGTATATATATATATTAAATATAAAATAATTAATTAATATAATTTGTAGTTCATTTGTTAAGTTTCTATTTTTTCATACAATTAACTCATGTTCAAATTTCTTGGCCAACATACTAGTTTTAGTTTTATTTTATTTTTTTTATCAAAAATCATCTAATAAGTATTAACATTAAATATTATTATTTTATATAATTTCTTTAAGATCAATTAAGCATAAATATTATTATTATATAATTTTACACGTCTCTTTCGATTTTACATTTGAATTTTAAGGTTATAATTTTAATACAATCGACCCATGTGTTTTTTTTATTTTACATTAAATTATAAACCCTAAACCCTAAATCCTAAGGATTTAGGGTTTAGGCTCTAGTTTTCTACAAATTATAGTAGATTTTTTAAGAGAGGAATATTCAAAATACCCATTTAGGCCTATACACATATCAAAAATACCCACTTTTTATAACACATATCAAAAATACCCAAAAGTACACTTTTCAGTTAAAGTCATATGTCAGTTTACTTTTTTTCAAACAACAATGATTTTTAATTTAAATTTTATTAACTTTATAATTTAAAATACTGGAAATATTCGGACTTTTTTAAAAAAATAGAATTATAAGTTATTTGAAAAATTAGATTTCGTAAAAAAAAATAAAAATAAAAAATGGATCAGACCCGGATCAGACTCGAATCAGACCACGATTTGACCCGGATCATACCATTTTTGGCTCGGGTCGGTACCGTTCAAACTGAAACCGACCCGAGTCAGATCAGACACGAATCAGACTGTACCCGCTTTTAAACACGAAACCGACCCGGGTCGGTATCGTCATTACCGAGACCGACCCGGTCAAAATTCTGAAAAAAAAAATATTTGAACACGAAAAAACCCTTTTTTCCCCCATTCTGCGTCGAAATAAAAACTGGGTCTGGTCCCCTTCACGAAGTCGACTGCTCAATCCTTCCCAACCACCAATTCCAATTGTTTAATTGGCATGGCTGGTCAAGAAGTAAGTTTGTAAATCTCACTCCTCCAATTTATCTTCGTTTTTTCCGGCTTGAGAAAACATCTGCCAGCCCGCCAGAGATCCGATGGACATCACTTTTCCACGGGACGATGAAGAAGCAAAGCGCAACTTATACGCTAGCACATATTGAGATGCTATTGTTTCGACGTCCGACACGAGCGTGGATTCAGAGCGATGCGGGCACCTATCTTTATCGTACTTTTGTAGCATTAAGTTTATTTGAATTTAGTTCCGATGATTTTGATTGTACATTTTTTAATTTATGATTTTGATTGAACATTTTTTAGTTTATGATTTTGATTGAACATTATTCGATCTAACTTATTTGTGTGAAATCTTATAGTTTATGATTCTTCGATCAAAAGGTTCCATTTATTGAAGAGGGAATTGAGAAAATGGAGAGAATATTGAGAGAATAAGGAACAAACGTATATAGTGAATGTGTATGCTTCGTTGCAAATGAATTGGATTTTATAGACAAACCAATCTCAATTATTTTGATCAATTGATTGACTAGTCAAATACAGTAAATGGCCCTTTACTCATCTGCATTACAGTGTACGCAAAATTTCCATCCACTCATGTAGTCAAAAATAAAATTGATTGTCATGCATTATTCATGTCAGTATACTTTATGAGCTCATTTGACCAATATTGTATGTAAAAAGTTGGGAAAATAATGCACATAGGACAATAATGCATGAAAATAATCGATGTCATGTAATTTTCACGTCAGATTTTTATGACTTTATTGGACCGAATACCCTGAAAAAGGTAGGAAAAATTATGGATATGATTTAAAAAAAAAAAGTTGAAACCGACTGAAACCGACCGAGAACCGACTAGATACCGACCCGATAGAGGACCGGGTCGGTTTCAGTCGGTTTCAACTTTTCTGAGTTGGGCTCGGTCTGTTTCGCGAGTCTGACCCGGATCAGACCGAATCAGACCCGGATTCAACTACATAATATGATTTTTTATTTTTTTTTAAATCTGAAACTAATATCTTTATTTCAAAATCTATTTTAAGTAATCATATCATTATCATGTAAAGAATGATTGGATCAAATTTGGCAACACCCACTTCCCCATGCACACTTTTGTACTTTTGGGTATTTTTTATATGTGTTATAAGAAATGGATATTTTTGATATGTGTTATAAGAAATTGGGTATTTAAAAATATTACCACATTTTTTAAAGTTGAAATATATTTCATTTAAAACCGTCAAACCAGCCGGACCAAACTGTTTTTATATGGTTTGGCCGGTTTGGTTTCGAAAAATTATTTGACCGGTTTGGTTTAAAATTTTTTCAAACCGTACCTATTGATTTGGCCGAAATTTTTCTTCCAAACCGGACCAAGAACACCCCTAGTCATATCCATTGTCATTAGGACATATACAGTCTAATTTGATTGATTTAAGAGGTTAAATATTAGCAAAACCAATACATGTAGTTTAATAATTTTGTAAATCAAACTATCATTCCAATTTAAAAAGTTTGATTTTAGTTTTACACTTTGGAATATTAATTTAATCATAGGCGAAACATCGATCATTCTAATTATTGAAAGAATTTTTATTTTTGAAAACAAACAATTTATGTATTTATTGAACATGCAAATATTTTTTTTGTCATAATTCTCAAGCATAACAATATTTAAAATATTACTATACATAGATAATTATCCAAATTCATATCACGTGTCTAGACTTCAACTGTAAAATAATCAAATTGTATATCATCAATAAAAATATGAATAATAGATAACGTGGAAAAGTTTTTTATTATATCAATAACATTGTCAAAATGACTACTTAAAATATTTAATTAAGAAAAAAAATGACTTTTAAGCATAAATACTACTATGTCCCATTTAATTAGTCCCACTTGCCTTTTTTGTCCGTTTCATTTATTAATCATGTTTCCTAAAATAGCAAATTTTTTCACACTCAAGAATAAATTATTAATTCAACCACACTCATATACATTGGTTTCTGTATCATTTTCATTTGGGACTAATAATATAGAACAGAGGGAGTATCATTCAATAAAACATTTGCCAATATTTACATAGTTGACAAATTTTAAAATAGAAAAATTATATATTGACACTAAAAATAATAATAGAATTTGCAAAACATATACTTAAGTATTATGTAAATAGTGAAAGAAATATTAATTGTACTATACTATAATATATAATTTAAATATTATTATAAAAATAATCCAGTTCAACCAAAACATCAAATTTCATACAACAAATCATTGGCTAAACTAAATTATACAATTTGAAATTTTCACACAAGCTGACCGAATTCTTCGTTCGTCAAATCAGCCAAACCAACCAAAATATTTTGATTCGGCCTATTTGAACAAAAATATGCTCACCCCTAATTGTGATCGTTCCGTAGGAGAAGATCTAAGTTAAAGAGATGGTTTTTGGACATATATGTCACATTACATAATTGCAAAATC
Organism: Plectranthus barbatus; assembly: GCA_026898455.1. Lineage (NCBI taxonomy): Eukaryota > Viridiplantae > Streptophyta > Magnoliopsida > Lamiales > Lamiaceae > Plectranthus > Plectranthus barbatus. The sequence continues at coordinate 660,966 of JAPKLW010000072.1, forward strand.
CAATAGGCCGTTGGAGATTTTTAGATTTCAAATAATGGCAATTGGAAATTTCTAGAGTTCAAATAATGGCAAACAATAAATAAAAAGGGCCTAAAAATATATATGTATAAAACAGGTGAAAAAGATGGGAGCAGGGAAATGAATGCAAACTGTCTGCAAAATTCAATATCACTTTTCATTTAACAATTATTCTGAAATAGAAAGCATATAACAACTCACTCATCTAGTTTCTATGCCGTGGACAAAATTAGGGATGTCAATAAAGCCCGAAACCGATGGGTCGGCCCGATACCGGTGGGCTAAAATACGGGTTAGGGTAAAAAAATTTCAACCCGAAATTATTTTTAACCGAACGGGTTAAACCCGACGGGTTGGCGGCCCGAACGGGCTGAGCCCGGTGGGTTGCGGGTCGGCCCGTAGGTCCGGAAATATTTAATAATTTATTATTTATTATTTCTAATATTATTTATATCCTACTATACCCATTAATTATATACCTAATTCCCTAGACCTAATTTTCCGTCACAAAAATCTCTCATTTCTTCCTCTTTCACTGTCTTCCACCCGTCACTCTCCTAATTAGCGTACCTACTCATTTCTTCCTTTCAAGAATCTTTAGCCACTCGTTGTTAAGTTCACCCAAGTGAAAGCTATAATTAATTTTTTAATCATTATTTTATTATTTTATAAATTTACTTCTATTACTTAAATTAGTTGATATATAAGGATTGATGTTTTTTTTCTTTTCAAACTATGATTATCCACTTATCACTATTTTTTTGCAAAGATATTGTTATTTGATGTCTTTTATTTATGTTGATTCATCATTTTCTTTTTTTATTTTGTTTTAGGCGTTGCTAAAATATTTTAAGAAAATTTTTACTAAAATAAACTCGTAAATATTGCCAACCCGACGGGTCAGCCCGAAAACCGGTGGGTTAGGGTTAGGTTCAAGAATTTTTAGCCCGATAAAAATTCAGCCCGATTCAACCCGGACCGAATAGCCCGCAGCCCGATAGGGTTAGCCCGAAACCCGACGGGTTAGCCCGATTGACATCCCTAGACAAAATTAATGTAGACAAGCAAGAACATGAATGAGCATTACCCTACATCTTTTTTTTCTTCTTCTAAACTTAAATATTCTTGCATAAAGTTATCACATGCTAATAATTCAAATGAGAGTTTACTAGGCTAGGCAAACATTTAATATATGTCTGTGGCCATCAACAATTCTTACTTGGTGGCTCAGTTTTTGCTTGGAACAACCCCAGGAGATATATTGGAAGATAATAATGCATGTGACATTATATATGAGTGCAATGACAGTAGAATCTCATGAATTTACATTTCAGATTCAAATCCAATATTCCAAAATCCCTCAGGAGTTGAAGGAGGAGCATACCTATACCGATGCCTCGACACCCCTTCATGATGCTCACAGCGGGTGTTTTGCTTGTTAGTGCCATCAGGGAGAACAGCATCATAGAATTTTTTGCACTGCTTGCATTCAACACCTTTCAGATTTTCGCGCTCGGATTTCTTACGCACTGGTTCCACGTATTTAAAACCTGCAGCTCCAGCCCTGGGAGGTGACTTGTGCAGCTTATTGGGTTTAGGGCCTGGATTGATGTCCTGTGTTTGATCATCAGAGTCATCAAGGCTCATGTTAACTGCACCAGATTTAGGGAAATATGGAGGAGCCTCCATCATGGCCTTCCCTAAGTTTTCTCTAATGTTCTCCAGAGGGGTATCTAGGAAGTTGTCATGGGGATCAGGTCCCACATGGCTCTGATGGGACCTGGTGTCCCTCCAGTAAGAATTAGAGCGCTTTGTACCAGCTGGTGGACATGGTTTTGAACTACTAGGGCAGTTTGGAGATATCAGAATTCTTGAAGTTGAAGCCGAGGCAGGACTAATTCGATTAACCAGTGTGGCCTCCCTTTTGCCCTCTAATACTTCTGAAGCTTTTAGAGTATTTTTCTCAATATCTGAAAAATATTATGAAAAGTAAATGAGAAAAAAAAATGCATGCTGAATGAAAAAAAATAAGGCCTAGTAAAAAGAACAAAGGGCTTGCAAAACATATGATATTAATAGATGCATGGCACAGTAGAAGATATATTTTGCAGTCATTAATCAAGTTATCCAAACTACTATCTGAAATGAGAAATGAACAAAGTAAGCATACTGGAAAATTGGGATTTGCAGAAAATAATATAAATTAAGGAGCATACCATGTGCTTGCACTGGAGTCTGGTTGTGTCTCGTTACTTCATATTCACTGTCGATTTTATCCAGAGAGGGCAGAGTTTCTGGACTAACATTGAACTTTTTGAGAAGGTAATTGAGTTGAGATTTCACATTCTTATAGGAGGCAATAAGATTTTGCCTTTTCTTCTTTTCAGAAAGCAATTCGGAATCTTTCACCTCAATCTTTTGCAACAGCTTCCTATGCAGCTCCATTCCTTCAGAAGACTCTCTCGATCTCTCAGAGAGACTTCGCTGCAGCTTATCAACTTTCTCTCCTAAGCCTTTCTCTTTATCCAGAAGCCGTTTCTTCTCCACTTGAAACTCATCCAGTGCTTGCCCTCTCTTGACTATTTCGAAATCGAAATGATCACTTTGTCGGAGTAACTGGTCGTGCATTTTTTTTACCTCTTCAAGCTCAGAAGTTTTCTTTTGGAGTTCTTTTTGTAGTTCATCAACAGATTTAGTCAAACACCCTACTTTTAGAGCAAGAGTCCTATTCTCCTTCTCATGTTTATTCAACAGTTGTTCATTATTCATTATCTCTCTGGCTTGAAATTCCATCTTCTTAAGCAAATTTCCTTGCAATTCTTTCCCCTTTTCAACTTCTTCAGTCTTCTGTTTGAGTCCTGAAAGCAGCTCATTAACTTTATTCTCCATACTTTCAACTTTGGAGATGAGTTCATTAGTTTTCTCTTCATACTCCTTCAATTGGGTTTCCTTCTGTAGAACCAAAGAAGACTTAGTTTGATTCACCGCAAGAAGCTTATTTTGCAACTCCATCATATCATCAACTTCCTTAGATTTCTTCATAAGCTCTTGCTGCAATCCCTCTGTATCAACTTCCAGCTTCTTTTGCATTCTCAGAAGCATGCTATTTTTTTCTTCAAGCTCCCGTGTTTTCTTCTCACAGCTATGTAAGAAGGAAGATTTCGATTCAAGAAGCTTCTGCAGGTTTTGTTGAACTTTCCTCATTTCATTTGCTTCCACATTCTTCTTATTCAACTCTTCCTGAAGTTCATTAAGGCGGTTACAGGACTCGTTTTCCATGTTCATGAATTTTACCTTTTCCAACTTCAACAATTTATTATCTTCAAGAATCTCCTGGTTTTGGGATTTAAGCTTCTTAATCTGTAGTAGCAGGTCTCTTTCCTTTTCTTTATATGCATCTTCTGCAGCCTCCCTTGCTTCTAAGTATATTTTCTGAAGGCTTTGTGTATTTTGTTGAAACTTTGGAAAAAGTTGACTGCAGAATATGTATTCTATCTGAGAAATCCTATCTTTGGTTTCCTGTATTGTAGCAACCAGAATGGTACTGAGCCCGGAAACATATTTCGAATCAGAACTGTCAGTCAGATGCCCTACAGTGGGAGACTTCTCCAGATAGCCTTCCATTTTCAGCAGCAGTAAAAATAAGCTGGCTATGTATGATAACTAGAAAATTGATCTAAACCACAGTCTTCATTTGCCTCTCTAGTCTCTACCCTATCAGAAAAAACAGAAATAAACCCAGCAAGTACTGGGACACAATTGACTGATTCTAAAAGACTGATAATATATGACTTCTCAAATAATGCGAACTTAATCAGAACGATCCCAAACACTTCTGCGAAACAATATTTCCACCTGCAAATGGCTTCAAAAAGAATGATCATACAAAATTAGATTGGTTCCCAAAGCACAAAACGAGTGGATAGGCATCAACTTCAATCTATATTACACAAGAATCATTTTCCCGCTCAAGAAGTCAAATTTAAAAAACTTTGGAGCCTTTTCAAGTTTTGAAATATGTCCTAACTTCTATACATTAGTCATAGATTCCCATTAGCAATTTTTTTCAGCTCATGCACTCATATTCATTTTCTTTTCTGCATTACATACTACCTAATGTTATTTAGATAACTGAACAAATGTGTAACAACCATTAACCACGAGCCTTCCTTCTGCATACAGAATCTCCTACAGGCCTATATATTCCAATTAAACTTCTTCAATGTGATAATATTTGGTGCAATAAAATCATACTATCACATTAACAAATTTTTAAGGAACAAAAAATAACCCTAAACATTAATCGAATATATTGAATGAATCTTCAAAAACACTTTTTATCATCATAGTTGTCAGTATTTGCAAAAGGTTAACTTTTACTTCCAAGGTCTATCATTTGTATTTGTTCAAATTCCATAAAGAAAAAGAAACCCAAAATCAGTTATGCATAAAAGGAAAAAAATTCTAACCAGTTGAGAAAAAAAACATACAGTAGAAGCAGAACATTTATCAACCATCCAGATTAGCAAAAACAAAAACAAAAAACAATCAAAAAAGTTCGGCTTCGCAAAAATTACCACTACCCGTAAATTCGTGGCTTGCTTAAATGCTTTCGTCTTAGGTCAGTAGAAAATAAGTAGATCTACTAAACTATAGCTTACTATTAACACTAGCGCAAGTGCTTGAATCAGATAGAGAAAATTTCATATTTACGCGTGAAATTACATACCTTTTCTGAATATACCAACTGTCGAGAGACTTTCTTCCTCTAAGCCGCAACAATGAGCATTTTTGCGCGCGGTGAGATCAGCAAACGCAGAAAAAAATGGAAACGAAGAAATTAGGGGAAAAATGGGGCAAATCTGTGTGAATATTCTATTATAAGTTTTAGGCAGTAGAGAAAGAACAAATGAAAATGAAGCGGGAAGAGAATTTTTTATTTTTTAAGAATTTAATTTTCACTTCGTCAAATTTATTTATGGCGCCGACTAATACTAAATGGTTACTCTAAAAGAGTCTTTAAATAATTAATTTGAAAAGTTTATATAATAAAATTGGCTAATTAATAATTGTTAGGAAATTTGATATAAATAACATTAAATTTCTTAGTGTCGTCGGTAATATTTTTTTGAATGATAAATAGTACTAGCATTTCACCCGTGCGTTGCACGAAATTATTATATTAAATATTATTAAAAATACCATATTTTTTAAAAAAATTTAAGAGACCACTAAGTTTATTGAAATACTAAATTTATTCTATTGTATCGTGGTATTGTAATACAAAGAGTACAACTATATCGTAAATTAATTAAGAATTTTTTTTCTTATTCTTCCAGTTTATTTGTCTTGATTTAGAAACGTATTTGAAAAGTATTTGGATTCTACGATAAACCTATTCTACTTTATACTTTCTTCAAATCATTTTTATAAATTAACTTTAATTTTTTTTTAATTTTCTCCTCCTCTCAATGTGCTCTATAAATTAGTTTTCACAATACTTTCTTGAAAGTGTGAATGAACAATTTTTTATATTAGATAAGAAATCTTTTTTTTTTCAAAGAATATTTTTTTGAACAATTTAGTTACATGAATTTAAATAATCTTAAATATAAAGACTCGCAGTTTAGTGAAAAAGTATCGAAATTCATTGTAGTTCAATCCATTTAATTTTATTTCAAGTTTGTGAAATCTTTTTTTCTGAAATGTAAGTATGTTTACATGATGATTTCATTTAAAGTGGACCTTGAAATTTGGATGAATTTCAACCACGGAAGAAATAATCATGATTTTGTGTAGATTCAAAGAAAAATTGTGAAATAAAAGAAATACAAAGAATATAAATATTTTTGTACAATTAGTTACATAAATTAATACAATCTTAGAGAGAAAGACTCGCAGGAAAAAAATATAGAAATTTCTTATTTTTTTGCTTAAACGTAAGAATGCTTCCATGATGATTTCATTTCATGTGGGACTTGAAAATTGGATGAATTGGATTCACAAATAATTTATCATCAAGCATTTATGTAGATTTGAAGAAAAATATTAAAATAAAAGAAAATACAGAAAATATAAACATTGTAGAATAAAATGAGATGTGTTTGTCAAACTTTTGTTATTTTTTGTATATAAATTAAGTTTGTACGATTTACTCATGTTTGTGTTGACTTGCATATCAAGTGTTTGATTTTAATAAACCAATATATGTCACATTCTGGTGTAAATATTATATATATAATAGTTATGTGTTTTATAGATATGATAAATGATATAAGTTTTCAACCTAATGTACCCACGCTTTATATTTTTAACAAATTAATAAATTATAATGTAAATAAAATAAAAAATTAAATTGGAGTTTCCATGGTTTATATTTTTAAAATATAGATAATACTAATTTTGAGTAACATAAAAAGTCAAAATGATATACTCACATTTATAAATTTTAGTATAAAGTAAAAATACTAAATAAAATAAAACAGAAAAAATCGAACTGATGTACCCAAATTTTAAAAGTTAACTTATGTCTATTTTTTTACTAATTTAAATTAAATTATAAAATAACATGTGATATTTGACTATAATTTTATATATAAATCTCTATAATTATATATATAATTACATTAATGAGTTGCTTATTGTTCGTTATAGTACATATTATACATATAAAAACTAATTAATTTGTACCGGATTTACAAAAAATAATATTAAAGTTATAAAAGATTTTATAAATTATAAATATAAATAACAAATTTATTAATGTTATATTAATCTATCTTATTAATTTATCAAAATTATTGTTAATATCTTACGATGTTTGAACATATAAATTTAAAATAATTTTATTTGTAATCATCATTTAGGTTTGCATGTTGTTGTATAAATTTAATTATAGCTTGATTACCGAGTTTATATAAATTATTGAAATATTGGTAAAATATGAAATATTTTGTTACAATTAATGGAGATAATTATTTTTTATTATGGATTATAGAAATTGAAAATAAGACCAACTATATTTATTGTACAAAAATGATTATTATGATTAGTAGTAATTAATAACTGAAGAGATAATTTTGTGTAAAAAAATAAACTTTATATGTTAAGGATGAAGTTTGAACACAAAACCTCTTGAATATATAAAAACTTAAAATTACACCACAACCAACTATACTACTTAGATAAATTTGACAAATTTCGGTTAAAAATATACATATTCATATTCTTTTATAATTTTGGCGGGAACAGTTTTTTTAGACTTCTTTGCTTTAGTATATATATAGATTTCAAATATGTTAATTAAAATCCAAATAAATGTTCATTATTGATAAATAAAATTTAATATTATGGATCTTGCATGAAAGACATAAATAATCTTTAAATTAATATATATTATACACAAATAAATTTATATTTAATAAGTTATGATGACCATTGCAATATTTTATGTAAATATATATAGGATAGAGAAAAAAATAAACTATGAAAATCAAATATCATCCAAAATTTTAAAAAATTAAGTAACATGTTAAATCTTAGAATCGGTAATTGTTGAAATTGATTCCTAGTTTATTTATTGAAAATGTTTTTATATAATGCATTTCCCTTTGAAATATGTTTATTATTTAAAACTAAACTTGTATCTATAATTTAAAAACAGAACTAATGTATAGAGTAAATTATCAATGATCAGATATTTTAAATTTGAAATAAAATAATTTTAAAAATAAATTATATGTTAAATTATTAAATAAGTTGAGTTGAACCTTTGCTACATATGAGGTCAGGTGCAAACTTCTTTAAAAGTCTATTGTAGTTATTGTTGAGGTTCATTTTTACTATGAAATGAGATCCTCAGAATAATCAGCACAAATAACAAGTAATAATATATAATCAGCATAACAACAAAGTAAAACACAAAAATTGTAGAGAGAAGACAACAAGAACAATAATATGAAATAAGTAAATTTTGATTATAAGATAATAATAGGACATATAAGCAAAATAGATAATAAGTTTAGCGAGATAAACGAAACTGATGACACAAGTTGGTCTAGAGCAGGGATCGAGTGACATAGTAGTAGAGCCTCAACTTCGAGAGGAGTGCGGAGGGAAGAGTATAGTGGTAGAGTTTCTACTTTCATCTAGTAAAAGAAAAAGTGAATCATGGAAAATGAAGTCAGGTCCTCATTTTTATAGATGCAAGGAGATGGACAATTACAAGATTTTGGGCCTCAAATAACCCTAACAAAAATGTCAAGGCCTCCCCTTCTTCGGAATGACTTACCCGATGGTTGCCGACCCTGAAAAACATAGGGTCGGTTAGGCTGACGTGGTGTGTTGACAGTTGACCGATCCCTTGGTGGGCTTTTGCTGGACATCAACAAGCTCAGCATGCTACTGGGCAGCTGCTTCCTTGATGGGCTTGCTTGATGATTTGAGATGAGGGTTGTCAGGCCTTGCTCTGAGCTCATGTGTCGGACCCATTTGGGTCTTACCCCAACAATAACCCACTCAGCTTCAAGGCATACTTGAGGACAGCTTTATTTAGTGCCAAAGTGCATAGTCACAAGTTGCCTTACCACTGATAAGCTCATATTTGTACTCACTTATCTATATTTTTCTCCATTGTTTCAAGTATATTTTGTTATGTTTTTACTTATTATTGTGCATGAGTCTATTTTGGAGGGTGTTATGTCTTTGATGGGTGATTTTTGCAGGTTTTAGCCCAAATTCATTGGAAACCCGTACCGAAAGCAGATGATGTTCAAAGGAACAATCACGAATTCTTCCACACGTGGAATCTGAGCTAATGGAGCATGGTAAGAGAAATATCTTTGAATTAGCTTTCCAACGCAACTGGAATCGGGTCAATCGAAGTTCGAGAGCAAAAGTTATGGCCAAAACCGTGAGACTGCGCAGAAGGGGATCGACGCGTGCATTCCTGTCGATCGAAATTTTCCCTGTCGATCGAAACAGAGGACCAAGTTGCAGAAACGACGTGAATTCAGTGCGGATTTCAATTGGAAGGTTGTGTCGATCGACAGGATTCTTGTCGATCGACACAGATGTCCGAAAAGGCTATTTTTGGCTTGTTTTGGCAGTTTTTGCTATTTTAACCCAATACTCAAATTAGGTCTTTCTTCCCCCTCTATAGATACTCTACCTTATGCACGAAATTAAGACTTCCTTTATGCATTATTACACTTAGAATAATTGAGCTTTGGAGTTTTTATAAGACATTCAAGGTTCCTCTTTATTTGTAAGTTATTTAATAATATGTTTGCTTTAATTCTAGTCATGTTTTGTGGCTAGAACCTAAACAGGTTCTAGGGTTATGATTTCTTTTCTGATGCATGTTTAATTGATATAAACTCTTGCAGCATGGTTTAATTCTCTGATTTAATTTTATAATCTAGATTAAAAGAAGGACCGAGAGGTGAATTGAGATCTAGGTTTATAGTTAATAATTGATGGATCGAGAGATGAAAATTGTTAACAGGAAGAGAGAATTAAATATGTTGGTTTTCTGTCTCAAAAGGAAGAAACTTGCATAGGAATTAATTAGATAATTATTGAGATTAACTGAATTGGTGTTCTTGAGACCGATAGGAGATAGTCACTATTTAGTAATCTAGGGTTTAATTGCCGGACCAAGGAATTTAATCCATCAAAATCTATGTTTTCCCCATTGCTGAGTTGATTGATATCTGCATGTTGATGTTTAGATTATCTGCACTAGGATCTGTGCTTCCTTTAATTGTTTTCAAAACCATTTAATTTCTTGCAATTATCATCTTTAAATTCCAAAACAAAATCCCTTTATGAACTTCCTCAAACTTCTGTGTTCTAGGAATTATGACTAGTACTTTAGGTTTTTCATTGCACAGTCCCTGTGGGATCGACCACCTTAGGGTGTAAAAGTATTATTTGCTACTGTATTTTACAGTTATCAAATTGGCGTCGTTGCCGGGGATTTGTCAGATTAATCTAGATATTAGTTTATTTTTAGATCTGATGGATTGAGGTTGTAAATTTAATTTTATTGTTATTTTCTGTTTTTAATTTCGTATTTAGTTTGTTGATTTTGGTTTTTGGTGTTTGATTTTCGTGTTTGTTCCTGTTCTGTTTTTTTCTAGTTTTCGGCCTCTATCGACTGAAACAGGCGCAGAAAACACTGTCGATCGACACAGTGTCTGATTTTCTATTTTTCGTTGTTTTTTTTGCAGGTTTATGAACACAAGGGCCCAGGGCAAGCCACTCGAGACGTTTGATCCAGAGATCGAGGCTACAGCCCGGAAGAGGAAAAGCAAAGAAAAACAAAGCACAAGCACAGTCATGGATGAGATGCCACCTTTGGAGGATCCTGACACACAGCTCATCACTCAAGAGAGTGCCACCTTACTTGTCCAAGAATTCACTCAGATGAAGGACATCATCAAGCAGCTCATGACAGAAAGGGAAGTAGAAAGGCTCGAGACCGAAAGAAGAGAAAAAGAGAGAGAAAGGCGCTGCCCAGACGACTCCTATGATGAGGATCCGAATGCGATGGCCAAGAAGTACAGACCGCAACCCGGAAATGAGGGATTCATTATTGGCATCACCGCCAATAACTTTGAACTCAAGACCGACCTGATTCAGATGGTTCAGCAGAACCAATTCGGAGGCCGAGCAGTGGAGGATCCGTACACTCACCTCAGGATGTTCGTGGAGGTGTGTGAAACCATCAAGCAAAACAGAATGACCCAGGATGTGATCCGTCTTCGCCTTTTCCCCTTTTCACTCAGGGATCAGGCGCAGACTTGGTTCACCGCTTTGGACTGCACCAACATTCGAACATGGGCTGATCTCTGAACAGAGTTCCTCGGCGCATTCTTCCCGCCTTCAGTTATCATTCAAAAAAAATGGAGATCTTGCAGTTCCACCAGCGAATGGATGAATCGTTGTTCGAAGTTTGGAACAGGTGGAATGAGTTGTTGAGGAGCTGCCCAAGCCATGGAGTTGACACTGAGGAGCAAGCTCATATCTTCTACAGAGGGTTGACTGAGGAGAGCCAAAAGTCCGTGGACTATGCAGCTGGTGGATCATTGATGAGCAAGTCACCAGAAAAGGCCCTGAAGTTGTTCAAAAAGATGGCCCAGCATGATCAACAATGGGGGAATCCAAGGAGACCGCAAGTCCGGGCAGTGTAGACAAAGGAGGATGATGCATTGAAGAAAGAGGTTGAGAAGCTAAAGGGGGAGGTTTGAAAAACTAACTACTTCTGCTTCTGTTTCTATTGCACAGGTTGACCCTATCGCCGATGCGAACTACATGAATCGTGGTGGCTACCAGAATCAGTACCGACAAGGGGGATACCAACACTACCATCCTAAACCTCACCCAGGCTTCTCCTACTCTCAGCCCGACGCTGCCGAGTAGCCCCCTCCTGATTTTGATGTACAAAATAGCGAGATTGTGGAAAAAAAGAAGGAGAGCCTTGACGAGGTGCTCAAGAACTTCATCAAGGCTTCAGACCACAGAATGGGGAAAATCGAGAAAGAAGTGGAAGGAGTCAATACCAAGGTGGATCTGCTTGGAAAGCACGTGAAGATCATTGAGACTCAGGTGAGCCAAATTGCTACCACTATCGGGATGCAACACACTTCAGGAAAGTTGCCCAACACCACCGAGGCAAATCCCAAGAACCAAAAAGATTGCAAAGCTGTGAAGCTGAGGTCCGAAAAGAGTTACAAAGGTCCGAGCATGCCCCAAAGCAAGTTTGGGGGGGGGGGGAGAAAAGAAGCAGACCCAGCAGAGCCGGCCTCTGTTTCGATCGATTAGATTCCTGTCGATCGACACAGAGACCCAGAAGAGGCAGTCGACACAGATTTAGAGGAGGAGATCGACAGAACTGCAGAGGGTGTGTCGATCGACACACCCCCTGTCGATCAACAGGCAGTCCAGAATCAAGGCCAGTCGACACAACTGCATGTCCAGCAGCATTCCTCCACTTCCAAGGCTGCCAAGACACCTCCGATGCCATTTCCTCGGAGATTCGCCAAGCAGAAGGAGGATTCCAAGTTCTCACGCTTTGTCGAGAACTTGAAGAAGGTAAGTATTAATATTCCACTAATTGAAGCTCTTTCTGAAACTCTAGGTTACATGAAATATCTCCGGTAGCTGATGAGCGAGAAGAAACACTTCGTGGAGAATGCAACTGTGAAGCTTCATGAGCAGTGCAACATGGTCCTACAGAAGAAACTTCCAGTCAAGAGAAGTGATCCAGGTTGTTTCACCATCCCAGTTGAGATTGGGGGATTCAAGTTCGAGAAGGTTTTGTGTGACACTGGTGCCAGTATCAACCTAATGCCCTTCTCTATCTTCCAGCGCCTCAAGATTGGAGAGTTGAGGCCGACCACTATCACCTTGCAGATGGCAGACCGATCTGTGTCTCGCCCCAAAGGTATAATTGAAGATGTACTTATTTGTGTAGGTCATCTTATGTTTCCTGCAGATTTTGTGGTCCTCGACATGAAGGAAGATGGGAACACACCCCTCATCTTGGGAAGGGAATTCCTAGACACTAGTGCTGCTCTGATTGATTGCCGTGGTGGAGAGATCACGCTTTGAGCAAATGAGGAAAGGATCACGTTCAAGCTCGACACAAGCCGACAACAATCCGAATGCTTCAGAATCACATCCAGAGAGGAAGCAGACGAGGAAGAAGAAGAAGAAGCAAGTGAGGAGTTCAAAGAAGACCAAGCCGCTCAAAGATGGGAGCGAGGGAACGAGTCGTCAAAATTGTCAATTACACCGTCTCTTCCCGAGCTCACTGCTGTCATCCAAGATCGGTGGGTCTATATGTTGGATTCCAATGGAAGGAGAGTGCGTTCTAGCCCGCCTTGGTTTTGAAAAGAGGTACCGTCGAGCTACGACGTTAACTAAAGCACTTGTTGGGAGGTAACCTAACTTTTACATGCTTTCTTTCCAATTTCTGTTGTTTCTTTACGATTTTCATTTTTATTTTCGTTGGTGTGTTTAACTTTATTTTCAAATTTATGTTTTGCATTTATTATAGCTTATTTTCGAAAAATAAAAATATATAAATAAATAAAAAATAAAATTGGAGGATTGACCTCTGTGTCGATCGACATGCCTGATATCGATCGACACAGCGGTCAGCACGGAGTTACTCTTTCGACTTGTGCAGGCAGTCGACATGAAGGCTCTGTGTCGATCGACAGGTCCTCTGTCGCTCGACACAGAGTGCTAGCAGCCCTAAACCTCCGTTGCGACGAGCTGATTTCTCCGGTGGATAAAAATGTCGATGTCTGAGATCGAAAGTCAGGTACCGTTCTTCTTCTTGTCTGATTTTCAAACTTTTTCTCACTCTCCGAGTTCGAAATAAGTTTGGGGGGATGTGGACAAGAAGTTGAACCTTTATCCCTTATCTTTATTCGCTTTCTTATTTTATTTGTTTTACTTGCTTTATTTGGTTTGTTTAAATTTTTGCAAATAAAAAGAAATATAGATATTATGTGAGAAAAATCTTTAAGTAATTAAACCCTCTAGCATTATATGCAATGTTTGGAATCGATCTTTGATTAGTTGAGTTGATTTCGATTGTGGTTGATTTGCCCATGAATGTAGAATACCGCATGATAGGGTCTAATTGAAACTTACACTTGCATGATGTTTGAGTGGATTGAAATTGACTAAGGAAGAAAATTTGAACCCAAGTGAGTTTTTGAGCCTTTATTTGTTCATGAGAGATTCGCATGTATGTTTTCGTTTCTCTAGAACTTGCTTTTGTTCTGTTTTGAGACTGCATAGTGTGCACAAGGATAGAAAATGATCTTAGGCCATCTTTGTTAGCCAAATTATCCTAAACACTGTCCCTTGTTATATTTTATCCCTAGATTAGCCCCTTTGAGTCTGTTACTTTTTCTTTCTTGGTCTATGAGTTAAGAAAAACATTGTAGTTCTATTTTGTCTATGAGATAGTGCTATGAAAAAGGTGAATTGTATCCTGTCTATAGGATTTGGGTGAAATAAGGATAATTGTTATAAGTGGATGGGAAAATTTTAGATTGGTGAGCAAAAGAAGGTTGGACTCTAAAAAAAAAAGTTGTGTCCTTATAAGCTCAAATCATTAAGTAAAATTTTTACGAGCATAAAAGGACGGGAAAAAAAAATAATGAGCCTCGATTTGTGTTGAAAAATTTAAGGAGAAGGGTAGATGTTTATAAGATGGTGGTTAGATTGATTGAGGGTGTACAACTTGATTGATTTAGTCACTTGGCCATATTTCCCTACCTTTCACAAAAAGCCTTCATTACAACCTTATCAAAAGTCCTTTTTGATTCTTGAATTGTGTGCACAAATAATCAGTGGAAATTTTAGAACTCTTGCAAGCCTATGGTAGAAATTTCTTCATACATGTTGTGAGTGCTTTCATTTGAAACCCAAACACTTGAGTGATTGAGCGATACACTTTCCCGTGAGTCTTCCGAAGTTGATGAATATCTTATCTCTTTCAATTGCTTGTGTGATGTGGATTGATGAACCTTGATTGTGATGAATCTTGGGAGGCATTGCACTTTCAACTGCTTGAGAATTCTTTTCTTCTTTTCTTCGATTGAGGACAATCTAATATTCAAGTTTGGGGGGTTTGATAAGCTCATATTTATACTCACTTATCTATATTTTTCTCCATTGTTTCAAGTATATTTTGTTATGTTTTTATTGTGCATGAGTCTATTTTGGAGGGTGTTATGCCTTTGATGGGTGATTTTTGCAGGTTTTAGGCCGAATTCATTGGAAACCCGTACCGAAAGCAGATGATGTTCAAAGTAACAGTCACGAATTCTTCCACACGTGGAATCTGAGCTAATGGAGCATAGTAAGAGAAAGATCTTTGAATTAGCTTTCCAACGCAACTAGAATCGGGTCAATCGGAGTTTGGGAGCAAAAGTTATGGCCAAAACCGTGAGACTGCGCAGAAGGGGATCGACACGTGCATTCCCGTCGATCGAAATTTTCCCCGTCGATCAAAACAAAGGACCAAGTTGCAGAAACGACGCAAATTCAGTGCGGATTTTGACTGGAAGGTTGTGTCGATGGACAGGATTCCTTTCGATCGACACAAATGTCCGAAAAGGCTATTTTTGGCCTATTTTGGCCGTTTTTACTATTTTAACACAATACTCAAATTAGGTCTTTCTTCCCCCTCTATAAATACTCTACCTTATGCACGAAATTAAGACTTCCTTTATGCATTATTACACTTAGAATAATTGAGCTTTGGAGTTTTTACAAGACATTCAAGGTTCCTCTTTATTTGTAAGTTATTTAATAATATGTTTGCTTTAATTCTAGTCTTGTTTTGTGGCTAGAACCCTAAACAGGTTCTAGGGTTATGATTTTCTTTTCTAATGCATGTTTAATTGATATCAACTCTTGCAGCATGGTTTAATTCTCTGATTTAATTTTATAATCTAGATTAAAAGAAGGACCGAGAGGTGAATTGAGATCTAGGTTTATAGTTAATAATTGATGGATCGAGAGATGAAAATTGTTAACAGGAAGAGAGAATTAAATATGTTGGTTTTCTGTCTCAAAAGGAAGAAACTTGCATAGGAAGTAATTAGATAATTATTGAGATTAACTGAATTGGTGTTCTTGAGACCGAGTGGAGATAGTCACTATTTAGTAATCTAGGGTTTAATTGCCGGACCAAGGAATTTAATCCATCAAAATCTATTGTTTCCCCATTGCTGAGTTGATTGATATCTGCATGTTGATGATTAGATTATCTGCCCTAGGATCTGTGCTTCCTTTAATTGTTTTCAAAACCCTTTAATTTCTCACAATTGTCATCTTTAAATTCCAAAACAAAAGCCCTTTGTGAATTTCCTCAAACTTCTGTGTTCTAAGAATTATGACTAGTACTTTAGGTTTTTCATTGCACAGTCCCTGTGGGATCGACCACCTTAGGGTGTAAAAGTATTATTTGCTACTGTATTTTATAGTTATCAACCACCTGCGATCGCCGACGCTGTTCAAGGGAGGAGGGAGCGCCGCCAGCTGCTGCGAGCGGAGCTGCGCTAAAATGCCGCACGCGCGCGTAACCTAGGGTTCCGCTGCACCACACGCATCTCTCGCGCCTGATAAGTTCATTATTTCACTCACTTATCTATATTATTTTTTTACTATTTTATGTAGTTTTATTGATTTTATATTTATATTTTATGCATGAGTCAATATTAGGTGGTGTTAGGCGTATTTTGGTATTTGTGCAGGTTTTAGGCTTAAATTCACGAGAAAATCGTTCCGAGAGCAGTGACGTGTAAGAGTAGCAGTGAAGAGTTTTTCCACAAGAGGAATTCGGGTTATTGGCGCATGTCAATGGATGAAGCTTTGAGTTAGCTCTCCAACGCAACTGGAATCGGGTCAATCGAAGTTCGAGAGAGGAAGTTATGGCCAAAACCGTGAGACCGCGCAGAAGGGGCTGACCTCATTTTTCCACGTCGATCGACGGGGATGCCGCGTCGATCGACGCGGACCTGCTGGCGCGGGAAATTGACTGAATTCGAGTTTTTTCATATCTTTAGCCCTAGATTTGATATGATACACCTCCACCTCTATATATATCCTAGTAATTTCGATTTTTAGGTGTGCTTCATTCAAGATTTCAGATTTTAGAGATTTTCCAAGAGTTTTTAGAGTTTATGTTTGAAGATAGAATTTTGTGGGAAGACATTCAGATCCAAGTTTTTATGCAATTCAGGTTTTATTTTTCTATGATGAATATTACTATGAATATGTGTAACTAATCTCTTCCTCAGATTCTAGGGTTCGAATTATCATTGTATGCATGTTTGATTAATTGAATTATTTTACCTTTCCCTTCGTAGTTTGTGGAATCTGTGTTTATTCATAATCTTGAGTTTGCTGGCCACATCTTAGGATTAATTAGTTGATTACTTGAGACGTAACTGTAATAATTTTCAATGGAAAGAGATTTTCACAATATAATCTGATTTCTTGTCGTAACTGAAGGAGATTGATTGTAGGGATAAATCTGTAGATCTTTGGAGTTAGTTAATTTATCTTGAGCCCGAGCGGAGATAGGTAATTAATTAATCTACTTTATGAATTGTCCAACAAAGAAGTTCATAATACCCTTCTCATGTTTCACTACGAAGAGGAATTAAATTGGGAAATAATCAATTCATTCATCTATGTCATACTTGTCATAATCGTTTTCATCTAAAATATTTTAATTTTCTGTTTACTTTTAATTAGCAAGTATTGCGATTTTCAAAACAACCAAAACCCTAAATTTGATTCTCCTAACTAGTAGTTTGAGAACTTCTAATTTAGTACTTAAGGTTTTTCGTTACTTCATTCCTCGTGGGATCGATAATTTTCATTTGCCGCTATATTATTAGCTTTGCTAAGTCACTGTTAAATAATTTAGCGATCAGCGCCCCGGCCGCTGCACGCTGCTGTCTACTAGGGTTCCGCCGCACCGCACGGCCTGTCGCGCCATCATCTAGGTGACCCGCCGCACCTGCTTGTCCGGTCGTGGCTGCGTGGCTGCTGGCCATCGTACGCTGGAAATCCTAGGGTTTTGCAGCGGCTGCGCCACTGTCGTGGCCTGCCGCGCGCCGTCACCGTCGTGCCTGTGCCGTGCACGATCGCCGTGCACGGCTTGCTGTCGTGCATCGTGTGCGGCCCTTCGTTCTTCGTGTTCTTCATGTTCTTTGCATTCTTCGTTCTCCGTTTTACAGATTTAATTTAAAATTGAAAAATTACATAAAATAACCTCCTAATGCAATTCGGAATTTAAATCTAACCACAGATTTATCTCGTGGGTGAAAAAGGAATCCTTATAAAATGGTGGATTAACCCGAGAACCACGAGGAACAAAAACACAATCATACAATCCAAAACCCATTCATACATTCATTCAATAATAATTATCTAGCATATCATAGGCAATATTACTTTTCTTGACAGAGCCAATTAATCAACCTGGCTCTGATACCAATTGAAGGGATTGGTGAATTGAATCACTTAATCCGTTTGCCAAGATCGATTACTGGAATATAAAAAATAAATTGGTATGGTTATGATTAATCCTAGTTTGTTCCTATTGATTATGCATAAGGGGGTTTTTGCGGAATACCTGGATTGTAGAAACCTAAAGAACGAGTGCGTAGAGATCTGATCGTCGATCCTTTTTCCCACGCACCAAGATTTATTCCTAATAGATTAAGGAATTAAATCTATGAAAATTAATAAGTAATTTTCAAAAACAAGAGGGAGAGAAGAGAGAACACATTCCTCATATTCCAATCTTCTAATCTGTATCCCAACTCTAATCCGAATATCTGGTGAAGATTCCCTTCGGATTCCTTGCCCGTTGAGAAGCAGAATTTCCTCCTCATTTCTCAGATCTAGTCGATCACACATAGCTCCCAAATTCTGGTTTGTTGTGTTGCAACATATGATCTTATGATGTGGTGTGTTGTGATCTGAGAACCTGAGGCCTGTTTATAGAAAAATACTGGACTTCTACTGGGCCTAAATTTTCATGGGCCAGACCAGACACCAAAATGCAAATAGAAAATAAGGCCTATCAATTAATTAATTCCCATATTCAACCCTGAATATAATTAATTAATTAATATTGATTCATTCCACCAGAGAATCAATATTGTCCTACCTATTTGCTACCACGTTTTGAGGTACGGGTTGCATGGGCTCGGTATATCCCCACATTTAAGGTTACAGACATTCGTTAATTAATTTAAGCTCTGACAAGCCATTTAATTAATTAACATCTTATATTCCTGAGTCAATCCACTCAAACCTTTTCACTTATGCTTGAACTTAATCAGCCTGCATGACTTTAGCATAACGAACCTTTTGAGCTGCTCAGGGAATGTCACCATCCTATATTGGATGTGGTTACCTAGTTCCAGTACCAGACAGTCATACAAAAACTGCTATCTCCCAAGATACAGATATACAAGCTCAACTAGAGTCTTTCACTGCAACTCAAATTGATACACAATCTGTGTATACTTCTGTACCTTCATATAGGCTTAGGATCTCATCAAGCCATAGAGATCTAGATTCTTCTAATGTCAGATAAAAGAATCGATCTCGACTTAGGTCCTTATCAATGTGTGCCCCACACCAGTATACCAAGCCATCCAAGATAAGATGCTTATTACTGCGTATGCTGCAGCCTACACTGACAGTTTATTCTAGAACTGTCTTAGCTGTGATAACTATTTATATCTCGCTAGGTCAAACGATCCATACGATCTTCCGTGATCTACTACACACCATATGATCTCCCTATCGACGAAATAAGAGGATAATTGTGTTTGCGACACATGTTTGTTAATTCAGACAGGAGATGAACATACAACATTTATGATTCCCAGTATATTAACCAATCGACCTTGTACATAATATACCAATCATAATGCTTTCAGTATATAAATCCATCAAAAGGACCTTGTCAATCATATGTGCATGCTTATCTTATGACTGAATTTAGTAAGATCCACAGATTGTTTCAAGACTATTGGATTAAGAAATTGGAGTGGCTAGAATATAGTGTGTCTGAAGATGCTACATATTATCCAAATGTCACAGGGCAAAAATCAAGCACAAATTTTTGACTTGCCTTGTGCGACACCAACACTCAAACTAGTCATGTTACACCCACCAAACTTTTGTATAGAATTTCCAGCGAATAACAACAAAAGTTACACGAGCAAACCAAGTAAGATAAGCACAACATGCAGATAAATGATCACACCAAGGCATACGAGAATCTCCCAACCTTTATTATTTGTCTCAACTATATAAAGGAGTGTTTTTACAATATTGGTACACAAATTATCCAACCAACTCAAGTATGCTACAGATTACAATTATTTATAGTGATGGACATGCTCCATCACATAGCATTTCGACGGGTCACAACAGTTGACGGAGTCATGCTCGAGTCATCCTCGACCAAATATTGCCAAATTGCCCCTAAGGAAGTCTGGAAGCTTCAGAGATGGTGTAATTTGTTTGCTCAAAGTGATCATAAACATAGAGATAATGTGTTTGCTAAAAATGAGTTTAAAAATTGTAAGAAAGCAATAGAATGGTTTCAAGCTCACGAAGGATTGATAAATAGTCTACATGATTATGCCAAAATTAAGTGTTTGGGATATAATGATCAAAGACATAATGTAAATTATGTAATGCATCGGAAAAGTGGTCAAATGGAGGTGGATTATCGACTTCAATTGTCAGCAGTTGTGCATGCAGTTCGATTTCTTCTAGGACAAGCTTTGCTTTCCATAGACATGATAAGTCGACAGAGTCCATTCATAAAGGTAACTTTCTTGAACTTGTGAAATGGTATTTTGAGCGAAATAAAGAAGTAAATAAGGTTACAGATTCAAATGCTCCAGGAAATAGTCATTTGAATTCTCTAATAGTTCAAAAGAAAATTATCAGTGTATGTGCTACTGAAGTGAGAAACTTTATATTGGCAGAAACTGAAGATAGGTGATTTTATCTTTTAATTGATGTCTCGTGATAGTTCAGTGAATGGGCAAATGTATATTGTCTTGAGATTTGTGAATAATCAAGGGGTAGTGATGGAACAGTTTCTTGGAGTTGTGCCTGTCAGTGATACTTCTACACAATCTTTAAAAACATTTATTCATGATTTTTTTGCAAGGAATGGACTATCAATGTCGAGAGTTAGGGGTCAAGGTTATGATGGAGCCTCTAATATGCTACAACATATGAATCAAAAGTTGGAAGACTTTAGGAATGATGGCTGGGAGGAATTATTGGAAGAAGTTATCATATTTTGTTCCCAACATGAAATATATGTGTCAAAGATGGAAGATATTATTACAGTTCGAGGAAGAAAGACTGTTGATGGTCGAAAGATGACCCATCTCCATTATTTTTTTTGTGTGGATATTTTTTTACAGGTAAATATTTTTTCTTAAATTTATAAAATCTTTTTAGATGATCAATGTTAAATATTACAATTTTTCTGTATATTGTTGATGTTATTGGTCAAGAAATGGACAATCGCTTTAATGAGTCCAACACGGAGCTACTTATATGCATTACATGTCTTGATCATAGCGATTAATTTTCCAAGTTTGATCATGAGAGAATATTTCATAGTGCCGAGTTATATTCACAAGATTTTTCTATGGATGATCTTTGTAATCTAAGACCGCAACTTTGCACATACCACCGTTATGTTTTATCAGAGACTACTTTCAATGGTCTTTGTGATATTGGAACTCTTGCAAAGAAGATGATTGAGATGAAGTGTAACAATTCTTTCGATTTGATTAACCGACTTATTGTGTTAGCATTGGTCTTACCAATAACAACAGCTTCTTTTAAAAGGTCATTTTCTGCTATGAAAATTATCAAGACTGATTTGTGCATCACAATGGGAGATTAATTTCTTACGAATTGCTTAGTGTGCTACATCGAGAAAGAATTTTTTATGAATGTTGAACTGAAACAATCTTGCAACAGTATCAGAGCATGGCATCATGGAGATATCAATTGTATAACTAAATAAGTATCAAATTTCAAGGTATACAAAATATTTATTACGAATTTTTTTATATTATTTATGCTTTATTATCTTAAGTTTATTTTTTATATTATATCGACAATTAAGCTCCCACGACGAGCAAATTTTGGATCCGCCACTAGCAACTACATTCTAGTTTGGCATGAATTTTTTTTTATCTACCTCCCATAAGAGCACCCACAGTGCTAACAAGATAAAAAATTATCTAAGAAATTTTTTTTATCCCTCTTGCAGGGGTTCTGTCCCCTTTGAGCTAGGTCTTGTTTGCTTCTTGTTGGGCGCCGCTGTCACCACCTCATTTTTTTTCTTTTTCATTTTGTTACCCAGCTCCTCCTTGCTTGTTGGTTTATTTTCTCTCTCCATGGTAGGGGAAATAAATACCCTGGATCTAGATAGTATCAATACCAAACACCCTCCATCACACCATAACATAACCACCTCGTGCCTTGCTGGGAAACTGCTATCGGACAAATCTGCAAACCCGTTTGCGATTTTGGAGGTGATGAAAAAAATCATGAAAATTGAGGAAAAGGTTGGAAGCTCGTGAATGGTCAAAGAACCTTTTCCTTTTTAGATTTGAAGACAAGCAATAAATGAAATGGGTTATTAACAACGAACCATGGCATTTTGACGGCAACATATTCTTGATTTGACAACTGCAAGAAATGGAACAGCCATCCATGGTGGAGATAACAGGTACACACTTTTGGACCAGGTTCTACGATGCACCATTAAAATGTATGAACAAGGCGGTGGCCAAAGCTCTGGGCAATAAGGCTGGTAAACTGGTGTGTGTTGACCCCTCTTTGGATACATTTGAAAAATTTATGAGGGCAAAGGTGGAAGTTGATGTTAGGAAGCCTCTGAAAAATGGAATCTTTGTTCAAATCGGTGGAGAGAATATGTGGTTTGCCATTAAATATGAAAGCCTTCCTTGTTTCAACTGTGGTTTGCTTGGATACACCTTCAAATACTGCGATAATGCTGCCCATCTTGAAGAAATTGATCCTCTTAATATACCTTTTGGTCCAACTATTAAAGCCTCACCACTAAAAAAAACCCAACCTAGATCATCCAACCCACAAGCCAACACCCTCAAACTAATACTACCATAAACCAAGTTACACCTCCTCCACAACTCACTGCCCTCAACAAAGATACTAGAGATTTGTCTCCAGACCAGCCATTGCTAGCCAAGGATTGCTAATCTTACTCGTGTCCACAAACGGGCAGGTGTTTTTTTAGCCCCTTTTGATGAAGCGTTTCAGCGCATTATTTTGGATCACTTTGATGTTGATTAATCGAAATTGTTGTTTCTAGCTAAAAAAAAAGGATAAAATAAAAAAAAAGGATAAAAAATTATCTTCCACCAACTCAGCAGATCAAGATCAAGCATTTGTGGCATGAAAGAGGGAGAAAAAAAATCTGAGAATGGGTAGATAATTATCTACTAATAGAAACAAAATAAAGGTGATCCCCACACAATAATCTCACGCGTGGGGGTAAGAGTAACACATCTCATATGTGTGCTTTGTGAAAAAACAGCTCCATGTATGAGAGTAGCCATGTAGAATAGTTGTCATAGTGTCCGGCCCCACACAATAAATATTAAGTTTTTAAATTTCTCCTTTTAAGTTTTAAATGTTCTAAATAATACTCCCTCCCTCCCACTTAAATTATCACACTTACCAAATTAGGCGTCCCAATCGAATTGTTACATTTCCAAAAATAGCAATATTTTCACACTCAACAATAAAATATTAATCCCACTAACTCATTCTACACTCACAACTTTTAATTTCCGTGCCGAAAAGAAACATGACAATTGTAATGAGACAGAGGAACTAGTAGATGTTAGTTTGTCGCACATGTAGAGTTAGATAAATTATAACCGAGCATCTCTAGTAGGGCAACCACAATGGAGATAGATAATTGGATAAATATTTTGTAACTCATGTACCCTCTTCACTCTCATAAATTATGGCGCGTATAACAAAGTCTCGTCGTGTGAGAATGAGATTTATCCAAACTTTTTTATTTGATTTTTTATTTTCTTGTACATCATCTTTTAACTATTATTATTAAATCTTATACTCCCTCCGTCTCATGTCAATTGTCATGTTTCTTTTCGATACGGAAATTA
Source organism: Plectranthus barbatus (assembly GCA_026898455.1). NCBI lineage: Eukaryota > Viridiplantae > Streptophyta > Magnoliopsida > Lamiales > Lamiaceae > Plectranthus > Plectranthus barbatus. The sequence continues at coordinate 684,767 of JAPKLW010000072.1, forward strand.
AGAGTTGTGAGTGTAGAATGAGTTAGTGTGATTAATATTTTATTGTTGAGTGTGAAAAAATTGCCATTTTTAAAAATGTGACAATTTGGTTGGGACGTCCAATTTAGTAAGTGTGCCAATTGGAGTGGGACGGAGTAATTAATTAACAGTATAAATTATATAACTAATAATATATTATTTAATTACTTCATTATATTTAATTAACTAAATTATATATTTATGCTGCAATTTATTGTTGTATCCTTGCATTAATTAATTCAGTTAAATAGTTTTTATTTGCTTTATTTATTGTTGTATCAATTTAATTAACTTTATTAATTAATCTAATTATTATATTTTGATTTTAAATACTAAATAAAAATTATAGAAGAATATGTGTGGTATATATATTATATTGAGTAATAGTTATGATATGTGTGATCCATGAATAGTAAATATGTGGTAGATAAAAATGAATGTAAAATTATAGTAACTAAAAGTAGAAGTAGATGTTTTTTTTTTTTTTGAGAAAACCAGCAATATCATTAATCACAAGGGATGGTAGCATCGGCTACTAACAAGCGTTGGAACCGTGATGAAGAAATACAAATACGAAGAGATGTGGAATCAGACATTCTAGCAAAAATTAGCTAAGTAGTTAGCAACAAAGTTTTCTTGTCGGCGGACCCATCTAAAGGAGATATCCTCAAAGGACATACCAATGTGGAGAATGTCTGCGACCACGGTGCCGATCGAGGAGCTGGGGATGAATCTTCGATTGATTTTGGAACAAAGTGCTCGATTATCCATTTCGGCATGAACTTTCCCAAATCCTTTACTCTGTGCCAACAAAAGACCATGAAAGCATGACAATGCTTCAGCTAATTCAACATCAAGATGGTTTGGGATTTGCTCAATAAAGGTCTCAAGAGAGGAGCCAAAGGAGTCACGAATGATTCCTCCTAAACCACACAAACCTGCAGGTCTAAGTGAAGTGTCCGAATTAAGTTTGACCCAACCCGGGGATGGGGCTTGCCAGCGATGACAGGGTGGGTGAGGCTGTTGGTCCAAGCTGGGTGGTGTGGTTGTTATTTGGAATTCCTCCAGAAGGAAAGAGGCAAAAGAAAGACATTCCCGAAAATCAGTGGTCTTACCTTTGAACTCAAGCAGGTTTCGTGATTTCCAAATTGTCCACAGAAGGGCTGCAAAATGTTCGATAAACTCCTCCGGTTGATCCTTGATGATTTGCAAAATCCAATCTTGTAGCAGGATATTTTGTGAGTGAGGAACCTAGATTCGAAGGCAGCAAGCTTTCCAGCAGAGTTCGCTCCACTCGCAGTCGCGAAGAAGGTGCTCTGATGTCTCAGGAAGGAGCCCGCATCTCTTGCAGATAGGATCCACTTGGACTTTTCTCTTCAGTAAATTAACTTTTGATGGGACAATTCCACGCATGCATTTCCATAGAAAAATCTTGATCTTCGGCACAGTGTTGAGGGACGAAATCCATCTTCAGTGATTTCGATTATTGGTAGACAAAGAAGGAATCAATGACAGAGCATCGTTGGTGTTCTTTGCCACCCAATAACCAGACTTGACTGAAAAAAGACCATCCTTGGTAAACTTCCATGAAATGCAATCATCCTGTGGTGTCTGGCAAATTGGAATGGATGAAATAGAAGCAGCAATAGCAGAGTTAAACAGAGATGAAATGATATCTTGGTTCCATCGAATTCCTGAGTCGTCCATCAAATCACGAACAAAATGGAGGTCCTGCAAAACAGAAAAAGAGGGGGAGGGAAGTGAAGGTGG
>JAPKLW010000072.1:696554-740073 GCA_026898455.1 Plectranthus barbatus
GAATTCGCCTTTCAACTGGACTACTCTCTTGCCCTTTTTGCCTTTTTAATTCTTTCGTATATTGTGTATCTGATCTGAGGGTGAGTAGTTCCTGCATCATCATTTGACTTCCCTTTTATAGTTATGATCTTGAAGTCTGGGTCGATAGATCCGTTTAGACACAACGGATCTTTCTCCTTAAATGCGGGTGGCTAATTATTGATTATTCTGCTTTCTGACAAGCTTTTCCGTCCTACTTCTGACATGGCTAATTGTCGCGCATTGGTCAGAGTGGCGGTGTAGCAGTCCTCTAGTTTGCTTTGCTGAGCTTCTGCTAGTACGAGATGCTGGGTCTTTTTCAGCATGCTTTGTCTGCTGCTCCAATTTGATCTGCTAGCATCTTCAGCGGTCAAGGATGCGTTTGTCGAATGCTTTGAGTGCTGATCTTCTTAGCATTCTTAATACGCATAACCTTCTGCATTTGTTCGATGTTTGCTGAGATATTTCAATAGGCCTATTCTATTACAATACGATGTTTTAACCTATACAGGACATTACATCGGATGCTAAGCTATGCTAAGGTTCAGCAATGATCGACCGTTTACTAAGGTTTGATCCAACAAAACCATTTACAATTTGAACCTAAGGGTAAATTACAAATATTTTCCCAACAACACAAGGTTTATAGTGGTTCGATCAAATGATCTGCGTCCACTCCTTAGCCGTATCGCTAAGAATTTCACTAAGAAAGTATACGGTGTACAAAGAGTTGCCTTTCCAGTAAAGCAGGCAGCCGTCGCAGCGTCTGGCTACTTCACGGCTATCTTCCGATACTCCGAACTTCTCAGGTGTGGGTCCGGCTGAGTCAAGGGCGCACCTTCGTAAAACTCGCTTTTACCACCTGTGGAAGGGTTTAAAGTTCCTTCCGAACTGTCACTTGTTGCGGCTTCAGTGCCCGTCCTAATCAATTCCTTCACAAGAAATTGACTGCTGGATACTTTCTATAAAGAAAGCGATCTCAATGATTGAAGATTCTTGAATCAATTCAAGAATCTCTCAGATGAGTGTCAGACGTATAATTAGACACTTAAGTTGTTGAAGGCTTTTCGATGTCTCTGTGTTATGCCTTTCAACAGATCTGCTCTCAAGTCTTTTTGCCTTTTTAGAATCTTTCATATGTGTATTTGCGTTAGAGAGTGAGCAGCTTCTGTATCTTCCTTTGACTTGCCTTTTATAGTTGGATATTCGAGACTTGAGTCGGCAGTTCCGTTTAGACACAACGGATCTTTCATCTTAAATGCAGGTAGCTTTTTACCAACTTTTCTGTCTCTTTATAGGCTTTTCCGACCTACTTCTGACAGGTCTAGTCTTCGCGCGTTGGTCAGAATTGCGGTGTAGTAGTCGTTGAGATTTGCTTTGCTGAGCCTTTTCTGGAACGGGATGCTGGGAATCTTTTAGCATACTGCTGGATCAGATGTTTGTTCGCGCACCAAATGTTCTTCTGCTACGTTTTGACTTCGGATTGCTAGCGCCCTTAGCAATCTGTGTTGTGTTATCAAATGCTGACTCCTCAGCATTCTTTTATTGCTAGCTTTCTTCCTCTTTAGCATTCTGATGTTTGCTGAGAGTATTTCAAGCAACCTATTCTATTACAACTCAATATTCACCCTATACAGGACATTACACGAGTTGCTAAGCTATGCTAAGGTTCAGCAATGATCGACCATCTACTAAGGTTTGATCCAACAAAACCTTTTACAATGTAATCCTAAGGAGAGTTCAGGAATATTTTCCCAACAATTTCCTTCTTTTTGGTGCAATCAAAGCTTACTAAGGATTGCTGAGACTTAGCATCGAAAAATTCTGAGTTATAAGGAAATATCTAGACAAACTATCTCAGAATCTTACTTGCTTTAAGTCCTTAGCAAAAAATCTTCTATTTTAAGTATAATTCCCCCTCAAAATATGCTGGGTAATATTACAAGTAAATCATTCAACAAACATTTTTAAATTCGTTGAATACACAGAGAGTGTATTTCAACTATTGTACGCACTCGGAAAATCAGAATTAGACAGTAAGATTTTGTCATGATTATGATGATTTCATATATGATTTTGAAAATACAAGTTCAGTGAAATCAGTTCAGAATCATGGCTAGAGAAAAAAAATGTGATAGATGAGGATGACCTTAGTTCTGGGCGTTCGGTGGAGGTTTTGGCTTCTCAAGAGATTCCACCTTCTTCATTGTCATGGCCATTAATTTCTCCATCTGTTCGATACGCGCTTGTTGTTCTTCTCTCTGTTGTGCTTCTAACTTCATCCTTCGTTCCATCATAGTACGTTCAAACTCTTTTTATTTCCGCAGCAGCTCAGCTTCCTCTGCTTTCACCCTTGCTTGTTCAGCAATCCTTCTTTCTTCCCCCTCTTTGAGCGCATCCAAAACAGAAGTGGAGAAAGACTTGTGTGCATCAAGGTATGTTCTAAGAGTCACCACATTCGTTTGCACCGTAGATACGGTTTTTTCCACATGCGTGATCTTTTCAGTAACTTGACCAACCTTTTGCTGAACCTCAGAGACAGAGGTTTTAACTCCAGAGATTGCTCCTCGTATATCAGCAACCTCTTTTAGGACTTCTTTATTGAAACTAGCTTGCTGAATGTCGCGTTGATGTAGTGAGTTGTGGAGTATGTTGACAAGAGATTGAAAACTCACTTGTACTGGTTCAGCAGCAATGGGAATGTCGGAAATAACCATTTCATTTCTGTTTGTTGTGGTAGGAATCTCACCATCTCCTCCTTCCACTGTTATGATCGCAGATTCTGGAACAACGACTTCAATTCTTTGGGTGGTAGGTTCCGCGGTGGTTGTGTTTGCAGGTACTTCAGTAACCACATTGGTATCCACTTCCATCGAGTCACTCACTACATCCTGATCGGGGTTTGAAGCAGAACCTTGAGCCTCAGAAGTTTGAAGTGAGGTAGCAGTTCGAGTATAGTCTTTCTGAAAAGTGACCATTTTGAGATAGTCTTGTCTCTTAGCCTCTTCTTCCTTTGCATGTTCAAGAGCGGCTAGTTCTAAGATTCTAACTCGCAACTTCTCCTCATAAGCAGCTTTTCTTTTCTAATAGGCATCCATTGCAGCCCTTTGTCGTTTGGTTAACTGTATATGTGCTATAGACTTCTCATCCGGAGCAAACTGCGATCGGGGCAGTGACTGGGATGCGGAGAATTTTCTGTGGGCACAGATTGTTGAACTTGAAGTCCAAGGAAGTAGGACATCTTTCCCATCATACTAATTTGAAAATTACTCATCATTAGCTTGGAGAATTTATCACAGAGATCTTGATTCTTCGAGCCAAAAATAATATCATCAACGTAAATCTGCACAAGTAGTATGCTTCCTTTGTCCTTAATACGAAAGAGTGTTTGATCAATCCTTTCCTTTTTGAAACCATTGTCGAGCAGAAACTTAGATAATGTTCCGTACCATGCTTGTGGCGCTTGCTTCAGGCCATACAAAGCTTTTCTTAGCTTATAGACTAGATTTCCATTCTCAAATCCTAGGGGTTGCTCAACATAGACTTCTTCCTTGAGCTCGCCATTTAGGAATGCACTTTTGACGTCCATTTGCATGACTGAGAATTCATGATGTGCAGCATATGCAAGAAATAACCTTACTGCTTCCAATCTAGCTACTGGAGCAAACGTCTCATCATAGTCAACGCCTTCACACTGTTTATAACCTTTGGCTACAAGACGTGCTTTATTCCTCACCACCTTTCCTGATTCGTTCTTCTTGTTCTTGAATACCCATTTGGTGCCAATAACATTCTAATGTTCTGGTCTATCTACCAGATCCCACACGTGATTGTGAGTGAACTCAGCAAGCTCCTCTTGCATAGCGTTCACCCAGTCTGGATCGCGAAGAGCATCCTCAACCTTAGTTGGTTCCTCACTAGATAGGTAACAAGAAAACATTGCGGACCCTTGTCTTGTCAGAATAGGATCATTAATATTTTCGAGAACATCTTCTAGGGAATGAGCACGCAGCCATGCTGGTCTGATAGGTTCTTCAGCATTTCCTTCTCTTTCTCGATTATTGGCATTCTCTTCATCATTCGCTTGACCCTCAGTATCTGGAGTGTTAGCAATTTGCTCTTCAGTAGCAGGAATTCCTTCAGCAACTGGAGCTTCTGCTATAGGAACTTCATGGTCAGGAGCTTCTTCTTCTGCAGGTACTTCAGAAGCTGGTATCTCATCAGCTCCTCTGCCAAGATCTTCAGTGGCACCTACTCCTTCAACAGCAGTAGGAGAGTTTGAGGTCTCCTCATCTGAATCATCAAGCAGATTAAAGATATCCTTTTGAGGATTAGCCTCAGCATGATCCTTGGCATCACTGGCCTGGTTAGCAGTTTGATCACCTGTTGAACGTGTCTGGATCGGATCGCAATCATTCATAGACTTAGTTGGGTCAATTTGTAAGTTTTCGAAGGAATTCAGAATCGATTGACCATTGACATCATTAGTCTCATGATTGGTTTCCTTCATCTCTTTTATAGATCTGCGCACTAAAGTAGATTCATCAAAAATAACATTGCATGTTATTTCCACAATTCCAATAGTCTTGTTTAACACTCTATAACCTTTGTGAGTGGGGTGACCATATCCAAGAAGTACACCCTCATCTGACTTAGGTGAAAAAATGTTAAGTTTCGACTTTCCGTTGTTATGGATATAACATGTCGCACCAAAAGCATGTAGATAATCTAAATTAGGCTTACGGCCGTTATATACTTCGTAAGGAGTCTTTTTGAATTGGCCGTTAATGGAACTTCTGTTCTGTGTGTAGCAGGCTGTCATCACCGCTTCTCCCCAATACTTAGCAGGTAGATCAGCGTAGGCTAGCATAGATCGCACTGCTTCTTTCAGTGTTCGATTCCTTCTCTCTGCTAGACCATTCTGCTGAGGAGTCCTAGCAGTGGACCTCTCATGATTTATATCAGCTTCTGTGCAGAAATCCATGAGGATTCCATTGCAAAATTCGATTCCATTATCAGATCGGATCCTCTTCACAGTAACCTCTTTATTGTTTTGCTCCTTAAGAATTAACTCCGGTAGAATGATCTTGACCTCATCTTTGGCTTTAAGCAGACGAACCCATGTGTACCTAGAATAGTCATCAACTACCACAAGAGTATATATCTTTTTACTTACAGACGGTGGAGTGACTGGTCCAAATAGATCCATGTGCAATAATTCAAGAATTCTGCTTGAGGTATTTTTCTCTGGGTTGGAATGGAACGAAGCTTTGGTCTGCTTCCCTTGTTGACAGGCTTTGCACACGCCTTCCTTACGAAATGTGATGTCATCAGGTAGACCTACGACAAGCTTATTTCTGGCAATATGGTTAATGGTTTTAAAATTCAAATGATTTAACCTTTTGTGCCATAGCCATGTGGTTTCTTCTTTGCTCAGTGCTAGAAAGCATGAATGTTGTTGGCCACTTTGCCAATCAACAACATAAAGACCACCTTTCCGGATTCCTCAAAGTTTCACTTCTCCTGTAATATTATCAGCTATAGAGCAGCCTGAATGAATAAAAGATACTGTGTACCCGTTTTCGCATAATTGACGTATGCTTAGCAAATTATGCTTGAGGTTTGATACGAGAGCGACATTGACAATCCTTAGTCCATTGCGCTCTATACATCCTCTGCCAAGTACTCTTCCTTTGCTGTTATCTCCGAACACGACAGATGGACCATATGATTTCTGAATGTCTGAGAACAGGTCTTTGTCTCCCATCATGTGTGCCAAACAACCACTGTCTAGGATCCACTCATTTGACATGCCTGATGTCTTTGCGCATTGTTGGTCCCTGAGATCAGAGTCGTCGTGGTAATGATAAAGTATACACACGAAATGCAGCGGAATAAAATAGCGTTTACTTGTATTTAGGTTATTCTCAACTTAGGGTATTGTTCAAGTTCACTTAAGTTTCTTCTTGCAGTTATATACTAGCAACTCCGTTGCTAGGTTTTAAATCACAGCCGCACAATAAGCAATAAAACAGTAATCAACAAGAGAACACAAGGTTTATAGTGGTTCGATCAAATGATCTGCGTCCACTCCTTAGCCGTATCACTAAGAATTTCACTAAGAAAGTATACGGTGTTCAAAGAGTTGCCTTCCCAGTAAAGCAGGCAGCCGTCGCAGGGTCTGGCTACTTCACGGCTATCTTCCGATACTCCGAACTTCTCAGGTGTGGGTTCGGCTGAGTCAAGGGCGCACCTTCGTAAAACTCGCTTTTACCATATTTGGAAGGGTTTAAAGTTCCTTCCGAACTGTCACTTGTTGCGGCTTCAGTGCCCGTCCTAATCAATTCCTTCACAAGAAATTGACTGCTGGATACTTTCTATAAAGAAAGCAATCCCAATGATTGAAGATTCTTGAATCAATTCAAGAATCTCTCAGATGAGTGTCAGACGTACAATTAGACACTCAAGTTGTTGAAGGCTTTTCGATGTCTCTGTGTTATGCCTTTCAACAGATCTGCTCTCAAGTCTTTTTGCCTTTTTGGAATCTTTCGTACGTGTATTTGCGTTAGAGAGTGAGCAGCTTCTGTATCTTCCTTTGACTTGCCTTTTATAGTTGGATATTTGAGACTTGAGTCGGCAGTTCTGTTTAGACACAACGGATCTTTCATCTTAATTGCAGGTAGCTTTTTACCAACTTTTTTGTCTCTGTACAGGCTTTTCCGACCTACTTCTGACAGGTCTAGTCTTCACGCATTGGTCAGAATTGCGGTGTAGCAGTCGTTGAGATTTGCTTTGCTGAGCCTTTTCTGGAACGGGATGTTGGGAATCTTTCAGCATATTGCTGGATCAGATGTTTGTCGCGCAGCAAATGTTCTTCTGCTACTTTTTGACTTCGGATTGCTAGCACCCTTAGCAATCTGTGTTGTGTTATCAAATGCTGACTCCTCAGCATTCTGCTATTGCTAGCTTTCTTCCTCTTTAGCATTCTGATGTTTGCTGAGAGTATTTCTAGCAACCTATTCTATTACAACTCAATATTCACCCTATACAGGACATTACACGAGTTGCTAAGCTATGCTAAGGTTCAGCAATGATCGACCATCTACTAAGGTTTGATCCAACAAAACCTTTTACAATGTAATCCTAAGGAGAGTTCAGGAATATTTTCCCAACACACATTTTGGTTGAGAAACGAGGGAGATACGGCTGTGATAACAGAGGTTGTTGGTAAGTGTCGTTGTCGTAAAACTGCTTCGTGCCTCCACCTTTATGCGCATTTTTCAGGCTGATCGAGAGAGAATCGGCTGACGACATCTAAAGACTGAAGCAAGATCTTGCTTCAAGGTTCCCACGGACACCAAAATCATGCCGATCCGATGAGTATCGAGAGAGATACAACGGCATTTACAGGCCCCTCCGGTAAGGTTTTCCGATCCCGTAACCCCTGTTGAAACTTCGATTAAACGTTGATGGATCCATGTTTGATCTATATATTATTGTTCCTTGTATTTTTAGGAACATTTTGGTAGTCTCGGATCATCGTCATCACCGTCCGATCGCCGAAATCGGCGAGATGAAGCTCACGCAAGGTGAGGGTTTTCTCCACTTTTCTTCATGATGAAGTTCTTCCATTCCCACCGATTAATCACCGATTAAATCACGTATCTAGCATCTATCATGTTTAGATGCTTGGGTGATGTTTTAGGGGCTTGGGATGGCCGGAAAGGACTTCCCGTTGCGTGTGCAACGAAGGACAGCAGGGGAGCTTCTGTGTCAGTCGACATAGACTGCTCTGCCCTCTTTTCATGTTGATTTTTTTACCCTTATTTGATCTGATGATTCATATCTTTGATAGTTAAGCTCAAGTATTGTCACAAAGGAGTGTTATAAACGTGTTCATACACTTGAACAAGATTTCTAAGATTGTTAAATACTCGAGTCAATATGTCCAATTTGAATACAAAATTGACTGTTTACTAAGTAAGCAAATTCCAAACTTTATGATTCTTTAACCATGGTTTGGTTAACTTATATAAACATGATTAGATGAGTCACATGCACATATTGAGGTACAAATGTTGCATGTTGGGTTGTTGGTTCGTGTCAGTCAATCAATCGGATAGATTAGTCAGTCATAAGATCCGAGATTTACCTTTAGCATCAGTTCAAGCACTGATAATGACACGTTAGATGATTGATCACCGTAAAATACAGCAGCAAATAAATTTGTAGACCCAAAGTATTGTCGAACCCACAGGGATACTGCAACGAAGTCATCTTTTGTACTGGACACAGTTTATCAATTCGCTGTTTGAGTGGATCAATTTTTAGAAGAGTTTTTGTTTTTGAATTTAAAAATAACAATTGCAAGAAATTAAAGAGTTTTGAAAACAATAAAGAGAAACATAGATCCTAGGGCAGATTATCTAATCATCAACATGCAAATATCAATCAACTCAGCAATGAGGAAAACATAGATTTTTGTGGATTAAATTCCTTGGTCAGACAATTAAATCCTAGATTATTAATTAGTGACTATCTCGTCTCGGTCTCAAGAACACCAAATTAATCAATCTCATAATTATCTAATTATTCCTATGTATGTTTCTTCTTGGTTGGACAGAAAACAAACACAGTTTAATTCTCTCTTCCTATTAACAATCTTCACCTCTCGGTCCTTAGATTAATTAACTATAAACCTAGATCTTAATTCACCTCTCGGTCCTTCTTTCAATCTAGATTATAAAATTAAATCAGAGAATTAATCCATGCTTGAAGAGTTGATATCAATTAAACATGCATCAGAAAAGAAATCATAACCCTAGAACCTGTTTAGGGTTCTAGCCACAAAACAAGACTAGAATTAAAGCAAACATGTTATTAAATAACTTACAAATAAAGAGGAACCTTCAATGTCTTGAAAAACTCCAAAGCTCAATGTAAAATTCAAGGTAAAACAGTCTAATTTTTGTGCCTAAGAGTTCATATTTATAGAGGGGGAAGAAAGACCTAATTAGGTATTGGATTAAAATAGTAAAAACTGCCAAAACAGGCCAAAACAGCCTTATCGGGCCTCTGTGTCGATCGACGGAAATCCTGTCGACCAACACAACCTTCAAGTCGAAATCCAGGCTGAATTTGCGTCGTTTCTGCAACTTGGTCCTCTGTCTTGATCGACGGGGAAAATTTCGATCGACAGGAATGCACGTGTCGATCCCCTTCTGCGCAGTCTCACGGTTTTGGCCATAACTTTTGCTCCCGAACTCCGATTGACCCGATTCCAGTTGCGTTGGAAAGCTAATTCAAAGATATTTCTCTTTCTATGATCCATTATCTCGGATTCCACGTGTGGAAGAATTCGTGACTGTTCCTTTGAATATCATTTGCTTTCTGTACGGATTTCCAATGAATTCGGCCTAAAACCTGCAAAAATCACCCATCAAAGGCATAACACCCTCCAAAATAGACTCATGCACAATAATAACTAAAAACATACAATAAAACACTTGAAACAATGGAGAAAAATATAGATAAGTGAGTATAATTATGAGCTTATCAAACCCCCCAAACTTGAATATTAGATTGTCCTCAATCGAAGAAAAGAAGAAAGAAATCTCAAGCAGTTGAATGTGCAATGCCTCACAAGATTCATCACAATCAAGGTTCATCAATCCTCATCACACAAGCAATTGAAAGAGATAAGATATTCATCAACTTTGGAAGACTCACGGGAAGTGTATCGCTCAATCACTCAAGTGTTTAGGTTTCAAATGAAAGCACTCATGACATGTATGAAGAAATTTCTACCATAGGCTTGCAAGAGTTCTAAAATCTCTACTGCTTATTTGTGCACACAATTCAAGAATCAAAAAGGACTTTGAAAGGGTAGTAACGAAGGTTTTTTTATGAAAGGTAGGGAAATATGGCCAAGTGACTAAAAATCAATCAAGTTGTACTTCCTCAATCAATCTGAACCACTCTCTTATGAACATCTACCCTTCTCCTCAAAATTCACAATTCAAATCAAGACTCTTTTTTCTTTTTTTCTTTTCTTTTCAAGCTCTCTTATCAAATCCCTTATACCCTTTCAAAAAATTACACATGATTTCATACATAGGGCTTATGAGAATTCTAATTTATTTTGAGCTATACAACCTTCCATCTTTTATTTACCACTATACTACAAATTTCTTTTCCACAACACATACTGAACCACCCTTTCTTCCATTAATCTTATAGACAAGATAAAAAACATTATAACTCCATGTAAATCTTATAGACAAGAAAAAAAATGGAGTTAGGCACAATGGGGCTTACTAGGGATAATTTCAACATATGAAGGGATAGTGTTTAGGATTGGGCTAACAAAGATGGCCTAAGATCATTTTCTATCCTTGTGCAACTATGCAGTCTCAAAACAGAACAAAAGCAAGTTCTAGAGAAACGAAAACATACATGCAAATCTCTCATGAACATTAAAGGCTCAAAAACTCACCTGGGTTCAAATTTTCTTCCTTAGTCAATTTCAATCCACTCAAACATCATGTAAATGTAAGTTTCAATCAGACTCTATCATGGGGTATTCTACATTCATGGGCAAATAAACCACAATCGAAATCAACTCAACTAATCAAAGATCGATTCCAAATATTGCATATAATGCTAGAGGGTTCAATTACTTAAAGATTTTCCTCACATAATATCTATATATTTTTTTATGTGCAAAAATTTAAACAAACCAAATAAAGCAAATAAAAGCAAATAAAACAGGAAAGCGAATAAAGATAAGGGATAAAAGTTCAACTTCTTGTCCACATCCCCCCAAACTTATTTCGAACTCGGTGAGTAAGAAAAAGTTTGAAAATCAGACAAGAAGAATAACGGTACCTGACTGTCGATCTCAGATATCGACTTTTTATCTACCAAAGGCTGCAGAACGCGAAAGACAGAATTTGGTGGCTGCTGGCACTCTGTGTAGATCAATAGGGGCCCTGTCGATCGACACAGAGCCTTCTTGTTGACCCAAGGGCTGGCTCGAAGTGCTCTGTCGATCTGCCTCTGTGTCAATCGACACCCTGTGTGTCGATCGAAATAGAGCTCCGATTTTATTTTTTTATTTTATTTTTATTTTATTTTCTTTGTTTATAACAAAAACAACACAGGAAAATTAGATAAAATTTGAAATAAAACAAGTAAATCAATGGGTTACCTCCCATTCAGTGCCTTAGTTATTGTCGTGGCTCAACGATAGGGATCCTTCACCAAGGCGGTCGGGTCCAGACTCGCCGCCCCTTGCATCGATCATGTAGACCATCCGATCACGAATAATAGTGGTGAGATCGGAAGAGGATGGTGTAATTGGAAATTTTTCCATCCCGTTTTCGTGCTCCCATTTGATCTCGGCGGCTTCTTCATCTTCCTCAATGGTGGTGGAGATGTTATTGCAAGCAGCTTCCTTTGTGCTTTGATCAATCACAAAGATGATTGTCTCGTCATTCCCTCGGAGTGTTATCTCCCCACCTCGGAAATCTATCAAAGCACCACTTGTCTTCAGAAATTCTCTTCCAAGGATCATTGACATTCCATGTTGTTCCTTCATATCCAAAACAACAAAATCAGCAGGAAAAATTAAATGACCAACACGAATTAAAACATCTTCCACAACTCCCCTTGGTCGAGAAATTGAGCGATCAGCCATCTGAAGAGTGATTGAGGTTGGTCTCATCTTGCCTATCTGCAACTTTTGGAAAACCGAGTATGGCATCAAGTTAATGTTGGCTCCTGTGTCGCAAAGGACATCCCTAAACTCCTTCCCCCAACCTCGATCGGAATAGAGAAGCATCCCGGATCAGACCTCTAGGTTGGAACCTGTTTCTGCAAAAGAAGCATACATAGTTTGATCTTCGATTACCAGCTTTTTCTCACTCATCAACTTCTTCAAGAACTTCATGTAGCCGGGAATCTCGCGGAGAGCCTCGATCAAGGGAATGTTGATGTTGACCTTCTTGAGATTTTCCACGAATCGAGCAAACTTTAAGTCTTCCTTCTTCTTTGCAAATCTTTGGGGAAAGGGCATTGGAGGACTTGGATCACCTTTCTTCTTTGAATTTTCAGCTCCATGTGGCTCCTTGGCTGCCTGTCTATCGACTGCCCCTTTCTGTCCTGCCTGTCGAGCGACAGGGGGAGTGTCGATCGACACGGTTGCATCCCCCATGTTGGTTGATTTGCTGCCCTGTCGACCTCTGCTGCTCTCCCCGGCCTCTGTGTCGATCGACACAGAGCCTGTGTCGATCGAAACAGAGGTATCTTCTGCGGGAAATTCCTCTCTTTCAGCCCCAAAATCACCCTTGGACATGCTAGGACCCTCGTATCGGACCTCAAAGAAATGGCATTGACTTGTTTGGCCTTCTCAGGATTGACTTCTGTGGTGCTGGGGAGCCGGCCTGGCTTGTGTTGATTGCTCAAGGTAGTAGCAATCTGACTGAATTGCACATCGAGCATCTGAAGGTGTTTCGTCTTGTGCTGCATATGAGTGGACATGTTCTTCACCTCAGTTTCCACCTTGCCAAACCTATTGTCGGAGCTTTTGATGAACTTGTCAAGTGTCTCCTCCAGCACGGACCTCCTCTTTTCCACAATCTCTCCCCCGGCTCCAACACTGAATCCCGGTGGAGGATTCTCAGCTGCATAAGGGTTAGAATAAGAAAAACCAGGATGGTTCTTAGCACTGTAATTGTACCCTTGATTGTTGGCTCGGTAGTTGTTGTTGTTGTAACCTCCATTGGCATAGTTCACTTCAGCGGTATTGGAGGTACTCGAACTGCTTCCTTGGTAGATGTAGTCGGCCTCAATGGGAACAATGGCTAGGGATGGTTCGGTACGGTATATCGGACATTTTTTTCCATACCTTATACCTTACCGAAATTTACGGTATGAGGAAAACTCATACCGTTACCGTACCAAAGTTTTCGGTATACCGAATTTTTGGTATAATTTCGGTATAAGTCGGTATGGTTTCGGTATGAGATAATTTATATATTATTACTTCGTCAAATCGAATTCTTGAAATGATTTCAATATGATTTTGGCATGACATAATTTATATACCATTTATCTTATCATTATTTCAAATACCGTTAACATACAAAATCTTTGTGATATATTTTGATTTTTATAATTTTTCTGTTGATATTTAATTAAGAAATATGTTTATATTAATAATATTGTTAGGTGAAAAGAGAAGATGTGATTTCATTCTTAATTTATATGATTTTATTTTTAATTTATTATTTTAAAATAATAATAAAAAAATTATTATATTTTTGGTACGGTATGTACCGGTATACCTTCAATATCAGGATTGTCACACTGTTACTATACCGAAAATCTTTGGTACGGTATGATACCTTACCGAAAATGACGGTATACCAAAATTTCGATAATTTTGGTATTTTTTCGATACGATATGTCTGGTATTTCAATATTTCGATATATTTTCCCATCCCTAACAATGGCCATGTTGGGATCTGAAATAGCTGCTACTGAAGCTCTACCAGCCTCCAACTGTTTGAACTCTTCTCGGAGTTTCTTTACTTCTGCCACCACATCAATTTTCGGAGTAGTGGTCACTGCTTTGACTGCTTTCTGCCTTTCAGTAGGCCATTGATGACTGTTGAGGGCCATGTCTGCAAGAAGTTGCATCCCCTCTTCTCCACTCTTCTTCATGAGAAGTCCTCCAGCTGAAGCATCAACCAACTCTTTTAGATGAGGGGTTAGTCTTTCATAAAAATGGCATACCTGCATCTCAAGATCAATCCCATGGTCGGGGCACATCCTCAACAGCTCTTTGTATCTCTTCCAAGCTACATAGAGGGTCTCATCGTACTTCTGGCTGAAGTGAGTGATGCCGGACTTCCTCTTCATGATGACACTGGGCGGGAAGAAGTTGGTGAGGAACTCTGCCCGAAGTTGTGCCCATGTGGCAATTCTGCTCTTGTCCAATCCAGCAAACCAAGATCGGGCCTCATCCCTGAGAGAAAAAGAAAACAAACGCATCCGGATGGTGTCTTGAGGCACTCCGTTCTGCTTGATTGTGTCGCACACCTCGATGAACTGACTGAGGTGGCCGTACGGGTCCTCAATGGCCTTCCCTACATACTGGTTCTGCTGGACCATCTGAATCAGGCCTGTCTTCAGCTTAAAGTTGTTGGCATCAATGCCAACCTGGAATCCCGGATCCTCTCTCTGTGGCAGGAAGCGATCAAGAATGGATCTTTGAGGCACCACAATTCGCCTTTCAGGGTTTCCTTCATTGGCCAGGGCTGCCAGTCTGGCAGCCTGCTCTGCTTGAACTGCTTGTGCTACTTGAAGTTGCTCCCTGAGTTGTCGGACCTCATTCATGAACTGTCTTTGCTCCTCAGGAGTCATGTTTTGGAGTTGTGCTTCTGGTGGTTGCTCCATCTCTGGCTGTCTCTCCTTGTTCTTTCCTTTGCTTTTGTTTCTCCTACAAGTGGCTTCAATTTCTGGGTTAAAGGCTTCAAGATTCCTCCCCCGAGCTCTTCTGTTCATGCACCTAAAGAGAAGACAAAAAAAATTGGGAATCAGTCTTTGTGTCGACCGACAGGGTGACTGTCGATCGACACGGATGCTACCTCTGTGTCGATCGACAGAAGCTCTGTCGATCGAAACAGAAGGAAAAATTGCACACACACGCACGCGAACAGAAATTCAAAACTCAATCCAGTAAATATCAAAACAATCCAATAACAAGATAAAATCTGACTATCCCCGGTAACGAAGCCAATTTGATTGCCGTAAAATACAACAGCAAATAAATTTATAGACCCAAAGGAATGTCGAACTCACAGGGATAGTGCAACGAAGTCATCTCATGTACTGGACACAGTTTATCAATTCGCTGTTTGAGTGAACCAATTTTTAAAAGAGTTTTTGTTTGTGAATTTAAAAATAACAATTGCAAGAAATTAAAGAGTTTTGAAAACAATAAAGAGAAACACAGATCCTAGGGCAGATTATCTAATCATCACCATGCAAATATCAATCAACTTAGCAATGAGGAAAACATAGATTTTTGTGGATTAAATTCATTGGTCAGGCAATTAAATCCTAGATTATTAATTAGTGACTATCTACTCTCGGTCTCAAGAATACCAAATTAATCAATCTCATAATTATCTAATTATTCCTATGTATGTTTCTTCTTGGTTGGACAGAAAACAAACACAATTTAATTCTCTCTTCCTATTAACAATCTTCACCTCTCGGTCCTTCTTTCAATCTAGATTATAAAATTAAATCAGAGAATTAGTCCATGCTTGAAGAGTTGATATCAATTAAACATGCATCAGAAAAGAAATCATAACCCTAGAACCTGTTTAGGGTTCTAGCCACAAAACATGACTAGAAATAAAGCAAACATGTTATTAATGAACTTACAAATGAAGAGGAACCTTCAATGTCTTGAAAAACTCCAAAGCTCAATGTAAAATTCAAGGTAAAACAGTCTAATTTTCGTGCCTAAGAGTTCATATTTATAGAGGGGGAAGAAAGACCTAAATAAGTATTGGATTAAAATAGCAAAAACTGCCAAAACAGGCCAAAACAGCCTTATCGGGCCTCTGTGTCGATCGACGGAAATCCTGTCGATTGACACAACCTTCAAGTCGAAATCCAGGCTGAATTTGCATCGTTTCTGCAACTTGGTCCTCTGTCTCGATCGACGGGGAAAATTTTGATCGACAGGAATGCACATGTCGATCCCCTTCTGCGCAGTCTCACGGTTTTGGCCATAACTTTTGCTTCCAAACTCCGATTGACCCGATTCCAGTTGCGTTGGAAAGCTAATTCAAAGGTCTTTCTCTTTTTATGATCCATTAGCTCGGATTCCACGTGTGGAAGAATTCGTGACTGTTCCTTTGAACATCATTTGCTTTCGGTATGGATTTCCAATGAATTCGGCCTAAAACCTGCAAAAATCACCAATCAAAGGCATAACACCCTCCAAAATAGACTCATGCACTAAAACCATACAATAAAGAACTTGAAACAATGGAGAAAAATATAGATAAGTGAGTATAATTATGAGCTTATCAATTATCCACCTAATTTGTTATATTTTCTTGTGCTATCAATTGAAGGGAACACGGGATGACAAGGAGCTTTCAAACACGAACTTGCTTACTTACGCTTAAACATTTGTAAGCTGTCAAGGTGGGGACTATTTTCTGTAAAAATCAAAATGCCTTTGAGCTCTAAGCTCTGTTTTCTGAAAAGTGTGCAAAATGTTTTGTTTTAAATTTATTGTCTATGCCAAACTGTTTGATTTCATATATGTTCCTCTGGTCAACCGTAGTTGACCAAGGAGAGTTGGTTTAACGAGGACAGAACCAGGTTTCGTAGGAATCCTAAGCCAAGACTCTTAAACCCCGGGGGCAGTGATCCTCCTTTGTCTCGAGCCAAGCTCAGACTTGGTCACTCAATGGAGTATTGATACCTTCGTAGATATAAGGAGAGACACACGCTGTGTCTTAAATCGATCGTGGTCTCAATGTTGCGGGTTCTGAGACCAGTGCACTGAATGATGGCAGTAGGTCGAGTGGTTCGGCCATTCACAATTGTTCATCGTGATTCGGAAGTAGGCCAACTTCCAATCACACAACGGTAAAATAGATATTGCTTTCATTTGAGTGAATCTGCATGCAGTGATAAAAATGTTTTAGATAAACAGGGCAAATGTTTTCTAAAAACCCCGTGGCTTATCCGTGTGTGGCATAGCATTCATATCTATAAATGTATGTTTTTCGGCCATGTCTCCACAGGGTACCTTGGTACTCAGCCCCTCGCATTATTTCTAAAATGTGCAGGTTAACAGCAATGATGCAGATGCAAAGGTGTAGAGGGCATGACTTTCGGAGCAAGAACATTGATCCTGAGATATGCATCTTCATATGCATATCTCCACTGCGTAATTCTCTGCTCCATGAAACTCTGATCTTATTTTTCTTCCCTATTTGTGATAACAAATGAGAACCGAACTACTTTTTATTTTCATTTATTCGTACTCCTTGTATACGAGGTTGCATTCCTCGTTACAACTATGCTTATCCTAGTTTTGCTGTCAAATTCATTGGGTGTGGATCATTCTCTCTGTTTGTTTGTTCAAGTCTTTCGTTGTTTAAACCACCCAACTCACTGTAGCGCGCCCCTAAGTTGGGAAGGCGAACAGGGGGTGTTACAAATAATTTGATCAATCTTCTCAAGGATAGCTGTGGGGAGCAGAAAACAGCTCATAATATGAGAAGGGATGGTTTGGGCAACAACTTTAATAAGGATAAGTTTCCCTGCTTGGGAAAGGGTCCTCATTTTCCAGTTTTTGAGTTTCTTTTCAACTCTCTCAACAATGCTTTGGAAAACCTCCTTTTTAGATCTACCGATCGTAGCCGAAAGACCCAAATACTTCAAGTGCTTGTCAACAATTTTGACTCCCCAGAGTTGACCAAAAGCCACACGGTCTGCATCCGAAACACAAGAGTTGAACGCCACTTTCGATTTATCCAAATTAACCTTCTGGCCCAGAGAAACAGTATAAAGATCAATAATGTCTTGAATGATGTAGATTTCATCCCTCGCCGCACGCCCAAAGATGATGTTGTCATCAACAAAGAACAAATGAGAGATAGGGGGGCTCAAGTGCAAATTCTTGCTCCATGGATTAAATTGAAAGTCTCAGCGTGGTGAATCAGACTGGAGAAGATTTCTGCACAAAGGAGAAAAAGGTAAGGTGAGAGAGGGTCACCCTGTCGTAATCCTCTTGATGGGCTGAATGATTCTGAAGGGTAACCATTAATGAGGATTGAGTAGGAGATAGTTGACACACACCTCATGATTGTGTCGGTGATGTGCTCGCTACAGCCAAAGCGTATAAGAACTTTATAGAGAAAGGACCATTCCACCCGGTCATAGGCTTTGGACATATCAAGCTTGAGAGCAAAGCAAGCAAGATTGCGAGAAGAGTTAGTTTTCATAGTATGGAAAACTTCAAAGGCGAGGAGGGCATTATCAGTGATGAGTCTTCCCGGGACAAAAGCTTATTGGACATGGCTAATGAGTTGGGGGAGATGGGGTTTGATGCGGTTAGCTATGCATTTGGTGACAATCTTGATGATGACATTGCATAGGCTGATGGGTCTGAATTCAAGTGGGGTTGTAGGAGATTTACATTTAGGAGTGAGAGCAATGTTCGTATGGTTGAGGTGTTTTGGGGATGAACTGTGGTTGAGGATGTTGAGGGTAGTTTGGAGCACATCAGGTTTAACAATAGGCCAGAATTTAGTGAAGAAGATTGTAGGGAGACCATCGGGACCTGGGGCTTTAAGTGGGTGCATTTGTTGAAGTGCTGAGACAATGTCAACTTCGGTAAAAGGAGCATCAATGGAGGCCCTCATTGAGTCAGTGACTCTTGGCTGAATGTGGCTGAGAGCTTCTTCAACTATGTGGGTCGGCTCGGAGCTGAAAATAGATTTGAAGTAACAAAGAAATTGAGCTTCCATATCCTTTTCATCAGAAATCCATCTCCCATGAGAGTCCTGGATGCCTGTGATACGATTTTTTTTTTTGTCTCCCTGTGGCTGTTTTATGGAAGAAACTTGTGTTTTTGTCTTCGTTAGCCAACCAGTTTGCACGTGATCTTTGTTTCCACATAGTGTCTTTTCTTTGCATCCACACTTTAAGAGAAGAGAAGAAAATTAGAAGTAGATGTTAATGTAGCACATGTGGAAGAAGATAAAATTTTTAAACATCACATGACTATGGATGCTCATAGTGGTCTTTATTTAGGTAAAAAATTTATGTGTAGGAGAGAGGAGAGGTAAGATGGGATTTGGATAGGGTGTAGTGCACTTCTCGGCCACAAACACATATTTTCAATATTCAAAAAGAAAAAAGAAACATGTGGTGGGAGAGGTGCGTATCCAGGTAAGATGGAGGAAAGAGAGAAGAGAGATGGTAGATGTTTTAGTACCTTAGTAGTTAGTAGATAATTTTTAGTGGGCCCACTAAATTTTTATCTTAATTCTTTATTTAGTTTTTTAATTTATTTTTCTTTTTCATTTCTTCCTTTAATTAATTTAATGCATTAAGATTCTTAATAGAAAATTAAAATTAAAAATTATTAATATTAACAATTATTAAAATAAAATTTAATGCATTAAGATTATTAAGTCTAATATTAATTAATGTTAATAATTTTAATGTATTCAATTAATTAATATCAGACATTAAATAATTAATTAAAATTAAAATGAAAAAGAACTCTTAATACATTAGACTATTAATTAATTCATGTTTTAATACTTTTAGTTAATTAAATTAAAATTTTATTTAACTTTTTTTAATAATTTTTTTAACGTTAAAAACGACTATTTTTTTACATTTTTTCTATAAATACATACACACCACATTAAAAAATTCATCTTCACTCGTAAATTTTTTTATCATTCTACACTATTTTTTAATTCAATACTAGTATTTGACCCGTGCGTTGCACGAAATTATTAAATAAAATATTAATAAAATATATTGTATTTCTTTTAGAATTGTCAATTCATGACCCAAAAGATAATTTAGTTATCGATTAAGAATCCGAAAGATAATTTGTCAATCCAGGATGTGAAAATTGTATGATCTTTTGGGTCCCAAATTGAGAATTTTTGAGATCTTTCAGGTCCTGAATTGATAATTAAACTATCTTTAGGATCCTGAATTGATAAAATTCCTATTTTTTTAAAAAAAGTTTTTAAAAGAACACTAAGTCTATTAAAATACCAAAATTATTCTAACGTATCATCCTATCGTAATACAAAGAGAGCATCTATATTTTTATTTCCTCATTCCTCACAATAGTTGATTTTTGTAAAAAATAATACTCTCTTCGTCCTGTCTGAATTGATACACTTACCAAATCGAGTGTTCCAACTGAATTGACATATTTTTTAAAAATGATAATTTCTTCACACTCAACATTGCATGGACAACCAACAATGACCTACGCATTACTTGAAACAATTCAGATTTTTTTTCTTATTATTCCAGTTTATTTGTCTTGATTTCAAAACATATTTGAAAAGTACTTGTCATCCACGGTAAGCATATTATATTTTATACTTTCTTCAATATAAACCAA
Organism: Plectranthus barbatus; assembly: GCA_026898455.1. Lineage (NCBI taxonomy): Eukaryota > Viridiplantae > Streptophyta > Magnoliopsida > Lamiales > Lamiaceae > Plectranthus > Plectranthus barbatus. Next base: position 716,773 of record JAPKLW010000072.1, read on the forward strand.
CTTTAAAATTTTTTGTCTCCTTTCAATAGTACTCCTAATTTCTTGATCACTACTCCTAATTTCTTGATCACTTTTGTAAATTAGTGTTAGTTGTCGAATTAGATTAGTTTTCACAATATTTTCTTAAAAGTTTGAATGAACAATTTTTGATTCCAGATAAGAAATCTTTTTTTTCAAGGAAGATCTTTTGAGCAATTTAGTTACATAAATTAAAACAATCTTAAATAGAAAGACTCGCATAAAAATTAAAAAGTGTAGAAATTCCTTGCAGCTGAATCCATTTACTTTGATTTCAAGTTTGTGAAGTCTTTTTGCTGAAATGTAAGTATGCTTCCACGATGATTTCATTTCAAGTGGGACTTGAAAATTGGATGAATTGCATCCACAAAGAAATAATCATGATTTTTTGTAGATTAAAAAAATAGTGAAATAAAAGAAATACAGAGAATATAAATATTTTTTGAATAATTTAGTTACATAAATTAATTAATACAATTTTAGAGAGAAAGACTTGCAGAAAAAAGACTCGAAATTACTTATCTTTTTGCTGAAACGTAAGAATGCTTCCATAATAATTTTATTTCAGGCAGGACTTGAAAATTGGATGAATTGGATCCACAAAGATTTTATCACCATGATTTTATGTAGATTAAAAGAAAATTCGTGAAATAAAAGAAAAACAAAGAATATAAACATTGTAGAAGAAAATGAAATATGTTTGTCGAACTTTTGTGATTTTTGTGTATATAAATTGAGTTTGCACGGTCAATTAATGTTTGTGGTGACTTTCGTGTGTTGGTGGGGGAGTATAGAACGTGGGGTTCATTCTCAAATAATAAATATGCAACGTTAAATTTATATTTGTTGTAGTCAATGATTTTTATGAAATTAAATAAATAAAGAAAAAATAATAAATATATTTAATATATTTATAGATTAGTATTTCACCAGTGTGTTGCACAAAATTATTAGATTGGAATATTGTTAAGAAAGTATAACTATATCAAGCATTTGATTTTAGTAAATCAATATATGTCAGATGGTGTAAATATTATATATAATAGTTATGTGATTGATATATATGATAAAGGGTTATACATTTTCAACCTAATGAATCCACGCTTTATATTTTTAATATAACATAATAAATTATAATTTCAATAAAATAAAAAGATACCCATGTTTTAAATTTTTAATATATAGATAATACTAATTTTAAATAACATAAAAAATTAAACTGATATACTCACATTTTATGCATTTTATGTATTTTAGCATAAAATAAAAAATTCTAAATAAAATAGAAAAAATAGAAAGGATGTACCCACATTTTAAAAGTTAATAGTTATGTCTGTTATTTTTCTCATTTAAATTAAAGTTATAAAATAATATGTGATATTTGATTATAATTATATATATATATAGATAGATAGATAGATAGATAGATAGATAGATAGATAGATAGATAGATAAATACATTAATGGTGGTTTATTATTCGTTATAGTACATAGCATTTCATCCGTGCGCTGCACGAAATTATTATATTAAATATTATTAAAAATACCATATTTTTAAAATTTTAAGAGACCACTAAGTCTATTGAAATATTAAATTTATTCTAATATATCGTGGTATCATAATACAAAGAGCACAACTATATCGTAAATTAGTTAAGAATTTTTTTCTTATTCTTTCAGTTTATTTGTCTTAATTTTGAAACGTATTTGAAATGTATTTGGATTCTACGATAAACATATTCTATTTTATACTTTCTTCAAATCATTTTTATAAATTAACTTTAAATTCTTTTTTTTTAATTTTCTCCTCCTCCCAATAGTGCTCCTCATTTTTTTTATCATTTATTTAAATTAGTTTCCACAATAATTTCTTGAAAGTGTGAATGAACAATTTTTTATTTTAGAAGAGAAATCATTTTTTCAAGAAATATTTTTTTAACAATTTAGTTACATAAATTTAAATAATCTTAAATAGAAAGACGCGCAGTTTAGTGAAAAAGTATCAAAATTCATTGCTGTTCAATTCATTTAATTTTATTTCAAGTTTGTGAAGTCTTTTTTCTGAAATGTAAGTATGTTTACACGATGATTTCATTTCAAGTGGGCCTTGAAATTTGGATAAATTGTAACCATAGAAGAAATAATCATGATTTTGTGTATATTCAAAGAAAAATTGTGAAATAAAAGAAATACATAGAATATAAAGATTTTTGAGCAATTAGTTACATAAATTAATACAATCATAGAGATAAAGACTCGGAAAAAATGTAGAAACTACTTATTTTTTTGCTTAATCGTAAGAATGCTTCCATGATGATTTCATTTCATGTGGGGCTTGAAAATTGGATGAATTGGATCCACAAATAATTTATCATCATGTGTTTATGTAGATTCAAAGAAAAATAAATAAAAGAAAATACAAAAAATATAAATATTGTAGAATAAAATGAGATGTGTTTGTCGAACTTTTGTTATTTTTTGTATATAAATTAAGTTTGCACGATTTACCCATGTTTGTGTTGAATTGCATATCAAGCGTTTGATTTTAATAAACCAATATATATCACATTCTGATGTAAATATTATATATATAATAGTTATGTGTTTGATAGATATGATAAAGGATATAAGTTTTCAACCTCATGTACCAACGCTTTATATTTTAACATAAATTAATAAATTATAATCTAAATAAAATAAAAAATAAATTGGTGTACCCATGGTTTATATTTTTAAATATAGATTATACTAATTTTAAGTAACATAAAAGGTCAAACTGATATACTCACATTTTATATATTTTAGTATGAAGTAAAAATACTAAATAAAATAAAACAGAAAAAATCGAACTAATGTACCCACATTTTAAAAGTTAACTTATATCTATTTTTTACTAATTTAAATTAAATTATAAAATAACATGTGATATTTGGCTATAATTTTATATATAAATCTCTATAATTATATATATAATTACATTAATTAGTTGTTTATTGTTCGTTATAGTGCATATTATACATATAAAAAATAATTAATTTATACCGAATTTACAAAAAATAATATTTAAGTTATAAAAGATTATATAAATTATATTAATCTATCTTATTAATTTCTTAAAATTATTATTAATATCTTACGATTTTTGAAACATATGAATTTAAAATAATTTTATTTTTAATCATCATTTAAGTTTGCATTTTATTGTATAAATTTAATTATAACTTGATGAAATATTGGTAAAATATAAAATATTTTGTTGACAATTAATGGAGATAATTGTCTTTTATTATGGATTATAGAAATTGAAAATAAGACCGACTATATTTATTGTACAAAAATAATTATTATGATTAGTATTAATTAATAATTATTTAATTGATTATTGAAGAGATAATATTTGTGTAAAAAAAATAAAAATTTATAAATATTTCCTTATATGTTAAGGATGAGGTTTGAACACAAAACCTCTTGGATAAGATAGAAACTTAATTTCAACCACAAATCAACTGTGCTACTTAAATATCTTTAAAAAATTTCACTTAAAAATATAGATATTCATATTTTTTTTATAATTTTGGCGGGAATAGTTTTTTTAGACTTCTTTGCTTTAGTATATATATAGATTATATATAATTTAATGTTTTAAATTATACAAAATAATTAATATTTTGCAAAAAATTTATAAAATATAATATATAAATTATATATATATATATATATATATATATAATTTTATTAATGTATATTAATCTCTCTTATTAATTTATTAATATTATTAAATATTACTATCTTACAATTTTTTAAATATATAATTTTAAAATAATTTTATTTGTAATCATCATTTAGTTTTACTTGCATAAATTTAATTATAGGTTGATTACCGAATTTATATAGATTATTGAAATATTGGTGAAAAATAAAATATTTTGTTGATAATTTATAGAGATAATTATCTTTTATTATGGAATGTGGAAATTGAAACTAAGACGTGACGTGACTATATTTATAGGATAAAATTGATTATTATGATTACAATTTATAATTATTTAATTAATCATAATATATTTAAATAAAATAATTTTAATTGATGGAATAATGCTTCCATTTTTTATCTATGAGAAAAAATAATTGAAGAGATAATTTTTGTATAAAAAATGAAAATTTTAATATACATTTATATGTTGAGAGTATGATTTGAACTCAATACCTTATAAGTAAATATTTATTCTTGGTCACTTAGACTAACTCAACTATTTAAATATTTTAATAGTAATTATTTTAAAAATATACATATTCATATTGTTTCTTATAATTTTGGCTGGAACAGTTTCTTAGAGTTTTTTTCTTTAGTATATTTATAGATTAGTGGAAGACGACCTTCTCAAAATGTTGACGGCCCCTCTCAAAATTCGAACTTTTCAATGTGGAATGCCTGCTAAATAGTTCCATGCAAATTTACAACAAATTTATTTTTGATATTCCAATTAACAATCTTTGGCAAACGGATTTCGTGATTCAGTTCACGAATCCTTTCAATCAGGAAAAATGACTAGTTCACCATATTAGTGCATGTTTATTTGTGGCATTGCAAGTAGGGATGTCAATTTAGCCCGAAACCCGCGGGTTGACCCTATTAACCCGAGCCAAAATGCGGGTTAGGGTCAAGATATTTTAGCCCGATTAGCCCGGGACTGAATAAACCGAGGACCGATAGGGTTGAGCCCGAAATCCGACGGATTGGCCCGATTAACCCGATTATTATTTTTATTAATATATTTTTCATAATTATAGTACTAAAATCTACTTCTAATATTTAAAATGATATTTATTAATTAAGTTTTAAGTTATATAATTGTATTTAGTTCAAATAATATTCAATACATAGTTAAGTTTAATTATTTATGAAGTTAAATGTATTCAAATATTGCTAAAATAAAAAAATAATATATTTTTAATAGATAAATTTATCATTATATAAAAATTTGTGATGTGTTTTGCATTTTTATAAGAGATAAATAATATATTGCTTATTTTTTAATATTTAAAATATTAAAATAATAAAAATATATTAAAAATAAAAAATAATTAATAAATTCATTGGCCCGACGGGCTAGCCCGTCCGACAGGTTAGGGTTAGGGTCAAGATTTTTTAGCCCGAAAAAATTTCAACCCGATTTGACCCGGACCATTTAACCCGTATCCTGATAGGGCTAACCCGAAACTCGATGGGTTGGCCCGATTGACATCCCTAATTGCAAGTGTATTTGGATTTACGGATGTCTAAATTGTTGTATTGTTTGTATTATCGTGCCATTTTCAATTCTAAAAAAGCATGTTTGTTGTGTTATTTTCATCCTGAAAAGCCTACAACAATATTGGGTCATCATCAACTTTTTGATTCGACCTTAATTGTCCAGCACATTTGGGATCGTTTCGAGAGTGATGAGTGATTTAATTATATCAGCTTGTTTCGATATTTATTAAAATGTCCATTAGGTTGAACTGCATCTTGAATCAATAACTATTAAAGTATCCCATTTTAGTTTAACTAAATTTTATTATTCAAAATTATTTATAGGTTCTAATTGGCAATTATTTTTTGTGGAGTAGCTGAACTAAAATCAGATTCATCCTATGACGGGAAATAATATAATTTCTAACTAAAAAATGGCATAATTTCAACTGTTTAATACTATTAATATTTGGGATTTGGCTAATATTTAAGTTACCCGAGAGTCTTATGGTTGAGCCGGATTCAAGCATTGATAAAGTAAGACAACAAGAGTCCTAGGGTATGGTCATTTACAACTCAAAATACTAAACTCAAATCCAAAATACTGTAAATGTCAAATCAAATAGTAATTGATCTCCAACCTAAAACACTAAACTCAAACTCAAAGAAAATATTCTTGACATATTATTTTTCACAACTTTTTATATTTTTCAAATACTAACAATATATTTATCAAACTTACCATTTGACCCCTTTATTGGTTTCAAATAAAATAGGTTATTATGATATAATTAATCATTAACAAATATAAACTATTATAAAACATATATTTATAAATTGAATATTTATTTTAATAATAAAAATTAAATAGCTAAACAATTTGATAATAAAATTACATTATAACACACTAAATAAATTAAACATTTTTAATTGAGTTGTTATTTTAATATCTATTAATTGAAAATAGAATTATTACTAGTATCGTACCCGTACGTTGTACGGATCAAATTATATATTTAAAAACATATATCGTAATTATAAAAAAATTGCATAATAATTGAAAAGAAGTTTATGCCATAAGTTTTTTTAGACTTGATTGAATACATCTTTTGAAATAGTCTTCTTAAAAAACTAAAATCTGAAGTGGTTCCAATTTGTCACACATGAATTTGCCATAAAATTGATGATAATAAATATTTTAAGATGGACAACATGTTTCAGTAGTATCTCTTGAAATGTTTTGTCATAGCATTAAAAAATAAAATAATTACCAAACAATAAATGAATATATAAATCTAACTATTAAAACAAATCAATGATTTCCATGCATTTAATCATATAAGTTATCATCTAGGTACAGGATTAGAAAAGTTTCATATTCTCTGAAATATACTTTTTGAGAGTTGTCATATTTTTAAAAAGAATTTTGACTTTTTGAGTAATATTATTAGCAATGGCTAGAGAATGACATATACTCTTTATATGTGATAATTCTGGGGCTACCTGCCCAATTAAGCATTCGAGATGATATCAAATTTTTATAAGCCAAGAAATTAACAATAATAATCATGACTTTAAAAACTCTATACTTTAATCGAATATTTTTGGGTGTGGATGACTCAAAACTTTGTTTCACATAATAAATGAGTTATGTATTATTTAAATAGCTAAAATACTAATAATAAAAAGTAAAGTTTATTAAATAAAGATGTATGAGCTCAACATAAAAGTAAAGAACCTGATGAATACAAATAAAAGTGCAACTAAAAGATACCTTTTTTCTTGAAAATTAGATCTATACCCTAAATCCATCCCAAAGATATAAATCAATGTAATATTCCTTTCGTCCCACATAAATTGTCTACTTCTACTTTTTCATCCGTCTTCTTATATTAGTTAATTTTTTTTAAATAGTAAGTTTTTAACACTCATCAATAAAATATATATTCCATTACCACTTACATATATTAGTTATCGTGCCCGGTCAAAATATTAGAATTTAACCGGAAGGAAGGGAATAATATTTTATACTTGCATTGATCCATCAACAAAGAAAAAAGGAATAAAAAAGTATAATAAAAGTGACGTATTTTGTAATATTATTTGAGTATTTTTTGGATTAAATCTCTCAGCAATCTTAAAGTGACAGCAAATCTCTTAATGTCCTCACTTGTTTGATGAATTTGTGCTCCCACTCCCATGCATAATTTTAACATATAAAGATGTTATTAATATTTGATTAATAATATATGCTTTTATCAAATATAAATAATGACAAAATTTTTTTTTGAAGGGTAAATAATGACAAATTGTGACAGCTTTATGCCAAATAAAGAATCTGTAATTTGTTGTAAGAAATTTTATTCCAAATCATATTTTGTATTCAGCTCAAAATGTATTTTGCTTAATTAATTTAAACAATATTTCACATGACACTTTTCCATAGTTTTATTGGCCAACCTTTTCAAAGTTACTAACTTGAGCCCAATTCTTCTCCCTATTCGGATAACATATAGCCCAAGTTAACTGGTTTGCATTGCCCCTTCATTCAAATCCCTGAAACCGTCGTTTTGCGTCTCGCCGCTTGAGATTCCATTCTGGATACGTGTGTCACGCTGATCAAACCTTCTAATCACCCCGTCGCTTCGACATCTCCTTTATGAGAGCAGCCTCGAAAGACCTCACGATGAGCTGCGTCCAGCCGCCCCTTTAGTGTTGGGAGCTTGAACGGCAAATGATCCGTACATGGTAGCTGTGAGATGTACATAATTAAACCTTGGCGAGTTGAAGTTATACGAAATTAGATAAACGCTTGCCTGAATAGATAAACTCGATATATTTTCCAATGATTCGCAGTCGCACAGCTTGGAATGGCTGCACATGAGGCGTATTCCAGGAAACTTTTGTTTGTGTCGTGGCTGTTGTGTGCGGCCTTGACATCCACTTCTTGTTTCTTTCAGATTTTGCTACCCATGTGCAGTCTGATTCAACGATTGTATGGGTTAGCAATGGGATTATTTAGTTCGATTTTCTTTTGTACAGAGGAAGAATGGGAGATTGGATTGGGAGTTACTGGATGGCACTGCGGAGTGCATACAGTGGTATTTATTGATTATTTTAGAGCCATTTTCATGTTTGAAATTTGAATTCTTGGAATTGGGAATGCCGAAAGTTGATAGCATGTTTGAAATTTGAATTTTTGGTTTGTAAAAAGATTTTGACTTCTTGGAATGGGGAATGCAAGAGTTGCAGATTGAAAAGATTGATATTACGGTTTTTCAGCCTATCACAGTGGGAATTTTAATTTAGCCAGATTTCGATAAATTTTGTCACTGCATGTTACTTTCATTAGCTGCATGAAAAATGGGCGGTCAATTTGGCTTTGGCGGGATTTACTCACTACTCTAATTTAGTATATTAAGTAGATAACATTTATTTAAAAACTAAAATTGAATAAAAGAAATAAATTAACAAATGAAAAAAAAAAACATTTGAAGTTTTGCATAATAGTCGACAGCACAAGAAAGTGAAATAAATTAACAAAACATAAAAAGATAGAACAGTAAAATTTAATTAGTCAAAGGATTATGTTGTAAATTAAAGAATTATGCAGTAGGGTACAGTAGTAACGCAGATATGTGTTACTCTGTAAAACTCAAAATAGGCCTTTGTTTGAGCAGAAAAAAAAACTCAAATTTTTAGTATGGGTTTGGATATGCAATAGAGTTGAAGAGGCTCTGAAAAGAGTAGTTATAAACAATGACCATCTCCAGCAGTGCTGGAGAATGACATTTTATTGCAAAATGGAGCTGCAGCTTCCTCCAGGCAGAACCTGCAAATTGGAATTGCATTTGCATTTTGACAAAATGTTGAACAGTGTGGCTGCAAATTTGCAGCGCACTGTTCATGTTGCTATATTTTTTTTTTCTTTTTTTTTCTTTGAGATCATACACAAATAAAATAGATTTAGTAAACTAAGTACAATTAATAACCTACAAATTAATAACTTATATAAAATAAAATACAATACAAATGATTGTATTTATATTCAAATGCATAAGAATAATATATTGTGATCACAATTATTGTATGATTGAATTTATATTAAATAAAATGGTTATTTTGTGTGAAAATATATTTTATTTATAGTTTTGTAAAATAATTTACTCCCTCTGTCTCATTTTATTAGTCCCACTTGCCTTTTTTGTCCGACCCATTTATTAGTCTCGTTTCCTAAAATATCAAACTTTTTCACACTCACCAATAAATTATTAATTCCACTACACTCACATATATTGGTTTCTGTGTCATTTTTATTTGGGACTAATAATATGGGACGGAGGGAGTATTTAAATATAAATATTAATTTTTAATTAGGAATTAGAAAATTATAAATATGAAATTAAATACTAGAGTTGACTGTTGGAGATGAAAAATGAAAACTGCAAAATAGAAAAAGTGGACTGCATTATAGAGTTAGCTGCTGGAGATGACCTTAGACCATTTCCATGAAATGGTGAAGGGCGAACCCCAATTTGTAGAAAAATAGCATCCCTCCGTCTCATAGAAGTAATCTCATTTATTTTTTACGACTACCAATATTTGTGAGTGCATTGTAATTAATATTTTATTAGTAAATGTAAAAAAATATATCATTTTAAAAAATAGGACAATTTTGCGACTTCCTTTAGATCCATGAATCTAAAAATTGGTCAAAACACATAATCTCTCTCAATATCTCTCGCATGTATTGCGCAATCCTTTATGGTAATATGTTATTTTTCATTTTTTAGATCCCAAATATTTAAGTGAACAAAATTGGAGATTTTGTCCGAATCCCAGGCCCTTGTAATGAAGCAATACAACGCATTGTTGCAGCTCATGACGAGATTGTCTAAATCTATGCTTCACTTTAAAAAGTAAAGTCGACATGATTTAAACTTCACGAATACCTTCGCTCCCCACTCATTTTATAGGCCAAAACAAACACAACACGGTGAATTTCACACAAACGTAGCAACAAAATAGGTAGAATAGTTTTCAAGTCGCATGATAATTCTTTCCAATCTGGAGTTGACATAAAAGATAGCAAAATTGAAATCAGCAAAAAGCTTATAACAGAAAAGAAAAACAAAGTTACTCTTCCTCATCGATGACTGTAGTTCCCAATCCCTTCAGGCCCGTCTCTGGAATCTCGGCGACAGTCACCAGCGAGTAGAGCTCCTCTTTGGCGTCTTCATCATCATTCCTCTTCCGGGCAATGCGGACACGGACCCTCCTTGGAACACTGCGGACTCCACGGCTCCAGATCTGCTTGTTGAGCTTTACATCAACTCTCACGTCTGTGGTTCCCATGGCTTTCTGGGCAAACTTCCTGATCTCCTTTATGGCTTTCGGTGCCTTCTTCTTGAAGGTGCTGTCGTTATTGCAGCCGGGATTCAGAATAAGAACACACACACATATATATATATATAGCAAAATCTTGAACCAGTAGAAACATGTCTTGAAAACATCATAAGCCAAAAAAATTTGTATATCGTTTCTTTGCACAAGAAGCTGAAATAAAAACACAAATTTTCTCACAAACAACTTTAGCAAATCAAAACCAAAAGATCCCAAACTGCCAATAGTCATTAGGAAAGAAATTAACTGAAATCTGCTTCCACCACCAAACTAAGTAAAAGAACTTCCCATGTCCTTAAACACTAATTAACACCACACAAACTATCATGCAGCACAACAAAATACCATTTTAATTACAAATCCCAGTTTAATTAGAAAAATCAACTTATTTAACTGAGAGGCTTCATGAAGGATACCCTAATACATACACAAGAACTGAAGCAAGTCAACAAATAACTCAAATCTCCTTAGCACGAAGAAGGCATATCCTAGCAAGAAACTAGCTGCAAAAGAATGTTCTTCAACTCACATTATCAGCAATCTTTCCATTCACAAATGACTACATCCCAGTTCCACATATGAGGCAAAGATTCTAGAAAACCCAATTCTTACCAAAAAAAAACCCCAGCTAATATTATCATAATAATTTATCCACTAAAATCCCCAATATATTTTCACTACAAAAACGCACCACCGCGAATGGAGATTGCAGAAACAACAAAGTTATTAATTTAACACTGAGGGGACAGAATAAAGGGGAAACAAATTAATAAAAAAAATAAAAATCCAAATCGTTTGATAAGAGTGATTACCATCCATGGAGGCGCTTGTGGAGATTGATGGTGTACTCCCTGGAGATGACCTCCTCCTTCCTCGCACCCTTCTCCACCATCTTTGCCTGCTGCTAAACCCGCACTGAGTAATGCTTCCCTGGAGATCTTAGGGTTGTGGAGAAACCCTAATTTGAAGGAGGCGCCGTATATATATAGATGACAAATTCACGCAAATGAAGAAGGCCCAGTTTTAGTTTAGTAATTACAGAAGGCCCAGAATTAAGTGTGTAGTATAGTATTCCACCATGCGTGAAAATTTTAATTTTTTATATTTAAATATTAAATTTAATATTTATTTATAAAAAGTTATATAAAAGTTTAAAATTCTTAATCTACAAATATTATGATAACACATAATATATATATATATATATTATATTGATTTATATATATTTTAATATTTAGTAAATTTTATTTTATATGCTTAATGTAAGTTTTTTATTTAAATAATGTTTATATATTACTTTTCTTAAATTGGATTATACCATTTAAATGGGGAAGTGGGTGTTTCAATGTGTGTAAAAAATATAATTAATTAATCATAGATCAAGTGCTTAACCATTTGTGTTTCTAGATCTAGATGTATATATTATTTTTCTTGATATGATGGATTTTACTTCATAATTTATAAATTTTAATGTTAAATATTTTTTAAATTTTTTGTTATGTGAAAAACTTTCAACATACTACTATTAAAAAAATTAAGTTATCAAGCAACTACTTCTCTTCTCTCAGCCTATTCTAAAACTCACACATATTTCAAACTTCCTGAATTTTCAAATGCGACAAAAAGAAGCATATATATTCCTATGTATGGTATATTACTATATATTAGTAAGAATATTTTTAAAAAATGGTTACTATATCTTGGAAATCAACAACTAAAGATTTTGCATTTGTTTACTATAAAATAAGTCATACTCCCTCCGTCCCATAACAATTGTCTTGTTTGGAAATGACACAGATACCAATGCGAGTAGAGATAGAAGAAATTAGTATTTTATTAGTGAGTGTGTATACACTTTCCATTTTAGGAAAGAAGACAATTGTTTGGGACAGACGAAAAAGGAAAACAAGACAATTGTTTTGGGACGGAGGGAGTATTATGTTATTTCAATAAATTCATCGCACACCAAACAAATTAAATTTACTTTACAAACTCTTTGAATTAGATTTTCTTTAGTTTCAATTTTCTCTTTCTCCCATTGAAACAATATATAATATTCGATTTCGCTTTTATTTGATTTCATTAAAATTATATATATATATATATATATATATATATATATATATATTAAAGTGTGATGTATTAATATTATTTTTTTATTCGATTTTTGTAGTATGACATTATAATAATTTTTAAATTTTATTTTATTTTATAATGTAATGTGATACAATAATATTTTAGCATAATATTATTTCACAATATTCTATTTTTTTAATCTTTCATTTTACTCTATGCCAATACATTTTTAATTTTAATGTATTAAATTAACAAATTTTATGCTTTCTTTTTACATATTTTCATATTTGATTAAAAATATTCTACATATAAGAATATATAATAAAATAATATAAGATTAATTGCTAGATGAATTAAGTAAAATAATTTTTTATTTTCATAAATCTTTATACAAATACAATGAACAATAAAATTTTATTCTTTTAATATTATTTTTAATGTGATTTTGTACTCTATTATATGAATAATCATGTAAAAACAATGATCATAAAATTATTCATACATTTGAATTAAGTATAATAATTATAACTTTATGATAAATGAACTTAATAGCTAAATTAATTAATTATTAGTACAACTACAATTTTACTATTATACCATCCGTTATTGTTTTAATATATATCCTAGTATTGCACCCACGCGATGCGTGTTGATTTTAATTGTTTATATTATAATAATTAGTTTAACATATAACTTGATTAATTTATAAATTTTATTTTAAAAGTCTAAATAATTGTTTTTAATTTGAACAATATTTATGCATTATTTTTATTTTTTTTAATTTGATATATTATTATAATGGAGAATGGGTGTTTCGATGCGACTAAAAAATATGACTAATTAATCATAGACAAAGCAATTAACCTCTTACACTCCTAGATCGAGACTTATATATTGTTTTCTTGATTTGATAGGTTTCACTTCAAAATTTGTAATTTTTATTATTTTTTATTGAGTGAAAAATTGTCAATATGTTATTGTTGAAAAAAATATAAATTTTCAACCAATTACTTCTCTTTTTATTCGTCTTTGTAATTGATGTATCATAAAGATTATTTGTTAAATCATTAGATTTAACTACATGCATTGTTGCATTCTTTATACATATTAAATTTGGACCTTAAACTATTTGATATACAATGTGATTTATTGCTCTCACAATAACTGTAAAATTTATACACTCGATCTCCCTCATCAGCTATTTAATAACTTCGATCATATCAGGATATCACACTGCTAATAACTATTGTGCTCTATTAATAATAATGTTGATATCCAAACAGTTCTCTCAACGCTATTGGTCTTTATATGGTATTATTTGGTCATCGATATTATATATCTCATACTAATTTGTATCAACATCAAATTGTTTTGTGTTTGTGAGTTCAAATCTTCTATATAAAATAACTTCATCATTTGTGTTTTTTTTTAGTATGAATCAATGTTTCATCTTCACTATTATAACATAAATATTATGTTTCTTGCACTTATACTTTCGATATAATTCATTTTTTTATTCTCTCTACTTTATTTTACGTGACAGTAAATCTATTTCTTTGATCCACTTATCATCCTTTTATTGTTTGCATATTTTTTGAATAATATATTTAATATTAAAATTAAAATTCTCAAATTCACATGTGTTTCAAGTTTCTTAAATTTTCAATACAATAAAAGGAAATATATCTTTTTCTGTGAATGACTAATCAAAATAATAATTTTCAAATATATTTACTTTAAATGACTGTTTTAAAGCCGGAGGAGGGACCAACAACCTAACTTGAGAATCAATAACGAACCATTTTGCATTTGTTTACTGTAAGTAAAGCGTATTATGTTGTTTTAACACCTTTAAGTATCAAGTAAATCAGATTCTCTTTACAACCACTACAAATAATTTTTTTTATTATATGGTTTCTTGGACACTTGCTCTCCAAACATCTCTTTCCTTGAAAAAATATATTATAATATTATTTATACATTCTAATAATTTTGAAATTTTATTTTATAATCCCACACCCTTATATTTCACATTTTAATTTATTTTGACTATAATGTGTCACTTACTTTTTTTTAAAATTTTTGTTTCATTTTAAAATATAATGAAATATTACTATTTTAAAACATAGTTTACTATTTTATTTTATATTTATTTTTGTTTCATTTTAAAACATAATTTACTATTTTATTTTATCTTTAAAATATTACAATATTTCATTTTTTTCCTCATATTTCATTTTTATGTACAATGTATATTCTATTACATTTTTAATCTTACTGTATTAAAAATTGATTTTATATATATATATTTTACCATATTTTCATATTTGATTTTAAATACTATAAGATTACATATAAAATATAAAATAAAATAATACTTCATCCGTCCCACTTCAATTATCCATCTTTCCTTTTTCGTTCGTTCCACTTATTAGCCACATTACCAAAAATAGAACGTTATTCCCCACTCATTAATAAAATTCTACACACCTTGATTATTGTGTCAAAAGCAAAGTGGACAATTCATCTGGGACAGAGGGAATATAAGATTACTTCATATATAAGTTAAGTAAAATAATTGCTCATTTTCATAAATCTGTATATAAATGTCATGAACAGTAAGATTTGAATTCTTTTAATATTATTTTTTGGTGTTATTTTGTACTATATTTTATAGATAATCTTTCCTAAAATGATGATAATAAAATCATACATTTTTAATAAAAATCATACGAGTGATAAGGTTTGAGTGGTACTGCTTAGGAAAACAAGATATTTATTAATTGTAGATAGAGCTTGTCATAAGCTCCGATTAATTAATGAATGTCCGGTAACCTTAAATATGGGGATTCTCAAGTAAATGCAGCCCGTTCCCATAACGTGGTAATAAAGGGGTATGTCAGTATTAATTCTGTGGTGAAAAAGAATTAATATTAATTAATTATTTGTGTCCTGGGTTGTGGACATGGGAATTAAATTAATTCATAGGCCCACTTTATTATTTGCATTAGGTCCCAGGTCTGGCCCAATTAAATATGCTGAAAAGAGGTCCAGTAGCCCATTAGGGTTGAAACCCTAGGTCTATAAATAGACAGCTCTCTCTCAGAAACCCTAGCCATTTCAGAACATTCAAATCAGTTTGAAACCCTAGGAGAGAGAGAGAGAGAGAGGGGCGACGACTTCTATTGTGTTTGGGAGACAAAGTTTCGACTGTGGCCTACACAATCACAGTCCTGTGGAATCCTCACCAGTAGTAGGATTGAACAACATTGGGATACAGATCTGAAGATCTAATCTGGAGAACATATTTCTTTTCTTCTATTTTTCTTTATTTTAATTAAATCTAGAAATTGGACCTGTCTAATTTCTGTTTCCGCAGATTTAATTAAATTGCGTGGTTGAATTGAAGTTTGGAATTCAAACGCAAAAGATCGGATCTGACTCTACGGAAGAAAGGTAATCCCTAATCCACTGCATTAAATTCATAGGAGCATGCTAGGTATATCGTAGATTTAATTTCTCTCAACATCCATGAAACGGTCCGGTTCATTTGGATTTGGCGATTCGGTTCGCCGGCAAATCCCTACATAGTCTTCCTAGCCCTTTAATATGAGACATGCTTGGGCTCAGACCTCGAGTAGTTGTCCCTTCTACTAAGATTAGTCATCCTTTCATAAAAATTATGATTGTAGGACCTCAGATTTTTTGAATTCGGACACAAAACTGACTTCTTTTGAAACTCAGTTTTGGTTGCTGAAGTGGGTTTCCTCGCATTAGGGACAAATTGCCTCACCCACTTATTAAGCATAGATGGCTTCATTTCAGGTTTATTCAATTTTGAAACCGAATTACTTTTAAGCTTCGGGACTGAGCTTAGTTTGGAAACTGGCTTTTGTCCCTTGCTCTGATTGGCCAAAATGGAGTTGTTGTTAGAGCTGACTACTCCTTTACTTAGCAACTTAACTTCTAAACTGAAATTTCTTTTAAAATGGTGATCAGAAATCTTTCTAGTTTCAGAAGTTGATGCATGGTTGCTCAAAACATTTTGTGAAAATCCTAGCCCTGATTTTCCAGATGGATCTCTTTGAATACTCAGGGTCTCTGAAAGCTTGCTAGTGCTAGAATAAAGTGAACAAATAAGTTTTTGATCACTAGCAATTCTTAGTTTTAAGGAATCACACTCATCCGAAAGATTTTGAAATTTTTTTAGTAAGATAGAGTGTTCTTCCCTAAGTTTAGTCAGTTCTTCATTGAGTGACCTCGATCCTTTGATCTCCTCGGTCAGTTTCGAAACTTCAAGCTTCAGTGAAGAATTTTCACCAACTAAAATATTTTTCAATTTATAAAACTTTGAAAATCCTTTAGCAAGAGATTCTAGAGAGACATCTTCTGAATCTGAGCAAATGGATTCAATGTACTCTTCTATGCATGCATGAGAACTAGAAATTGAGTTAGAAGTAGTTACCAAGTTTTGTGTCTCAGTTTCTGGTTCTTCTTCTTCAGCATCTGATGCATCCTCACCAAGTTTGGCCATTAGTACCAGTAATGCTTCCTTCTCGGCTTCATCCTCAGAGGTGTAGTAACCATCATTGTTGTCTGATATATTTGGAACTTTAGTTCGTGACAACATGGCCTTCGCAACCGCTCTGGACGCCTTCTTTTCAAATATCCTTTTCAGGCGCTCCCTTTCCTCCTTCGAAACCAACGGGCATTCATACTTAAGATGGTTGTGGGATTTGCACTCGAAGCATGCCTTCGGTGGTCTCTCGCTAAACTTTTGTTCACTTCCTTGTGAACCTTAAGACTTGGCCTTGTACTTCTCCAGAAGCTTTGTCAGATTTCGCATTTGTTCCTCAAGCTCAGCAACTGAGCTCTCTTCCTCTTTCTTCTGGGGATAGGAAGGTGTTGGGGTCGATTTCGATGCAGAGGTTTGACCATATGATTTTTCAGCTTGATACGATTTCTGTGGTCTCCTCTTGAAATCTATCTTCACGAAAAAGGCAATATCTTCTTTGGTAGGTGAGCTTGCACTACGAACTACTTCGTTTATGTTAACCATCTGGATGTCCCACTCGTGGGCTTGCAGTTGGGCAAAGACATCCTTCGTGGTCATCTTGGATAGATCATTCTCTTTCAGACTAGTAACCTTGATGAACCAGTCCTCATTCGGCATCTTGGAGAGTATTTTTTGTGTTCAGATCAGCAACGTTGCATTCTCTCCCAATATTTTTCAGCTCGCAAACGATGGCGTTGAATCGAGCCTCCATCAATTTGATGTTTTGTCCAGGGAGCAGCTAGAAGGACTCGTACGTGTCCACACATATTTGAAGCTTGTTGTGCTTCATCTGATTGGTTTCCTGACACAAAGTACCAATAAAATCCCATGCCTGCTTTGCATTGTCGTATTCCAGGGCTTCTATAACTAGAGCCTGTGGTAGGGATTGTAAAATTATCTCCATAGCTACTACATTAAGATAGAATCGAGCTTTATCCTTTGTAGTCCACTCAACTTATGGCTTATCAACAACTTCTAGGCCATCACCACCTCTGAGCTGAGTATTGATCTTTGTGATCTTGATCGGTCCATTTGCTATGACATTCGCCATTTCTGGATGGATGTTCCGCAACATGACCAGGGACCTTTTCTTCCAAATGTTATAAGTCTCCGGGGAGTACTTTGGAAGCTTGGCAACGTGAGTCATCTTTATACCTGACGTTAATAAATAAACACAAAAAGTGCAAGGAAAAGAGATCTGGTTCGAAGCGAATCAACACAACCGGTTAGTCTATAAAGACAACCTTGGCACGTGATACCACTTGTTGGTCCCGAAATCAGAGAATGAATAATTACAGCAGAAGTTTAAAATTCTTGCACTTGGTTCTGAAAACTGACTTGACTCAGTTTTCAGTTTTATGAAGACTTAGAAGTTATACACTTCAATACTTAGTCAAGTATTGAAGGTTTCAAAGTAAGTATGAAAACTTAGATGCAGAAACTTAAATAAATCAAGTAAATGAGACAGGATATTTATTGTGGTTCGGAATCAAAGTTCTACGTCCACTATTCCGAACTTAATTGAGAATCCACTAAGTTTCAGTTTTACAAGCCTTCTCACAATCTATGGACAACCCGTCGGAATCCTCTGCTCTTCGGTCTGCTGTCGTTACTCGCCCAGAAACTCCTTGTAAGCTTACTCCTTATTGAGGTTGAAGTGAGGACGCACCCCGCAACCTTCTTCCTGAACAGTTGGATGTTTTCTCGTTCTTCCCAGAACTCAGTATGGTTGGCTATGCCCGTCGGAATCTGATTCCTAGAATATGAATTGCCTGCTATGCATATAACTTTGGAAAGTTATATTCACCAAGTAGATAGCTTCAGCTTATAGCTTCAGCCTTGTGCACTTACACAGATGTACGCAAATGAATAACTTAAATTAGAAACTTAAGTCATTTAGAAAGATTGAGTAGAGTATCAACTTAGTTTTTCGCAAGATATTTGATGATGATTCTGCAGATGTGTCGATTTATTTATAGGCAGCCTTGGACGAAAATTTGAATGCATCCCGTTAGACTGTGAGAACCAGCTGTTAGAGACAAAGATTGGGTCGTCCAATCATAGCCATTCTTTCTGCTCTGTCTGCCTTCTGCTTTTGCTTTTGGTAGTGTACTTTCTACCTGCTCTTGTCAGACTAAGTTTCAGTCCGAAGAATCCAAGTTTGAGTTTCCACATATTGACTTTACTTTGAAATGACTCAAGTCTGACTTCGAACACTTGTGTTTCACATGCTCTTGAAATGTTGAAACTGAAAACTGACATTTCCAAAGTCAGTTCAGTTTCTATCTTGCTTCAGGAAACTCAGTTTCTTGGTTTCTTCTCTTCAAGTACAAAAACTTGGTTCTAGACATATCGAGCTTTGTCTTCTGATTTCTAACAATTTTCCCCTTAGAGACTTAGTCTCTATTCGCTCGATCTTCAGCTCAGTTTCTAGTCTATTACAACTCGATTGATCCTATACAAAGATTATATTTAGAAACTTAATACTCCCTCCGTCCCAAAACAATTGTCATGTTTTCCTTTTTCGTCTGTCCCAAACAATTGTCCTCTTTCCTAAAATGGAAAGTTAATACACACTCACTAATAAAATACTAATTTCCTCTATCTCTACTCGCATTGGTATCTGTGTCATTTCCAAACCAGACAATTGTTTTGAGATGGAGGTAGTACTAAAGTAAGTTTTGACATATCAAAAGATCAAATTAGGAGGTAAATTGAAACTCAGTTTCTTACCCTATTAATAGATTTGCTATCAATTTACTAATATAATATTGTATGACTATTTTTCGAAGCTTTATTTGACAAAAATATAAAATCTACTTGAGAATATGCTTTCATGATGCAAATCCAACGAAATAAATTGTAATAATCAATTATAAATTGTAATATTTACATATTGCTCATACTTATTAATAATTATTGAATCAATTAATAAATTATAATATTTACATATTCCTCATACTTATTATTATTTATCTAATATGGTGTATGACTTTTTTTAAAGCTTTATTTCGACAAAAAAGAAAAAAAAGAATTGATGGAATTTAGTTTTTAGATATATACACATTACATAAATAATTTATATGTATAACATTTATAAAAAATAAAAACTAAGAACAAGATCTCTTTTTTCTTTTTTAATACATGCATCATTAATATTAACTTACTTTTTCTAGGACAATATTTTGATGTTTTTATCATAAGTTAATTTATAGTAAAAAATAATTTTAATTAAATTTCTTAGATTTCAATTATTGCATATATTTTAAACATTCTATTTTCAATGCTAATACACAACTACTTACTGTACTTTTATTGTTTTATAAAAACAAAATGTTATTTTTATTATATGGATTTTAACTATTTGACTATGGTTTATTGGTTATAATATTTTAAGACGATCTTCCCTAACTAAGATATTTGACAATCGTTTAAATATATTATAAAAATATATGATCGTTGGCCTTCCCTCTATTATATTCCCACGCAACTCTCACTGAAAGCTGCTGAAACATTTGGAAACTTTGAATTTCAGCTTATAAAATTGAGCTTCCGATTCAAGGAACTGCAGTGGAGGAAACGAAGACCATCCCATTCTACAGGTTGTTTCTCATCTTCTTTATTTAATGCCGAATTTCAGACGATTATTTTGGTGCTTTCATGCATGTTTTTTTTTTTGTTTTTTTGGATTGCATTTTTCTTCAGGGATTCTTGTTAGTATTGCCGTTTATAATTCTTCAATCATGAATTTTATTTTTCCGGCCAATTCCACTGTGTGTTCGTCTGGGTTGTGTATATTTATCGGTGCAAGTTCTAGTTGGTGCATAATAGATTGTAATGGTGGGTGGCAGTTGATAAGGATGGCAAACATGGGCGACGAAGAGGAAATGAAGGGCAAGACGTCGATATTCGCGACTGCTGATTGTAGGGATAGGATGCTGATGGCCGTCGGCACAATTGGTGCCATTGGGAATGGTTTGTCAAATCCACTAATGGCTCTGATTTTTGGGGACTTAGTTGATGCTTTTGGGACATCCCAGAAAGAGGATATTGTGTCAATTTCATCTAAGGTATGTGAAAATGTAAAAGAATTTGTTAAAACTTTTGTCATATTTGGTAGCTTGAGCTCTATCAATTGCAATATTGCCTTAGAATAGTTATGGTTACTCAGCTTCATTGTTAAATGTAGGTTTCACTAAAATTTGTGTACTTGGCTCTTGGCTGTGGCGTAGCAGCTTTTCTCCGTGAGTGCTCAAATCTTGTGTCTAATATAGATGAGTTTTCTTGTCTGTTTTTTTCAAACACTCAAGAAACTTTTGATTTTTCTAGAAATGTATTGTTGGATGATCACTGGGGAGAGGCAGTCTGCTCGAATCAGATGTCTATATTTGAAGGCTATACTACGGTGTTGGTCCCGGATATCAGGGTATACTTTGGCAGCGGAAAATACGTAAGTTCGTTTCTTGCACTCTGCTGGTTACACAGCTGACTGGGACCTTGTCAGCTGGTAAGTCAACTGGCAACTGAGTATTCAGCTGACTGGCAACTGGCTGGTCAGCTGATGACTCAGGACTTAGAAACTTTTAGAGTCGAGTTTGCACAGTTATAAACTGGTTTCAGTTATACTCCAGCACTTGGGTGCTGGGTTTTAAATCAGTAAGTAAATGCTGAAAGCAGTAAATAACAAGGATATTTTATAGTGGTTCGATCAACTGATCTACGTCCACTCTCCAGTCGAAGCACTGGAAATTCACTAAAGAGAGTAATCCGGTACAAGATATCCTACGATCTATTTCCAGCTGGTAGATGCCTCGTCTACCAGTTCACTGGATCAACCGCTCCCGGTCCTTGTCCTTCTTCAACTCTTGTCAGATGGATGGAGTGCGAGCACGTCACTTCAACCTCCTCCTCCGACTGATTGGGTGTTGAGTTCTCCCAAGAACTTGACTCTTGCTGGCGGCAAAACTGCCCGTAATAACTCAGGAGCTGGCTGGCTCAAGAGCTGTTATGTTCTTCCTCGGAATGAGAAAGAACACCAAATGAGATCAATAACTCACAAGCTAGAAGCTTGGAGTCTCGTGTTCAAATGGTTGACACACGGAGTAGCTTTAAGAAAAGCCTCGAAAGATTGCTTATACGCTGATATGAATGCGTTTGAGCTTTCGGTAGTTCAGGAGTGGCTAAGAGTGGGCAAGAGTAGCTAAGAGTATTGAATGCTGTTGGATCTCACGTATTTATAGACGTGAGATTCAGATTCAAATACTAGCCGTTTGGACACATCCGGAAAAGTCTCTGTCCTCGCATGTCCTTCTGCAGGCGGCAGGTAGGAATTTCCGGAAAGCGCCATACCTTTGATCGCTTTATCTGACACAGATCTCTTTGTGTCAGAACGACTCTATTCGTCAGTACGAGGAATCGGAACTGGTGTCTTTGAACTGATAGACTTTAAGGCATCCTCTTTAAAGTCATACACTGTCAGTTACTTCCTCAGACGAATCTTCTTTTTGTCTCTAAGTCTTCGGGAGAGCGAATCTTCAATTCTGCTGATAACCTCCGACTGGTAGATCATACAGGTGATCTTTGTGCTGGCAGTCTCTGCTGGTGACTTTCCTTAGCACAATCAAGGTCTACCAATTCGTCTGATGTTATCTCTTGGAATCTCCCGTGACTGGTGGCTTCACCGCTGGTGAATAGTGTCAGCCAGAACACATATTCTGCTGGTAGATCTGTCAGCCTCCTGCTGATGAAATCTTCCCACTGGTGAACAGTAACCAGTCAATAGCTCTACTCTATGCTGATGAACAGTGTCAGCATGAGTCTTCGTCAGCCGCTTGCTGGTGAGACTTCTCTCAACTGGTAAGCACATCTCATGCTGGTGAACAGTAGCCAGCATGAGTCTTGATCAGCTGCGACTTACAACTCAAAATACCTATACAGGACTTTACATTTGAGACTAGAGCTATTCTAGAGACAAACTTCCCAACCTGTTCGCCACACAGACTATCAACAAAACAAA
>JAPKLW010000072.1:750073-801029 GCA_026898455.1 Plectranthus barbatus
TTTGTTTTGTTGATAGTCTGTGTGGCGAACAGGTTGGGAAGTTTGTCCAGGTGACAGCAGCATTCGTTGGAGGTTTTGTGATTGCCTTTGCAAAAGGGTGGCTTCTTACATTAGTCATGTTGTCAGCATTTCCTTTTTTAGTCATGTCAGCTGCTATGATGTTCTTCCTCAGATTTAATATAGATTCCATGACATCAAAAGCATATGCCGATGCTGCCAATGTTGTACAACAAACAATTGACTGTATCAGAACTGTAAGTCACTAAACATTGGCTTCTACTTTTACATACCATATTCCGTCGTTTAATAAAGGTTTTGACATTGTTTAGGTTGCATCATTTACCGGGGAGAAGCAAGCTGTGGCTAACTACAAAAAGTTTCTTGCTAGCTCTTACCAATCCGACATGGTTGCAGCTTTGAGTGCTGGATCAGGAGTTGGATTTGTCATGTGTATGAATTCGTTTAGTCATGCTTTGGCCATTTGGTTTGGTGCCAAAATGATCTTGCTCAAAGGCTACGCGGGAGGGGATGTGTTCACGGTAATTCTTGCAGTGCTAATTGGCTCTAGGTAAAGACTAAAATCTCTCCTAAAATCTGTTTTTTCTCTCAATATTGCTATTAACTTTGGGATTTTTTTCTAATTTCAGTTCTCTTGGTCAAGCATCGCCTCCTATAGCTGCATTTGCCGCAGGCCAGGCAGCAGCATTTAAGATGTTCAAGACAATTAATAGGATACCAATCATTGATGCATATGATACAAGAGCAAAGATTGTAAGTGACATTCGTGGAGATATAGAATTGAAAGAAGTGTCTTTCAGCTATCCAACAAGACCAGAAAAGCAAATATTTGATGCCTTTTCTCTGTTTATTCCCAATGGCACCACTGCAGCTTTGGTTGGACAGAGTGGAAGTGGGAAGTCTACTATAGTTAGTTTAATTGAGCGGTTCTATGATCCACTTGCTGGTGAAGTATTAATCGATGGAGTTGATCTCAGAGAATACCAGCTTAAATGGATCAGGTCCAAAATTGGCCTGGTTAGCCAAGAACCTGTGCTTTTCACGGGCACAATAAAAGATAATATTGCTTTTGGCAAAGATGGAGCAACTCTGAATGAAATCAGAGAGGCAGCAGAATTAGCAAATGCAAAAGAGTTCATTGAAAAATTTCCCCAGGTATTGTTTCATTATGATTTCCTTGATCATTCATTCACCTTATAGAATCCCAAAAATTGTTTCTTTACTTGTAGTTTCGCTATTCATGCAGGGGATGGATACCATGGTTGGGGAACGCGGTATTCAACTCTCTGGTGGTCAGAAACAAAGAGTTGCCATAGCCAGAGCAATTATAAAAGATCCGAGAATTCTACTCCTAGACGAGGCAACAAGTGCACTAGATGCAGACTCGGAGAGAATTGTACAAGAGGCATTAGAAAAAGTTATGATGAATCGGACTTCTGTCATTGTTGCACATCGCCTGAGCACCATTAGAAATGCTAATATGATTGCTGTCCTTTATCAAGGAAAAGTAGTAGAGAAAGGTTAGAACATGTATGTGATGCTTGTTTAAGTTTTCTTCTTTGTTAAGTTGCAAAAATATATTCTAGTAACAACTTTCAGGCACACATTCTGAACTAGTCAAGGATCCTAAAGGAGTGTATTCTAGTCTTGTATACTCTCAAGAAGTAGGCAATGACTTGGACCAGAATAATGATGAGAAGCATGAAGAGTCTTGTGTTAGAATGTCATTAACGCAGTCTCTGAGTTCAGGGCCATCGGGTGTTGGAAGTTCCAGTTATCGGCCTCTGTCACTCAGTTCCTCCAAAACAGCGGTAGACCTTCCAAAAGTCTCAATCTATCGCCTTGCTAATCTGAACAAGCCTGAGTTATCAGTGTTGATAGCAGGAGCTATAGTTGCCATCATAACTGGGGCTATACTACCTTTAATGGGCTTGCTCATTTCTAACATGATCAAGACTTTCTACGAGTTGCCTGATAAACTAAAGTCAGACTCAGAATTTTGGGCTTTGATGTTTGTCACTCTTGGAGTGGTGTCACTAATTGCGTATCCATCAAGGGCACATCTGTTTGGTGTGGCTGGGAATAAATTGATTCAGCGGGTTAGATTATTGTGCTTCGAGAAGTTGGTTAACATGGAGATAGGATTCTTTGATATGGTTGAAAACTCAAGTGGCGTGGTAAGTGCAAGGATCTCTACTGATGCAGCTTTGATTCGTGCTCTCGTTGGTGATCCTCTTGCACAGCTTGTGCAAGTGATTTCCTCAGTCGTAGTTGGGTTTTTAATAGCTTTTGGAGCATGTTGGAAATTGGCACTTATTGTTGTAGCGTTGATTCCGTTGTTAGGACTTAACCATTATTTACAACTGAAGTCTACCCAAGGGATCAACAGGGATACAAAGGTGAAAAACATGAAATAATTCATAGCCACATATTGAACTAGTTTGTTTTTTTATCATTTTCTATATCTTACTGTGCAGTTGATGTATGAGAGTGCGAGTCAAGTTGCTAACGATGCTGTTGGTAATATAAGAACAGTTGCTGCATTCTGTGCTCAAGAAAAGATTGTAGAGATTTACAAGATCAAATGTGAAGGGCCAGCTGCAACTAGGACAAAACTAGGATTGCTTGGTGGAGTTGGATTTGGTTCATCTATATTATTTCTTTATCTGGTCCATGCTGTCGTCTTTTATGCAGGCGCCCTACTTGTCAAAGCTGGAGAAACTACGATGTCTCGTGTCTTCCGTGTACGTGGATGCGCCCTTTCATGACATATACTCTCATTTTTTAAGTGATGTATGGCATATATGAGCTTTATTAAATGCAGGTTTTTTATGCTCTATCCATGGTGGCTGTTGTAGTATCGACGTGGAGTGCGATGGCTCCGGATTTAAGCAAGGCTAAAAATGCAGTTGCCTCTGTATTTGCCATTCTTGACAGGGAATCCGAGATTGATCCTAGCGATGAGTTAGGCATCACTCTGAGATATGTTGATGGAGTAGTTGAATTCAAAAATGTCAACTTCATCTATCCAACTAGGCCAGAGGTTCAGGTTTTGAAGGATCTCTCCTTGACAATCAGCAGCAGCAAGGTGACAGACTTTCATATTTTTCACTACAATGTTTGCTCCTTCACTAGTTGCAGTAGTTTATGTTGCCTAATGATTCAGACAGTGGCTCTAGTTGGAGAGAGTGGCAGTGGGAAATCAACGGTGATCGCGTTGCTCCAGAGATTCTATGATCCTGATTCTGGTCTCATTACACTTGATGGGATTGAGCTGCAGAAGCTCAACTTGAGATGGTTGAGACAGCAGATGGGACTGGTGAGCCAAGAACCTGTCTTGCTCAACGACACAATCCGAGCAAACATAGCCTACGGCAAGGGAGGAAGTACTGCAACTGCAACTGAGGCTGAGATCATAGAAGCAGCAAAATCAGCAAACGCTCATGAATTCATCAGTGGATTGGACCAGGTTTACAACTCTTGTAAAAACAGCACTCTTTTTACTTCTTTCAGCATGCATTTTT
Source organism: Plectranthus barbatus (assembly GCA_026898455.1). Classification (NCBI taxonomy): domain Eukaryota; kingdom Viridiplantae; phylum Streptophyta; class Magnoliopsida; order Lamiales; family Lamiaceae; genus Plectranthus; species Plectranthus barbatus. The sequence continues at coordinate 753,616 of JAPKLW010000072.1, forward strand.
ACTGACAGGAACTCGGGATAGGGATATGATACGACGGTGGGAGAGAGAGGTGTGCAGCTGTCTGGGGGTCAGAAGCAGCGAGTAGCCATTGCAAGAGCCATAATCAAGGCCCCGAAGATACTGCTTCTAGACGAGGCTACGAGCGCGTTGGATGCAGAGTCGGAGAAGATAGTCCAGGAGGCACTGGACAGAGTAATGGTGAAGAGAAGCACAATTGTGGTAGCACAAAGGCTGTCCACAATCAAAGGAGCAGATACAATTGCAGTGTTCAGAAATGGATGCATTGTGGAGAAGGGGAATCACAGCAGTTTGATAAATATCAAAGATGGCTACTACTCTTCTCTAGTCAATCTACACACAGCTGCTTTGTCTTAGACCATTTTCTTCTCACTCTATTTGGTGCCACGTTGTTTGCAAAATAAAATAGGGTATGCTTTATAGTAATTTATGAATGTCCCTAATCCCTATATATCGGACCATGGACTCTTGGAGTCAAACTATATTCAGACTACGTATGAATTTTTGTGGCCAAATTATTTTTAGACTATGTATTTGCTTTTGGAGCCAAACTATGTTCAGACTACGTATGGGCTTTTGGAGCCAAATTATGTTCAGACTATGTATAGGCTCTTATAGCTAATGTTTAGACTAAGCATGAACTCTTGTAGCCAACGTTCAGACTATGGGCTTTATAGCAGCAATTTAAGCGGCGACAATAGTTGGACATTTGGGAAACGGAAATATATTTTTATTAAACATAGTCATTTTAAAGAAAATAAAATTTTAAATTATAACATATTATTGCAATTTTATCCTGTAGCCTCAATTTAAAAGATATTAAAAAATGTTAAAAAAATTCTAAAAAGTAGTATTAAATACGTAGCTTCATATATCCATTTAAATAAAAATAAAATCCAAAACCATTTAAAATAGATATTTCGAGACTTCAATTAGTTGTTGAAGAACACAACAATTAAAGCAAGGGAACGTGTATCGTGGAGCGATTTTTTTAGGCTAGAATAATAGGAACGATAATATTTGTCTCGAGGATTATGATTTCATTTCATGCAAATATATATATATATATATATATATATATATATATATATATATATATAGAGATAAACAAGCAATATAATAGGGTTAATTGCAAATTTTAACAAAACTTTTTATTACTTTTGTAATTATAATATATTTTTCAAATTTTTGAATTATAACATAAAACTTTTGAATGTTTGCAATTATAACACAAAATTCAAAATCTTTGCAATTATAACAAAGATTTCTAAAAATTATCAATTATAAATTTTGTGATTGTTAATATGAATAATTTTGAAGTGATAATTGATTATTTATTTTTATTATTATGTTTGGTATTATTTGATATTTTAAAATCTTAAAAATAATACAAAATAGATTATAAATATATTAAATAATCCTTATAAAAATAGATTCTTTAAATGAGAATATTATGGAAAAATAATCAGTTAACTAAATACACTTGTCGCATTAGAAGGTGTAGAACTTAAATAAAATTAGATAGAGTTGGTCTCCTGAGAGACGGTCTCACTATTTTTTTATTGTGAGACGTATCTTAATACATCATTTCAATAAGTTAAATACATCATTTTATTTTTAAGAATTACATTATTTGCAACAAAGAAATACATCATTTGCAATAAAGAAATACATCATTTCATTAAACTCATATCACAATAAAAATGGTGAAACATCATTTGCAATAAAGAAATACATCATTTCATTAAATTCGTCTCACAATAAAAATGATGAGACCGTCTTATCTGAGACTTTGCCAATTAGATATTGACATCCTAATTATATTTTCAATCAATTTAAATTATCCATAAAATAATTCACACATTGTAGAAACGAGTTTCTTTGTAATTACATATATATTTTTTGAAGCTTTAATTTTACAATTTGATAAACTAACATTGTAATGATAATTTTATTTGACTGACTATTAAATATTGGTAAAATCAAATTTTAAATAAATCAATAGAGATATCCCAACCAATAGAAAACAACGATTAACAAAATTTAAATTATTAACATTTTTTTGATTTTATAAGAAATAATGTAGTGTTTATAAAATTATAATTTTAATTCTTGATTTAAGTGTTTCTTTCAAACCTACAATTTAATTTTTAACAATAGTAAACTTTTGCAATTTAATTATCAACTTTTATAAATTTGTATTTTAATTTTTAATGTAATTTTTACCAAAATAATTTAACATTTTAATCTTGAAGTTTATAATCATTTAATATTTATTTTTTATTTTTAAAAATAAAATAATCTAAATATTACGGAAAAGGTCCCAAAATAAACATTTATAAAAAATTAGAGTATTTAGGAAATTTAACATAACTTTTCATTTAAGAATATTCAAGTTGAAAATATATAACAAACAAACAAATATAATATTTAATTTTTAATGGATTATTTTTGGGATAAAATATAATTTTATATAAATGCAAATATTCTAAGTTTTGTGTTATAATTAAAAAGATTTTAAGTTTTGTGTTATAATTGCAAAATTGAAAAGTTTTATGTTATAATTGCAAATTTTTGAAAAGTATGTTATAATTGCAAAAGAATGAAAAGTTGTGTTAATATTTGTAATTAACCCAATAAAATAACTAACGCATCCTAAGTAAAAGCAGCAAAAATATGCAAAAATAAGATACAAGATTATCATCTAACACCCCTCTCAAGCAAGATGTCGGACATGGAACAGTGCAAAACTTGTGTCTGAAAAATTCATGTAGTGCTCGAGCAAAACTTTTGGTGAATATGTCTACAACTTGAAGATGCGATGCATTGAATTGAGTGAGTACTTTTTCAGTTTGCAAAAGTTCATGAACAAAATGAAAATTAACATCAATATGCTTATGACGCTTGTGTGAGATTGGATTCTGACTGATAAATAGAGCGTTGTTGTGAAAACATATTCTTTGAGTGCTAGTAAGAGGAGTACGAATCAAGTAAGCCAAATAACTTTTGCAACAGTATTTGCAACAGCCTAAAATTTAGACTCACAGTTAGATCGAGCCACTGCAGGCTACTTTTTGGCACTCTAGGATATTAAATTTTCGACAAGGAAAATAGAATAACAATAAGTGTAACAACGAGTCTCAAGGCACTTGGCCCAATCAGCATCGAAAAAGGCGACTAAGTCATAAGGTGAACCACAAGAGAAGGAGACACCATAATTGATCGTGCCTTTGACATATCACAAAACTCTTTTCACGGCTTGATAATGATCATCAGTTGTTGCAAGAATTGACTTGCTACATTTACGACAAAAGAAAGATCTTGTCTGACAATATTCAAGTATTGAAGAGCACCAATGAATGATTGATAGTGAGTGATATTTGAGTAAGGAGAACCTGTCACTTGTAAGAGCAAAATCAGCAGCTAAAGGTGTGGACATAGGCTTACAACCAACAAACAAGCTCGGAGCACTTAAAAATGTTATGAGCATACTTAGTGTGACATAATAAACAATCCAGTATCAAAGTAAAACCTTCCTTTTTTCTTTGTAACCTTTAATTACAAGTCTGACCTTATACTTATCAACAATCCCATTAGTTTTCATTTTCTTTTTGAAAATCCGCTTATAGCCTAATGGTTTGCATCCAGGAGCAAGACCCACAAGATCCTAAATGTGACTTTGCAAAATCGAGTCAATCTCACTTTGAATTGCCTATTTCCAAAGTGGTGCATCAAGTGATTTCATTGCTTAAAAATAATTTGAGGGTCGCTTTCAGTCAAGTAAACTAAAAAGTCTGGACCATAGGATTTCTCAATCCTAGATCTTTTGCTTTGTCGTGGTTCCACTGCCACCTCTTCATGTTCTTCCATCATTTCCACAGTCCGTTTAGTTGAAGTAGATTCTATTTCTAACTTGTTTGGAAATACATGTTCAAAGAATGAAGCATTTCTTGATTCAATAATAGAGTTCTTGTGAATGTCTTCGATTTTAGACTCATGAATAAGAAACCGATAACCACTACTGTTGTTGGTCCCGAAATCAGAGTGCAATATGTGCAGCAGAAGGTTTTGTGTATGCAGCAGAAGTAAAAATAAGCACAAACACTGGTTCGTTCAAACTGAGTAAAGTCAGTTTTGTGTGTTAGTCAGTTTAAGCTTAAGTCTCTGTTCCGTTTTAAGTCACTTTCACAGTTTATACTCCTCAATACTTGGAAAAATATTGAAGGTTTCAATAGTAAGTTTGTGAAACAGAAAAACAGAGCAAGTATAAAGAAAGCAGTAAAGCAACACACATAGATTTATAGTGGTTTGGATTTCAATATCCTACATCCACTCTTCAGGCCCAAGGTCTGGATAATTCACTAAGTAAATACAAGCCTCTTTACGATCTATACACAGTCTGTGGTGCCTCCGTCCTCCGGTTAGCTGTGGCACTCGCCTAGGAACTCCTGTCTTCAGGTTGAAGTGGGGACGCACCCCGCAGCCTCCTTCCCGGTGGGTGGATGTTTACTAATTCTTCCCAGAATGGTTAGATGTATAGAGGTTCTTCCCAGAACACAGGTGGCTGGCATACGCCCGTGAGAATCAGAATCCCAGACTAGGAAACTGACTGCTATGAATATATCTCAGAAAGATATATTCACCAAGAAGAGCTTCACCTTAAAGCTTCAGTCTCGTGCTAGGAGAAGATATCACGGTGGGTGACCTGAGTCGGAGACTCAAGTCTCATGTTAGAGAACACGGAAACTCGTAGAGTTTGGCAGAGAGATGGCCTGAACGATTGCCCTTGTCTTCTCAACACTATCAGATTTTGAATTCTGTTCAAGTAAGCTATTAAGGTTAGAAGGGCAGGCCTTTATATAGAGGAGGACCTATGGCAATTTGAATTTCTATCCGTTAGACACATAAATTCATACGTTAGACTCATGGATTATATTTTCCAATCGTAGCCCATGCCTTAGGTCTCCTTTCTGCTCTGCAGCGTCGGTGTACGTTACACTAACTTTATGTAAGACTTCTTTTCAACCCGAGGGATCCCAGTTTTTGGATAACCTCGTACTTACTTGGGCATATATGAATGTCTGAGTCTGACTGAGGTTCAACATATTTCGAAATGCTCATTCTTTAAAGGGAGAGGCTCTGATACTAACTATTAAAAGTCATTACAGCTTTGCCCTCCTACTGACTTCCCAGGGTCAGTATGGTAAACCCTCCTACTGACTAACCATAGTCAGTATGGAAAATGCCCTCATACTGATTTCTCCTTATCAGTATGGAAATCCCTTGAACTGACTTCTCCTTAGTCAGTTCAGGAAAGCCCTCATACTGACTTCTCCTTATCAGTATGGTAGGACCTTAAACTGAGTGCTCCAACACAGTTTTAGGTCAAGGCTAGTTGTGATGATAGTCAGTTCTCGAGCATTCTCCTTGCTCGGTCTTCAGCCTAGGTTCTATTACAACTCAATTCGATCCTATACAAGGATTACAAGATTAGAACTCTAGAAACTGGAAAAATTGACTAAGATGGCTTACAATCTTTGACCCACCAAAACATCAAAAAGTAAGGAAGGAATTCTCTAAAAAAAGAATCCTAACAACTGTTATTTGCATAACCAATGAACATGCAATCTATAGTTTTTGGCCCAATTTTTACCTTCTTTGGTGTAGGTATAGCTACCTTGGCAAGACACCCCCACGCTCGCAAGTATTTGTAGGATGGTGGTCTTCCATACCATAGTTCATATGGATTTTTATCCAATTTCTTTCGGGGCACCTTATTTAAAAGATAGTTAGCTGTCAAAACAACTTCCCCCCACATGTTCTGAGGAAATCCAGATCTTAATAGTATCACATTCATCATTTTTTTAGCGTTATGTTCCTTCGTTCTGTAGGGATTTCTAGTGAACCGAATCACAAAATCCAACTAAACCGGATCGATTTATGGATATTGCATACAATAATAATTCACAATAAAGCCTAGCATGCTCCTATGAATTTAATTCTAATTGTGGATTGAGAGATTACCGTAATTCCGTAGAGTCTGATCCGATCTTTTGCGTTTGAATATCCAACTTTAATTCAACCACGCGACTCGATTTAATCTGCGGAAACAGAAATTAGATATCTAATTTCTTAGATAAAATCAAAAACAAAAGAGAAGAAGAAAATCTGTTCTCCAGATTAGATCTTCAGGGCTGTGTTCCAATGCTGTTCAGATCTGCTACTGGTGAGGATTCCACAGATCTGTGTTGTAGGCCGGAGCAGAAAAAACTCTCTTCTCCCCACTACAGGCGCCTCCCCTCTCTCTCTCTCTCCCTAGGGTTTCAAACTGATTTGAATGATATGAAGTAGCTAGGGTTTCAGAGAAAGAGTGGTCTATTTATAGACCCAGGGTTTTATCCCTAATGGGCTACTGGGACTTTTTTCAGCATGTTTATTTGGGCCAGTCCTGGGACCTAATGCAAATAATAAAGTGGGCCTATAATTAATTAATTCCCATGTCCACAACCCAGGACACAATTAATTAATTAATATTAATTCTTTTCTCCACAGAATTAATACTGACCTACCCCTTTATTACCACGTTATGAGAACGGGCTGCATTAATTGAGAATCCCCATATTTAAGGTTACCGGACATTCATTAATTAATTGGAGCTTCTGACAAGCTCTAACTACAATTAATTAATATCTTATTATTCCTGAGTAGTACCACCCAATCCTTATCACTCGTGTCTGAACTTAATCAGCCTGCAGGACTTTGGAACGATGAATGTCATTGAGCTCCTCAGGGAATGTTCCCATCCTATTACTCGGATATGGTTACCTAAACCCAGTCTCATGCGGTACTACACGAGCTGCTGTTACCCAAGATGCGGATATACTAGCACGTTACTCAGGCTCTCCACCATGGCAAGTCAAAGCAACAGTCAACCCGTGCAAACCCCTGAACCTTCGTTAGGGTTTGGACTCAATCAATATCGAGATCTTGTATTCGCTGATGTCAGACAGTCAAATACATCTCACTGCGGTCCATCAATACGCCACCCTTGCGTACCAGCATGTCAAGTAACCAAGATAGACTACTTATTCTGACAATGCTGCAACCATCCTAACAGACGTATCCTCATACGCTGTCTCGGCTGTGATCAGGTTTACGTCTCACTAGGTCAAGTGATCATATTGTCTTCTGCGATCTACAACACGCCGTATGATCGTCCCTATCGGTGAAACAAGAGGATACCATTGTTGCGTACATGTAAGATTGTTTGACAGATAGGAGAAATAAACCGTCATTATAATAAATGCTTTCAGTATACAAAACCCATCACGTTCCACAATACCATTTTGTTGCGGTGAGTAAGGTGCAATAGTCTCATGTTTTATTCCATTTTCAGCACATAAGTTAGCAAATGGTGATTCATATTCACCTCCTCTATCACTTCTTAACACCTAATCTTTTTACTAAGTTGATTCTGAACTTCAGTTTTATAGAGAACAAATTTTTCTATAGCTTCATCTTTACTTTTTAGAAGATACACGTAACAAAACTTAGTGCTATCATCTACAAAAGTGATGAAATACTTGTTACCACCTTGTGAGGGCAAAGCCTTAAGATCACACCCATCTGTGTGGATTAGGTCAAGTGGTTCATTAAACATTTTTGAAAGAAGTTTGAGCTAACTTAGCTTCAACACAAGTCTCATACTTGTGTGTAGAGTCAATATGGAGCATATGCATGCTTTTCAAACTCATTAACTTGCGCAGGGTATTGAAATTCACATGTCCTAGTCTACCATGCCATAATATGGAAGACTCAAGCATATAAACAGAAGAGTTCACTTTATTATCAAAAGTGGGCTTGATAGTCATTACATTGAGCTTAAAAAACCCATTACATTCACAACCTTCCTACAAATGCTCCATTCTTGGTCAAGATAACCTTATCTGACTCAAACACCATGCGGAAGCCATGTTTGCTTAACAATGAACCAAAGATAAGATTGTTACGAATCTCAGGCACATACAACACATTGGTGAGAGTTAGCTCTTTCGCAGAAGTCATTTTCAGAACCACCTTTCCAAGGCCTTTCACATCGGATGTGGCATAATTTCCCATGAAAATCTTCTCACCATCCACAAGATCATAACAAGTATCTAGAGATCTAGCTCACTCATATGTCAATAAGAATGTCACATCTCACTGTTGATCCCATCAATACATAAAGATGTACCGACACATCAAGTAGCTAGGATAAACTCACTTATGAACTGATGTGTCGCAGCCTAAACCGACAGCCTATCCAGGAACTGTGTCAGCCGTGATACTGTTTATATCTCGCTAGGTCAAATGATTTATATGATCCTCTGTGATCTCTTACACACCATATGATCATCCCTATAGACGAGATAATATGATATTATAGTTCGTATTGTATGTTTGTTATATCAGATAGCGACTATGTTGATGTAACACATTTATGAAGACCAGTGTATCAAAGAGACACACTTAATCATAAATGCTTTTAGTATACAATCCCACTAGCGCCCGTGTCAATCCACCATTCATGTGGGTTGGAACCTACAAGGTTTACCTCTAAGATCACAACAATGAGGTGCATCTCATCAACATCCTTTGTGATGTTCTTCACCATGTAGGCTTCGTGGTTCCTCTAAAGCCTTTTGCAATCAACAACTCTATGACCAAGCTTGTTACAGTTCTTCTTGGAGCTCTCCTTTTTTGGTCCTAATTGCATTTTGAATGCAAAATTAGACCGTTTGTTAGCACTGTGCCTGAGCTCTCACCATGCTCAATCACGTTGGCTTTAGCCTCTCTGGAGGGTTGAACAACCACTTATCATAGCCCTAGTTGTCTTCTTCTATGTGAAGTCTCACATTAAGCTCTTCCACGGTCATTTTTTTTTCTTTTGAGTCAAGTAGTTCTTGAAATCTTTCCCGCTTGGTGGTAGCTTTGCAATTATAGCAGTTAGTTGGAAAGTTTCACTCACAACCATCTTTTCAGCATGAATCTCATACAAGATTATTTGGAGCTCTTGTACTTGACTGACCAGCGTCTTTGAGTCAACCATCTTGTAGTCAAGAAATCGACCTACAAGAAACTTCTTAGTTCCAGCATCTTCATGTAGGGTTTGAGTCTACGATGGACAACACGAGTTGCCATTATTAAATTTCTTGCCAAGGATCGTTCTTAGGGCACCAGGAATAAATTTCAATTAAACAAATCATGCGAACCTATGCATGCTCCTACAAAATTAATTGCAGAGGATGGATTTAGAGAATACCTGATTTCACCGTTTGATCTACAGATCTAGATCGGAGCCAATAACGATGAAATAACCTTAGATCTGAGATAGAACGCCGACGATGGACAGTTGTTCCTACAGATCTGATCTTCTGATCTGTTCCCTTGCTCCTTGGAAATCTGGTGAGGATTATCTACCAAGTTGAATCCGAGATCCGGAGAAATCGATCAAATTCCTCCCTCAGATAGCCGCCGCCGTTCTCTCTCAATTTACTGATTATACTGAAAAGTCTTAGTGATCTGATAGACAGAAGGCCTTTATATAGTGTTAGGGTTTTAAGAAACCCTAACCCTAATGGGCTGTGAGCAGTTAATGGGCCAGACCAGAGACCAGATGCAAATAATAAAGTGGGCCCTCTTTATTAATTAATCATTCCTTGTTCAACCCAGAACATAATTAATTAATAAAACATTGTTTTAACCTTCACCACGGTAACAATGCTGACTCGCCCCTTTATTACCACGTTATTAGGAACGGGTTGCACCAAACTAACATGATCCACATATTTAAGGTTTTAGACATTCATTAATTAATTTGGCTTATGACAATCAGCCACAATTAATTAATCTCTTATTTCCTGAGTAATACCACTCACTCCTTTTCACTTATGCCTGAATTAAATAATTAAACCTGCAGGGTTTAGCATAATGAATCTTGTGAGCTCCTCAGGGAATGTCACCATCCTGAAACGGATATGCTTACCTAAACGTCCAGACTAAGCAGGCCACACACAAATTGCCAACACCTAAAATACAAGTATTATAGTACATGTAAGACTCGCCACTCTAGTAAATCAAAGTGTGGTCAATCTGGGTGTGCCCCTTATCCTTGAGTTAGGTTTAAGATCATAGGAAGTATGTTAGGGATCTGGCTCATTCATATGTCAATGAGAATGGCACATCCCACTGTTGATCCCATCAATACATAACCATGTACCGACACATCAAGTAGCTAGGATAAGCCCACTTATAAACCGATGTGCCGCAGCTTAGACCGACAGCCTATCCAAGGACCGTCTCAGCTGTGATACTGTTTATATCTCGCTAGGTCAAACGATTCATATGATCCTTTGTGATCTCCTACACACCATATGATCATCCCTATAGGCGAGATAATAGGATATTATGGTTCGTTGTATGTTTGTTCTATCAGACAGCGAGCATTGTTGTGGCAACACATATATGAAGACCAGTGTACCAAACACTTAATCATATATGCTTTCAGTACACAATCCCAACAATTCAGTCTTATACTTCTTCTCCAAGGACTCCCACAGTTCCTTCGCAGAGCTTATGGAACTATACACATTATACAATGTATCCACTAAATAGTTGAGCACATAATTTCTACACAAGAAATCTTAGTGCTTCCATGCATCAAACGCAGTGACAACTTGAGCATCAACATCTTCTCCCAGAGTTGGTGCATCTTGTGTCAGGAACCTGGCGAGGTTCAACGTTGTCAAGTAGAACAACATATTTTATTGACAACATTTGAAATTCAAGCCATGCAATTTCTCTGGCTTGTCAGCATGGTTGTTAGGGACATTGATAGCACCGATCCTCACAATAGTAGTAGCAACAAGAACATCATTTCTCTGTTCAGTCGACATCTTGAGAAGCTAATTTGGTTTAAGATTGTTGTATATATGGTTGAACAGAATAACTATTACAACTTTGTGGGAACAACAACATAAATCTCACAGTATCACTATCGCTATGCGGACAAGGTTACAAAAATTAGGAAATTCGAAGCCTGGGGAGATCACAGTTTCCTTAAACTAAATTCGCCCCGTATGGGTGATTAGTTCTCAAAATACAACGGACAAACCGGTGTATATCCGGCGAACTAAAATGATGCTCGAACTTGATCAAAGAGAGCAAAACGGAGGATCTAACTCAAGAAAAGAACTAGAGCTAAGAAGGGAATGAAAGAAAGCTTAAATTTGTGTTCTAAGAACACAAGCTAGAAGAGAAGAGAGGAATACTTTGAGGTGTGTTTCACAAATGAGAATGAGAGCCCTATTTATAGGACATCTAAAGTGTGAACACACCTAAGGACATTATGAGCCCATACAAAAGGTCTCACAAAAAATAAATGTCCCAATCTTATAATTTTCCTCTCTAAAACTTATTAAAATAAATAAAGATTTCCAACAGTAGTAATACTTGGTTAAAAACTATAACAAACTTTCCAAATTTTATTAATTACCTAAATATTTTATAATTTGTTTAAAAAATTTATTTAGATGAAAAGAAAATTTAATTATAAGAGTTTTAGATTAGATTTTTGTTAAACTAAAATAATTTATATGAGCATTCACATCTATAAAATTTGATTGAACTCATATTCAATTAGATTGATCTTTAAGGTTTTAAATATATGTGATCACCATTAGCTCTTTACTTTTTTTTTAAATATAAGCATCTTCTTGATGTAAATTACTTATTTTAGGACAATATTTAGTTGTTTTAACTTTTTATCATAACTTTATTTCTAGCAAAAAATTATTTTAACTAAAATTATCAATCTTAATAATTGCTCTTTATTTCAAATATCTATTTTTAATACTAAGTTTTATTTCACAAAAACTAAATTCATATTTGTTGATTATAACTATTTTACTTTGCCTAACACTTGAGTGATATGATTTTTTTTTTGATATTCCAAACGAATTACATTTTACACGGCACATTCTAATCGCAATGCTTATTAATATATAACACATTCCAGTCGAAATATTAATGATGTATTTCAGCATATAAATAATGAAATTCATTATTTAATTTTCATTCGAAATGCAGCATAATATACGATATAAAATAAATTTAGAAGGGAATATATTTAAAATTCTCATAAATATCTCACAAAATAGCAATTTCACATTACTCACATTTTACTTTAATTAATTATATTGATTATAATATGGAAAAATATCACAATTTATCCCAAACTTTCGTCAAGTTCCCAAATCTATCCCCAACTTTTGAATATAACAATTTAAGGTCTAAACTTTCAAAATCTTCCCACCGATAAAAATTCAAATACCGGAAGTAATATAATATTTAAAGTAATTTAATCTAACTATAAATTTTTTTCTTAAGTAAATGCTTAAATGAATAAAATAATTTCAATTAAAATATGAGAGATATATGAAAATATATGATCCTCTATTTATACGATTATTAATATTAGAATTAAATTACTTCTATTATCTATATTAATATTGCCTCATTAATATTAGAATTAAATTAACATAAATATAAAATTAATTTAATTGTATATACGTTTAATATTGTGATTTAGTACTATGAAAAAGTTATTAATTTAATAAATTATTTAATCCCTATTAATTGTAATAATAATAATAAACTACATGGATTTTGTTTGAATTAGTATTTTATGATGACCTAAAATATTATTTGTCCATGTAGAATTTTGGTGCTGGAATTTTAATGGATGGGAAAATTTTCAAAATTGAGGTCTTAAATTGTTATATTCAAAAGTTGGGGATAAATTTGGGAAGTTGATGAAAGTTTGGGATAGATTTAAATATTTTCCCTTATAATATTCTAAAAAAGACAATCTTTCAAACTTGATATTAATTTTCTTGATACGAGCGTTTGTCAACTGTTTTAATATATTAAATTCTCAGGCGATTGTCAGTGAAAGGTGATGAAACAATTGTAAACTTGAATTTCAACTAATAAAATTCATGGAACTGCTGATGAAACGAAGAACATCCCATTCTACAGGTAGTTTCTCATCTTCTTGATTCAATTTGATGGTTTCATGCATGTTTTTTTGGGTTGAAATATCACGTTATTCTTCGTTAATCTTGAGGGACTTTTGTTGTAATGTCTTTTTAATACTTCCTCAATCTCTTTCAGCTTCCAAATTTTTCCACTGTGCTTGACTACCTGGTGCTGGTTTATATTTCCATGGTTCGATGTGAAGGGCTGCATTGTGATAACAGATTGTAAGGGGGGCTAGCAGTTGATAATGAAGGGCAAGACATCGATATTCTCGACTGCTGATTGTAGGGATAGGATTCTGATGGCTGTTGGCACAATTGGTGCCATTGGGAGTGGTTTGTCAAACCCACTAATGGCTCTGATTTTTGGGGACTTGGTAGATGCTTTAGGGACATCCCAAAAAGAGGATATTGTGTCAATTTCATCTTAGGTTTGTGAACATGTAAAAGATATTGTCAAGCTTGAGCTCTATCAATTGCAATATTGTATTTGAATAGTTATGGTTACTTAGCTTCATTGTGATTTGTGAAATGTAGGTTTCACTAAAATTTGTGTACTTGGCTCTAGGCTGTGGAGTTGCAGCTTTTCTCCGTGAGTGCTCAGATCTTGAGTTTTCTTGTTTGCTTTTTTTTTTTTTTTCAAAACCTGTTGCAAACACTCAAGGAACTTCTGATTTTTCTAGAAATGTATTGTTGGATGATCACTGGGGAGAGGCAGTCTGCTCGAATCAGAAGTCTATATTTGAAGGCTATACTACGGCAAGATATTGCTTACTTTGATGAGGAAGTAAGCACTGGAGAAGTAATTGGAAGGATGTCTGGGGACATTATTCTTATTCAAGATGCCATTGGTGATAAGGTATCTTTGATTTTCCCTCTCTATCTTGATGGCTATTAGAGTGTTTTGTCTTGCTGATAGTCCGTGTGGGGAACAGGTTTGGAAGTTTGTCCAGGTGACTGCAGCATTCATAGGAGGTTTTGGGATTGCTTTTGCAAAAGGGTGGCTTCTTACATTAGTCATGTTGTCAGCATTTCCTTTCTTAGTCATGTCAGCTGCTATGATGTTCTTCCTCAGATTCAAGATAGATTCCACGACAACAAAAGCATATGCCGGTGCTGCCAATGTTGTACAACAAACGATTGACTGTATCAGAACTGTCAGTCCCTAAACATTGGCCTCTACTTTTGCATAAACCTGCTAATGTGAACTTAAAGGTTTTGACATTGTTTAGGTTGCATCATTTACCGGGGAGAAGCAAGCTGTGGCTTGTTATAAAACGCTTCTTGCTAGCACTTACAAATCCGACATGGTTGCAGCTTTGAGTGCTGGATCAGGACTTGGATTCGTCATGTGCACGCATTCATTTAGTTATGCTTTGGCTATTTGGTTTGGTGCCAAAATGATCTTGCACAAAGGCTACGCGGGAGGGGAGGTGTTCACTGTAATTCTTGCTGTGCTAATAGGCTCTAGGTAAAATCTCTCCTGATCACTGCTTTTCTCCCAATATTGCTATTAACTTTGGGATTTTTTTCTAATTTCAGTTCTCTTGGTCAAGCATCGCCTCCTATAGCTGCATTTGCCGCAGGCCAGGCAGCAGCATTCAAGATATTCGAGACAATTAATAGGATACCAATCATTGATGCATATGATACAAGAGCAAAGATTGTGAGTGACATTCGTGGAGATATAGAATTGAAAGAAGTGTCTTTCAGCTATCCAACAAGACCAGAAAAGCAAATATTTGATGCCTTTTCTCTGTTTATTCCCAATGGCACCACTGCAGCTTTGGTTGGACAGAGTGGAAGTGGAAAGTCTACTATAGTTAGTTTGATCGAGCGGTTCTATGATCCACTTGCTGGTGCAGTATTAATCGATGGAGTTGATCTCAGGGAATTCCAGCTTAAATGGATCAGGTCCAAAATAGGTCTGGTTAGCCAAGAACCTGTGCTTTTCACTGGCACAATCAAGGATAATATTGCTTTTGGCAAAGATGGAGCAACTCTGAGTGAAATTAGTGCTGCAGCAGAATCAGCAAACGCGAAAGAATTCATTGAAAACTTTCCCCAGGCATTGTTTCGATACACCTTATAGAATCCCATAAATATGTTTCTTTACTTATAGTTTTGATATTTATGTAGGGGATGGAAACCATGGTTGGGGAACGCAGAATTCAACTTTCTGGTGGTCAGAAACAAAGAGTTGCCATAGCCAGAGCAATTATAAAAGATCCGAGAATTCTACTCCTAGACGAGGCAACAAGTGCACTAGATGCAGACTCGGAGAGGATTGTACAAGAGGCACTAGAAAAAGTCATGATGAATCGGACTATATATGCAGTTGATGTACAAGAGCGCGAGTCAAGTTGCTAACGATGCTGTTGGTAATATAAGGACAGTTGCTGCATTCTGTGCTCAAGAAAAGATTGTGGAGATTTACAAAAGAAAATGTGAAGGGCCAGCTGCAACTAGGACAAAACTAGGATTGGTTGGTGGAGTTGGATTCGGTTCATCTATATTATTTCTGTATCTGGTCCATGCTGTTGTGTTTTATGCAGGCGCCCGACTTGTCAAGTCTGGAGAAACTACGATGTCTCGTGTCTTCTGTGTACGTGGACACGCCCTTTCGTTACGTGTACTCACATTTCTGTAGTGATGTAGGAGTATGCCATATTTGAGCTTTATTTAATGCAGGTCTTCTATGCTCTATCCATGGTGGCTGTTGCAGTATCCACATGGAGTGCGATGGCTCCGGATTCAAGCAAGGCGAAAAATGCAGTTGCCTCCGTATTTTCCATTCTCGATAGAGAATCCGAGATTGATCCTAGCGATGAGTCAGGAATCACTCAGGAAAATGTTGATGGAGAAATCGAGCTCAGAAATGTCAACTTTAGCTATCCAACTAGGCCAGAGGCTCACATTCTGAAGGGTCTTTCCTTGACAATCAGCCGTGGCAAGGTGACTAATGTAATAAAACATTTATTTTTCACTACGAATTTTGCTGATGCTGTCCTAATGATTCAGACAGTGGCTCTAGTTGGAGAGAGCGGGAGTGGGAAATCAACGGTGATCGCGTTGCTCCAGAGATTCTATGATCCTGATTCTGGTCTCATTACACTTGATGGGATTGAGTTGCAGAAGTTCAACTTGAGATGGTTGAGACAGCAGATGGGGCTGGTGAGCCAAGAGCCTGTGTTGTTCAACGACACAATCCGAGCAAACATAGCCTACGGCAAGGGAGGAACTGCAACTGCAACTGCAACTGAGGCAGAGATCATAGAAGCAGCAAAATCAGCAAACGCTCATGAATTCATCAGTGGATTGGACCAGGTTTACAACTCTTGAGAAAACAACACTTTTTTTTTTTACTTCCCTCAGCATGCATTTTTACTGACAGAAACTCGGGATAGGGATATGATACGACGGTGGGAGAGAGAGGTGTGCAGCTGTCTGGGGGCCAGAAGCAGCGAGTAGCCATTGCACGAGCCATTATCAAGGCCCCGAAGATACTGCTTCTAGACGAGGCTACGAGCGCGTTGGATGCAGAGTCGGAGAAGATAGTCCAGGAGGCACTGGACAGAGTAATGGTGAAGAGAAGCACAATTGTGGTAGCACATAGGCTGTCCACAATCAAAGGAGCAGATACAATTGCAGTGTTCAGAAATGGATGCATTGTGGAGAAAGGGAATCACAGCAGTTTGATAAACATGAGAGATGGCTATTACTCATCTCTAGTCAAACTTCACTCAGCTGCATTGCCTTAGATCATTTTATTCTCACTCTTTTTTGGTGCTACATTGTTTGCATAATAAAACATGACCTTTTGGTCCAATAGTAAAAGTACTCTACAAGAGGTCATGGATTCGAGTTTTCATAAGGACATGTAGGGTGCGTGCATTTAAATTGATGTAAATTTTTTTTTTAAAAAAATGCACGACCTTTGGTTTTTCAACCCCTAATATATTCAAAATTACTTGACGCTTTAAAAAAAAAAAAAGTGTGGGATAGTTACTTTATTTTATATTTGATAATTGACGCGGGATAATTTTTTCTATTTTACTGTATAGCACTCGCGTGATTTGTGAAAATTATATTTTATTATAATTAATTATTATTTTATTTTATAATTATTTGTGTATTAATATTAATTTAAGAATAGAAAAATGTATCAATTATATCACAAATTATTTTGATTTTTTCAAATATATTACAAATTATGCACAATATCAAAATATAATACTACAAACTATGAGTTTTATTTCGAATTTATGACGGGAGCAAATATCCGGCGAGGGAAAGTTGACGTGACTTGGCGATGATACGTCAACACTTAAAATTACATGTCTTCATGCAAATATATTACAAACTATTATACTTTTCTCAAATACTAGATTTACACACGTCGTTGCTCGAAATACATATTAAATAACTTATTTAATTATATTAAAATATAACTATAAGGCTATAATCATATAGAAATATGACCATTTGTTAAAATTAAGATTTGTGTTAAATATGAACGAATCTCAACTATTGGATCGATAGCATCAACGATTATGATTAAAACATTAATGATTAAATTTTTAAGCATAATTTTTGTTGGTGCTTAATCACTTTTATAAATCATTCTTAATAGAAATAAACATGATATATAAAGCAATTAAGCATGAAATCTTGAAAAAAAAATAGCACAAACCAATTTTTAGCATGTGATCCACACCCTAAACACACACACACACACACACACACATATATATATATATATATAGTATAATTATAATGTTATTTTTTTATATTATACATCCAACTATATATATCAATTAGATAAAAGCCAAAACAAGTAGATAAAACACAAATCATATAAAAATAACAATTTGTTTTGCAACTAACCTATCAAAAAATAATATTTGTATTTTTTAGCATTATAGTTGTACTATTTTCAATGTAAAATAAAATAAAATAGCGAAAATGTAATGTTTTATTAAAAAGTATACTTATAATTTTGTAGATTTTGTTTGATGGTCTCGATTTTTCAGAGTAATTTTAAATGCACAGCGAAATAATTATTTAATAAACTTGTACTTATCCAAACTGAGTGTCAGTCTCAGTTTGGTTTGTCAAATCTTAGTATGCGATTTAAGTCCTGATAGTCTTAACGTCAATTTCTATTTTATACTGCAACACTTAAGTGTTGAATTTTAAGATAAGTAAGCTGATAAACTGAAAGCGATAAAAATAGTTCGAACACTAAAGGTCCTACATCCACTCTTCAAACAAAAGTTTGGAAATCCACTAAGTGCCGGATTACACAAGGTGCTCCTATGATCTACCGCTTGTTGAAGGATGCCTCGTCCTTCAGTCCACAAGATCACTCGCCTGGTCCTTTGCTCGTCCTTCACTTCGCAGCTCCTCGAAATGTGGGCACACCATGCAGCATCCTAGTCGTCGGAATGGGTGTTTATAGTTTCCCCGAAACTGTCAGCTTGACAGCAAGTACGCCCGTAAGAGTCAAAGTACCAGAAGTACCTGACTATTGTAATCTTTCTTGGAGAGAAAGATTACCAAAGAGTAACTCAAGAATAGATTGTGCTGAGTTTCGTGTTCACAATAGTGACACACAGAATAGCTTTAAAAAGCCTCTAATATTTGAGTCGTGATTTCTGTAGAGTTTTGCCAAGCTCGATAGTAAGGGTGTTAGGTACTTTAATCTGTTGAAGTCCACCACTATTTATAGGCAGAGGAGTGAGATTCAAATCTTGGAGTCATTAGAAGCATCGGATTCTCGACCAATCTGATATTCTCTCACTTTGCATGGTAGGTAGCCTTTTCTGGGAAGGTACAATACTTTTCCCGCCTTTTCTGACCACGACAGCGACTGTTCACCTTTTTGTCAGAACGACAACATTCGGTCAGTCGGAGAAATCTTGGACTGGTCAGTCCGAGGTATCAAGACTAAAGTCTTGGCCTTGCAGACTTTAAGGAATTTCCAATTCTTAAAGTCTGTACTTATCAGTACCATTCATCAGGACATTCTTTTTGTCTCTTTGCGCCGGGACTGGAACTAGGATTCCACACTGACGTCGTCATACTAGCAAGTCCATGCTGGCTGACATCATCATTCAGTATAAGTTTGGTTGCCAGACTGGTAAGTTTTGGTATCCTGGACTAGTGAGTCCTAGACTGGTCAGTTCCAATTTGTAGTTCCAAACTCGTTAGTTTCTTTCAAGACCCAGACTAGTCAGTTCCATACTGAGCTCCAATCTTTTGAGTCTTTAGCGCATCCAAGACTAAATCTTCAATATGTCTTTGATTCAGCTCCAACTTAAAACTCGATAAGTAATTCCTTACAAAACTTTACATTTTAAGGCCATACTGGAACTTATCTAGAAACTTACTAAGATGATTTTTACACTTTGGCACACCAAAACAAAATAAGATAAGAAAATTTCTAACAAATTTCTTAACAATCTCCCCCCTTTTGGGTGTTGTCAAAGCCATCTAACTAACTATGCTAAGTTGATCACGAGGAGCGACTAACTTTCCGAATTTTTACAAAATTTTTTTATTGAACTATAAACTTAAAGAATCTTCAAAGTAAAAATAGAGCAAAAATCTTAAGTAAAAAATAGTATGCTGATTACACTAGAAAGTGTAAGTTTAGCTAAAGTAAAATAGACTCTTTTGTTGGAAAAAAAAAGATTTGTCATCAACTGATCAGTTCTTTCCATTAAAATGTGAACATTACAAGTACATGAGTAGAACTAACTGAGTGTATACATCAAAACAAAACATTAATGAAGGATTGAGGATGGGAGGTCAGCCTGATTTCTTTTTAGATCTAGATGGGCTCGTAAGCTTGGCTAAGTTTCCAAGAGAGAAAATTAAGTCTGCCATCTTGGCCATGTCTGCTTCTAGCTTTAGCCTACTCTCTTCCTCACGCCTTAGTTGTTCCTCATCGGCTTTCCTTCTCTCCTCATCAACTCATCTTCGCTCCTCGTGCTCTTTCTGCCTCAATGCTTCCCCCTCTTTGACCATACCTAAGAAAGGTAAGCACGGTAGAGATTACCATCCTCGATTGATTTAATCAGAGTCTCGTGGGCTGATTCCATTTGAGTCCTAGCTTGTTTAGCAACAAGTTCATTGATGTGTGTCAGGAGTTGATCAGAATTAACAGGTTGAGCTTCAGTGTGGGAAGTGGAAGCGTCAGCTTGAGTAAGTATGAGAGATGTAGAAACATTAACTTGAGTTCTTGATGTGTGATAAGCTCAGATTTCGACTCACTTATCTTATTGTTTTCAAGTATTTTATTTAGTTTTATTGAGTTTATCTATATATTTTGAGCATTACTCAAGTTTATGGGGTATTATGCTTGCCAATGGTGTGTTTTTGCAGGTTTTAGGCCGAATTCAATGGAAATCCGTATCGAAAGCAACAGATGTTCAAAGAAACAGTCACGAATGCTTCCACAGATGGAATCTGAGCTAATGGAGCATGTCATTTAAACGATAATTGAGTTAGCTTTCCAATGCAACTGGAATCGGGAAAAACGAAGTTCGGGAGTGAACGTTATGACCAAAACTGTGAGACTGCGCAGAATGATCAAAAGGGGGAAAAACGTCTCTGTCTCGACCGATATGAAGTCCACATCGACCGACGCAAGGGGATCTACATCGACCAACGCAAGCTCCGTGTCGACCGAGATAGACCCAGAAAAAAGAATTTTCGAGATTTTTATGGTTAAATCATATTTTTGGCCCTAGATCCCAATTTATACACCTCTACCTCTATAAATACTTGTTTTGCTCGAGTTTTGAGGGTTCTTCCCCTTAGTTCTCACTTAGTTCTTCTCTTGGTTTGTTGAAGTTCTTGGAGTTTTAATTATTTTGGAGAGGATTTAGCTTTATTTTTCATTGTAAGTTACATTATGCAATTTAATAATATGTTTCTTGTGTTTCTTTCCATCATGAGTGGCTAGAAACCCTAGCGGGTTCTAGGGCTATGTGTAATTAATCATGTTTGCATGTTAGATTAATCAACTCAAATTGCATGGTTTCAATTCCTGATTTAATTGATAGAATTTAGGATTGATGATGGATCGAGAGATGAAATTGATTCTATATTCGTAGTTGTTAATTAAAAGACCGAGATGAGAAAATTAATAACAGGAAGAGGATTTGAATATAATTGGTTTTCAGTCTAAAAAGGAAGATTAATAAATTGTAGGGAATTAAATCTATATATTAATTGTGGTTTATTATTATTGTGTTCTTGAGACCAACAAATCATATACAGTCATATGATAGTAACCTAGGTTAAAATTGCCCAAAAAATGAATTTTAATATTATATTTGATTTCCCACCATTGTAGAGTTGATTATCTTGCATGTATTTTGATTGATTATTTGCCCTAGAATCTATGATCTTCATTATTGCTTTTAAAACCCTTTAAATTTCAGTCTTGCCATCTTTATTATCCAAAACCAAAACCCAATTTCCGATTTACTCAAACAATAAATCTTAAAACTATAGTTAGTACATGAGATAGTTTCGTTGCACAATTTCTCTGGGTTCGACTACCTTTGGGTATTTATAAATTTATTTGCCACTGTGTTTGCAATTAATCTGCAAAATTTGCAGTGGTCAAATTGGCGCCGTTGCCGGGGAGTTGTTAGATTTTATCTTATTACTAATTTGTTTGAAGATTAATTGGATTGAGTTTTATTTTATTTGATATTTCTGTTTGTGTGCGTGCGTGTGTGTTGTTTTAGGGTCTGTATCGACTGACGTAGTACTCACGTCGGTCGATGCAGGAATTTTCCTTGTCGGTCGACACACTCCCTGTGTCGGTCGACGTGCACTGAATTTTTTTCTGTTTTCTGCGCAGGTGCATGAACACGCGAGCCAAAGAAAAAACACTCAAGGCTTTTGTCCTTGAAATTGAAGCAGCCTGCAGGAAAAATAAAAAGAAAGGAAAAGACAAACAACAAGAGATGGAAGAGAATCCTGAACCACCTCTGCAAAATATGACTCCCGAGGAGCAGAGGCAATTTGTGAATGAAGCATAGCAGCTGAGAGCACAACTACAAGCAGCCCAGGCTACTCAGGTAGAACAAGCTGCAAGACTGGCAGAGTTGAACAACAGGAAGATAGTGGTTCCGCAAAGGTCCATCTTGGATCGATTCCTTCCACAGCAAGAGGAGGCCAGATTCAGAGTTGGCATCAATGCCAACAACTTTGAGCTGCGCACAGGCCTTATTCAGATGGTGCAGCAAAATCAGTTTGCGGGGAGAGATGTAGAAGATCCATATGCCCACCTCAACCAGTTCATTGAGGTGTGTGACACTGTGAAGCAGAATGGAGTACCCCAGGATGTAATCAGAATGAGACTCTTCTCGTTCTCACTCAGAGACGAGGCGCGATCTTGGTTTGCTGGATTGGATAAGAGTTTGATAGGGACATGGGAGGAGCTTCGATCAGAATTCCTTACCAACTACTTCCCGCCGAGCCTGCTGCTGAAGAGGAAAGCTGCTATCACCCATTTTAAACAGATGTATGATGAATCACTACATGAGGCCTGGAAGAGGTACAAAGAGCTCTTGCGGCTCTGTCCTGGGCATGGGATTAATTTAGAGATGCAGGTCTGTCATTTCTATGAAGGGCTGACTCCACACATGAAGGAGTTGGTTGATGCATCTGCTGGTGGAACACTAATGAAGAAGAGTGGAGCCAAGGGGATGAGGCTCCTGGCGGATATGGCTTTGAATAGCCATCAGTAGCCGACCGAGAGGCAACTACTAGTCAAAGCAGTCGAGACAAAGCCAGAACTCGATGTGGTTGCTGAAGTGAAAAAGCGCTGGGAAGACATTGCAAAGTTGGATGCAGCAAAAGCCATAGCTACCGCTGCTGCATAGCCAAGCATGGCCATAGTACCCGTGGAGGCTGACTACATTAACCGAGGGGCGAGCAGTTCATCTGGAGCTGCTGGAGCGGAGGTGAACTATATTGGAGGTGGTTATCAAAATAACTACCGAGGAGGCAATCAGGGGTATCATTACAACCATGGGAGAACTCACCCTGGTTTTTCATATTCTAACCCCTCTGTAGTAGAACACCCTCCACCTGGTTTTGATGTAGGTACTGGAGGAGAGATCTTGGAAAGGAAGAAGTCTATGCTAGAGGAGCCGCTCGAGAAATTCATCAAGAGCTCTGACAATCGGTTTGGGAAAGTGGAAACCGAGGTGAAGGGGATGGCCAACCACATGCAGCTGATGACGAAACATCTTCAGATGTTGGACACCCAACTAAGCCAAATCGCCACTACTCTCACCAATCAGCATAAGCCGGGACAGTTTCAAAGTGCAACCGAGACAAATTTGGCAAAGGAAAAGTCAGTGAATGCCATTTCTTTGCGTTCTGGGAAGAAGTATGAAGGATCGAGGGGTCTGGGAGATGAATCTGAAGGAGAAAAGGAGGAAATCCTCGAGAAGGAACCCTCTATTTCAAATGAGGTGGCCTTCACCCCGGTCGATGCAGAGGGTCGACATCTAGCTGAGATGGCCGAGACACAAGGAGCCACCACGGCCGAGATGGAGTCATCACAGTTGAGATAGACCGGAAGTAGGACGGCCGAGACGAGCCTATCTCGGTCGAGATAGAGCCCTGCCCTGGGCAAAAAAGAGAAGGAAAGAAGAGTAGCTGATCTCATGCCTTTCCCCCAGAGATTTGCAAAGAAGAAGGAAGACTTTAAATTCACTAGATTCGTGGAAAATCTCAAGAAGGTGAACATTAACATTCCTCTGGTGGAAGCACTCCGAGAGATTCCAGGATACATGAAGTTTTTTAGGAGACTGATGAGTGAAAAGAAGCAGTTCCTGGAGAATGAGACAATAAGAATCCATGAAGAATGCAGTTTACTTCTCCAGAAACAAATCCCCATCAAGAGATCAGACCCAGGATGTTTCTTAATCCCCATCAAACTTGGAGGAAAGGAGTTCCAAAATGTGCTATGTGATACAGGGGCAAACATCAATCTGATGCCCTTGTCCATTTACAAGAAATTGGAGATTGGAGAGATGAGAGCCACCACAATCACTCTGCAGATGGCGGACCGATCTGTGTCCAAGCCAAAAGGTATTGTGGAAGATGTTTTAATTAGAGTTGGTCATCTGATATTTCCTGCTGATTTTGTAGTTCATGAGATGAAAGAAGATGCCAACACTCCAATGATCTTGGGGTGAGAATTCCTTGATAGCGCTGGGGTACTGATCGACAGCAAGAAAGGAGAGATCACTCTTAGAGGGAATGAAGAGTCAATCACATTCTGCATTGACAAGAACAAAAGAAGAGGATAGTGCAATCAATTGATAGTTGCTGAAGAAGAGGATGGAGAGAAGACGCCGGAAGAGGAAGAAAAAGCTATCCGATGGGAATGAGGAAACGAGGGAGTGAAACTGGCAATTAAGCTACCTCAATCTGAGTTCACCACCGTCATCCAAAACCGGCGAGTTTTCACTGTGGACTCAAAGGGTCGAAGAGTCTTGATTCGACCACCTTGGTGAGATTGAACTGTGTCGAGCCACAACGGTAAATAAGGCACTAGATGGGAGGTAACCCATTATTTTATTATTTTCCTTTTAAAATTTCGATTTATTTCTGCCTTGGTACTTTCACTTTGTTTTCTTGGTTTCTAAAAATAAAGTTCAAGGTTTGTTTCGACCGAGGCAGAGCTTGCCCCGGTCGAGACAGATGGCAGCGATGTGCAGCACTTTGACCCGAGATGAGGGTCGACAAGAAGGCTCCATGTCGACCGACGCAGAGCCCGTGTCGGTCGATGCGGAGTGCCAGAAGTCAAAAAAATTCACGCCGCGCGATTTCTGAAGGGTCCGGGATAAAAAGTTGATGTCTGAGATCAACCACCAGGTACCGTTCTCTCTCTTGTCTGATTTTCAAACTTTTTCCAAACATTCTATCTTATATTTATTCCGCTTTATGCATTTAAATTTCTGCCTAGTTTTTTATATTTTATTTGTGCTATTTAGTGAGAAAACCTTTTGAGTTTTGATGCAACTTGAATGTCGATGTGCGATAGAATTGATTGATGGTTGAGTTTGGATTGATTGTGATTGTGGTTAATTGCCTATGAAAGTAGAATACCGCATGATAGGATTGATTTGAAACTTGCACTTACATGATGATTGAGTTGATTTGAAGTTGACTGTGGAGGAAAATCTTAAACCCTTGTGTGAGATTTTGAGCCTTATGATCATTTGATGTGAGATTCTCATGTATGTTTTTATTTCTCTATAACTTGCTTATTTTCTGTTTCAAGACTGCATAGTGTGCATAAGTTTAGGAGATGATATTAGGCCATCTTTGTTAACCCAATATCCTAAACATTGTCCCTTCACAATTAAATTTTTCCTAGTTAGCCACGTTGAGCCTTTACAATTCTTTCCTTGTCTATGAGCTTAAGAATGTGCTGGTTTCGCTTGTGTCTTGAGTTGTGGTTTGATGGGGTAGATTGATGTGATTTGGAGATAAGAAATATCAAATTAGTGGTTGATGCAAAGTTGGGTATTAAAATAGCTCAAAAGATGAATTAGAATTCTCATAAGCCCTCTGAAAAAAAATGTGTTCAAAGTATTGAAAGGGTATAAGAGAATCAAAAGAGCTAGGATAAAGAGAAAACAAAAAACAAATTTGATGAGTTTGTTGATGTATCTAAGGAGATGATGTTATGATGTTAGAAAGTGGTTTTAATTTTATTGAGTCGGCCAGCTTGATGAATTTTAGTCACTTGACCAAATTTCCCTACCTTGTCACAAAAAGCCTACATTACAACCTGTTGAAAGTCCTTTTTGATCCAATACTTGTGTGCACATTTTAGAAGTGGAGATATTAGAGAATTTTCAAGCTTATGGTAGAAATTTCTTCATACATGTGTTGAGTGCTTTCATCTTATCCTAAACACTTGAGAGTTGAGCGATACACTTCCCATGAGTTCTTCTACAGTTGATGGATTGTCTATCTCTTTCAAATTGTTTGTGTGAGTGGATTTTTAGTTCTTGATTGTGACGAATCTTTTGAGGCATTGCACATTAACTACATGATCTGTTGATTTCTTTATGGCCTATTGATTGAGGATAATCAAACGTTCAAGTTCGGAGGGTTTGATAAGCTCGGATTTCGACTTACTTATCTTATTATTTTCAAGTATTTATTTAGTTTTATTGAGTTTATCTATATATTTTGAGCATGAGTCAAGTTTATGGGGTATTATGCTTGCCATGGTGTGTTTTTGCAGGTTTTAGGCCGAATTCAATGGAAATTCGTACCGAAAGCAACAGATGTTCAAAGAAATAGTCACGACTTCTTCCACAGATGGAATCTGAGCTAATGGAGCATGTAATTTTAAACATCTTTGAGTTATCTTTCCAATGCAACTGGAATCGGGTCAATCGGAGTTCGGGAGTGACAGTTATGGCCAAAACCGTGAGACTACGCAGAAGGATCGAAAGGGGGAAAAACGTCTCTGTCTGGACCGATATGAAGTCCACGTCGACCGACGCAAGATCCGCGTCGACCGAGACAGACCTGGAAAAAAGAATTTTCGAGATTTTTATGGTTAAATCATATTTTTGGCCCTAGATCCCAATTTATACACCTCTACCTCTATAAATACTTGTTTTGCTCGAGTTTTGAGGGTTCTTCCCCTTATTTCACTTAGTTCTTCTCTTGGATTGTTGAAGTTCTTGGAGTTTTAATTATTTTGGAGAGGATTTTGCTTTATTTTTCATTGTACATTATGCAATTTAATAATATGTTTCTTGTGTTTCTTTCTATCATGAGTGGCTAGAAACCCTAGCGGGTTCTAGGGCTATGTGTAATTAATCATATTTCATGTTAGATTAATCAACTCAAATTGCATGGTTTCAATTCCTGATTTAATTGATGGAATTTAGGATTGATGATGGATCGAGAGATAAAATTGATTCTATATTTATAGTTGTTAATTGAAAGACCGAGAGGAGAAAATTAATAACAGGAAGAGGAATTGAATATAATTGGTTTTCAGTCTAAAAAGGAAGATTAATCAATTGCAGGGAATTAAATCTATATTTTTATTTTGGTTTATTATTATTGTGTTCTTGAGGCCAACTAAGCATATACAGTCACATGATAGTAACCTAGGTTAAAATTGACCAACAAAGGAATTTTAATATTATATTTAATTTCCCACCATTGTAGAGTTGATTATCTTGCATGTATTCTGATTGATTATTTGCCCTAGAATCTATGTTCTTCATTATTGATTTTAAAACCCTTTAAATTTCAGTCTTGTCATTTTTATTTTCTAAAACCAAAACCCAAATTCTGATTTAGTCAAACAATAAATCTTAAAACTATAGTTAGTACATGAGATAGTTTCGTTGCACAATTCCTCTGGGTTCGACTACCTTTGGGTATTTATAAATTTATTTTCCACTGTGTTTGCAATTAATCTGCGAAATTTGCAGTGATCAATGTGTAAGCTTCAGCTCGCTCTTCTGTAGTTATAGCAACCAGACAGTTCACTCCAATTCTCCTCTTACAATTGGGACAGAGGAGGTGAAGGGTACAATTGAGAGCTCTCTCCTCCTTTCATCCTGATCTTGGAGAGCTCATACTGCCTCATCTTCTCTCCTTAATCTCATTAGCTCCCATGGATGCGCTGGGTCAGGCAATCGCCGAATTGTGGATGGCCTCAAGGAAGGGAGTTTAAAGTTCAGCTTCAATTTGTTGACATTGTAGATCATCTCATCACCATGGGGAGTTCTATTGAACAGAAGAAAAGGTGCCTTATAATTTCAGAGGTGGAAGGTTGTCAATACAAGTCTCTTCAAAAGGATTTGATATTCTTCAATCTATTCTTCACCAGCCTAATAGAGAGTTGTTTGGAGTTGGATTTCTTGTGCCCGATCCATTCATCAGCCCACATCTCTTCAGCTCGCCAGTAAGTAAGCCCCAGACGGGTATATAACACGACACGATCTTCATGGTTGAGCTGATGGGAGCAGAAATCATAAATCCTCCACCTTTTGAACTCTTCAAGTAGACCTGGGGAGTCTGTGAGATATTTGCTATATTTTTTCCTTATCTCCCGGTCCACTGTCTTCTCCATAGCTTTGGTGATGACATGAGAGCTGACAAAAGCATCACCATCATCTTCAGCGAATGAGGGAAGTGGAGGGCACCAACTGCGGATCCTCTAGTAAGAGATTCTTCGATGAGGTAGCCCAACCAGAGGAACCAAGAATTTGATAAATCGGGTTGTATTCATGGAGAAGGGCGAGAGTTGAGTTTCCCAAGGGTGTTGGGCTTTGATTCTGTCAATAAATTTGGCCCTTGTCTCCAGCAGCCTCGCTAGTTCCTCATCGTCATCCACCTTAGCAGCATCAACAACGACAATTTCTTTCCCTTTCCCTTGGGCTGCTAAGCCGGTTTCCCCCTTGACAGTTGAGCTTGGTGTAGGGATTTATCCGTGAACCGAATCACAAAATCCAAGTAAGCCGGATCGATTTATGTTTTATTGTTCACAATGCAAATTCACAAAACCCTAGCATGCTTCTATGAATTTAATGCGTGGATAAGAATAATTATCGTTATTCCGTAGAGTCTGATCCGATCTTTCGCGTTTGAATATCCAACTTTAATTCAACCACGCAATTCGATTAAATCTACGGAAATAGAAATTAGAAACTAATTTCTAGATTCAATCGAAAATAAATAAAAGGAAGAAGAAAGATTTCTGTTCTCCAGATCAGATCTTCAGGGCTGTATCCCAATGTTGTTCAGATCTGCTACTCGTGAGGATTCCACGGATCTGTAGAGTGTAGACCGGAGTCGAATTTCCTTCTCCTCCCCTCTCACTGGCGCCGCCCCTGCTCTCTCTCCCCCTAGGGTTTCAACTGATTTGAATGTTATGAAGTGGCTAGGGTTTCAGATAGAGAGTTGTCTATTTATAGACCTAGGGTTTTAACTCTAATGGGCTACTAGGTCTTTTTCAGCATATATAAATGGGCCAGACCTGGGACCTAATGCAAATAATAAAGTGGGCCTATAAATTAATTAATTCTCATGTTCACAACCCAGGATACAATTAATTAATTAATATTAATTCTTTTTCACCACAGAATTAAAACTTAATATATTATTATTCCTGAGTAGTACCACTTAATCCTTATCACTCGTGCCTGAACTTAATTAGCTTGCAGGACTTTGGCACGATGAATGTCATTGAGCTCCTCAGGGAATGTCCCCATCCTATTACTCGGATATGGTTAGCTAAACCCAGTCTCAGGCAGTACTACACGAACTGCTGTTACCCAAGATGCGGATATACGAGCACGTTACTTAGGCTCTCCACCATAGCAAGTCTAAGCAACAGTCAATCTGTGCAAACCCCTGAACCTTCGTTAGGGTTTGGACTCAATCAAGAACGAGATCTTGTATTCGCTGATGTCAAACAATCGAATACATCTCACTGAGGTCCATCAATACGCCACCCTTGCGTACCAGCATGTCAAGTAACCAAGACAGACTACTTATTCCAACAATGCCACAGCCATCCGGACAGACGTATCCTCATACGCTGTCTCGGCTGTGATCAGGTTTATGTCTCACTAGGTCAAGTGATCATACTGTCTTCCGCGATCTACTACACGCCGTACGATCGTCCCTATCGGTGAGACAAGTGGATATCATTGTTACATACATGTAAGTTTGTTTGACAGATAGGAGAAATAAACCGTTGTATACTCATTGTAATAAATGCTTTCAGTATACAAAACCCATCACTTGGTACCTCCTGCACAGATTAATCAAACTTCGAAAGTAAGTTCTGAGGTACCAGCTCGGTGGTCCTTGCTACCCCTTGCACTACAGAGACTATAGCCATTTCCTCC
Organism: Plectranthus barbatus; assembly: GCA_026898455.1. Taxonomy (NCBI): domain Eukaryota; kingdom Viridiplantae; phylum Streptophyta; class Magnoliopsida; order Lamiales; family Lamiaceae; genus Plectranthus; species Plectranthus barbatus. The sequence goes on from JAPKLW010000072.1 coordinate 783,650, forward strand.
TGAGTCCGAGACTCCGTCTTTTTTTTTCCGGGGTGGTACCCGCTTCTTCTTATCCTCAGTCTGAGTCAGGCTAGCATCCCCTTGCACTGTTGTCTGCTCATCTTTCTCAACTACAACAACTTTCGCCAATTTTTCCGGGGTGGTCTCTCGCACTTCCTTCTCTTTTTCTACTCCAACATCAGCACATCTAGCCTCCCCTTGCACGGTTGCCAGCTTCTCTCTCTCCTTGACACTAGACTGAGCTAGGCCATCATCCCCTTGTGCAGTCGCCTGATCATCACTCTTGTACTGATCTACAAGATCCAGTACATCATCAGCCTTCTTTTGATCAACCTCGACCAACATTTGATTGAAGGCTTCATCGGTAAGAATATCGGATTGGCCTGCCTTAGATACTCTGAAGATTAGCTTCCTGATGTCCACAAATCCTGGAGTGAAATCGGCATCAACCTCCGTTGCATGGTCTTTTCCTTTGATAGCACTTGACAGAATTTGTGCCATGCCTTCTTTCATTGTATCAACCTCAGCCTGTATCTTCTCGTAGGCTTCATCATGAGCCGCCTTCCCAGCCTTCTGGGCAGCTTTCTTGGTCGTCTTCCTGGCTTCTGTGTCTGCCTTAAACTTCTCGAAGGCCTCATCCTAGACTACCATTTTTGCCTCCAGGGAAATCTGCTCTGCCTTTTTTTGGATACGAGCTCAAGCTTGTTCTTCCTCCATCATTTTCCTCCTCTTCTCCTTCCTTTTAGCTTCAACTACAAGCTCCTCAGTTGTCCTTTGCATTTTTGCCAATTGCTCCTCTTTGCTGCCTGGAGCTGGCACTAGGACTGTGACCTTTATGGTTGTTCTTTAAAAGTGATCGGGTCCCTCAGTCCTTAGCTTCTTGGTAGTCATCTTCTTCTTCTTAGGCTGGATAGGTGCCTCAGTTTCAGTATGCTCGGCAGTAGGTAAAACTACTGTAGCACCAGTCCGAGTCCCTGGAGCCTCAATTTCTTCTAATTGCTTAAAAAAAGTCTCCACCTTAACTTTTAAGTCAGCTTTGCCTATGCTCCTCAGTCAGTTGCTGAGCAAATGCTGGCACCATCACTACAAGTACTTCCTCGTGAATTTCATCCTCTCAGACATGTTCCTCTGGATCCACATTCGTCCGGCTAGTCAAGTACCTCGGCCTCTTGTGAGTGGTTGGCTTCTGTTGGGTATAATTAGTTCCGAGCAGGGCCTCACCCCGATCAATATTGCCTTCAGGCATCAATTGCTCCAGCAAATGGCTTATCTTCAGCCCGAAGCTGACTGTGTGGGTGAAGATGTGGTTGGTCTTTATTTTGATATTTCTTTTGACGTTCTCCAGAAGACGACCATAGATAAATTCAGCCCTGTTTCCCTTGATCCAATCATCTAGGGCCATGATCACACAATACTTTTTGAGGCTTAGCTTGGAATGCGAGCCAGTCTCGCACTGGAGCATCCTCACTCTGATGTCGCACACCATTTTGTAGAAGTCTATGAATTGGGAGTTGGGGGTTCCAGAAAACCCAACCTTTCTTCACTTCTTCCTTCTTCCATTTTCCCAATGCTCCTTAATGGCATTAGTGTCCATCTCCTTGTATGTCGCCACATGTGGCCCTTTGTTCCTTACAGAATAAACATTGGCCAGGAGAGCAGGATCCACCACATGTTTCTAGCAAAAAATGGAGGTGATGAAGTGAGATTCATCCTTGGCCACAACTGCTCTAGCATAGAATTCGGCCACCATGTGTGGATGGAAAGCATCTGACTTGGCTGTCAGATATTTGATCGGTTGTTCCTTATCAAGCTTATCGATCAGGGCCCGTCCATAATGTTTATCTACCAATGAAAGATATAAAATCTTCTTCTTCTGCACCTGAGCAATCCTCTGTTGATGATAACTTAGCCTCTTCCTTTGTTCCTTGTCCTTAAATATGGTGACCGGTCTACCATACGGGATAGAAGAATCTACATATGAGACCTGGTATATCCCATAAAAGACAGTTCATGTTCTGAAAGGTTTGAAGGTAAGGACCTCGAAAGTGATGAGGGATTGGCAGCTCTAGATGATTCTGTCATTGAATGCTAATTGTTGGTCGGAGTAGGTATGATCAAGAATGTGGAAGGGAATGTTTCTCAATAAATGCCTTCGTAAAATCAGGGTTCAGTAAATTTGAAATGAAAAAGGGGAACCCTATTTATTTGAGGGAAGATGAACAGTAGACCCCAGTTTCGATGGCTGGGATCAATCCATGAGCATGTAGATCAACGATCGGGAATAAAAGTGACGGTTGAAATCATTGTTGAACTACAACTAGAGCCGTGGGTGTTGACGTGGGATCGTCCTCGGGTCTTGTTTTTGCTGATGTGGCATTTGCTCCATTGGACCATTGACTGTGTTGACTACACTCAGCGCTTTTGCATTAGATTCAGCATTTAATGTTGCGTGTCGCATAAGCGACATTAAAATTCAAATATCCTGCCCATGTAGTTTCCCTAAAATTTTTGACAAGCTTCGTACTGAAAGAGTAAGTCTGGGAATACTTGAGCATCAGTTTGGGCTTGTAGTATCAGTCCCAAATAACACTGTCTGCTTCAATCTTAAACAATTGAGAGCTAGGATTCAATTTAATCTGCATCACACCATTCTTCAATCTCATACTTGGGAAGACTGAGAGCTTGGACTCAGTCTAAGTCCGCTACACACCATCTTCAATCATCTTGAACTGAGTATAGTACTGACACCATTTGAAGAAATTCTTGAAATGAGGGAAAGACTGAGAGCTGAGGCTCAGTCTTAGCCCGCAACTTCTTTGAGCTGGATTTAGCAATCTTCTGACTAATAAGCTTGAATCATATCATCAATCTAGTTGATCTTCAAAATGGCAAGCTTAAAATGACACTGATAGCCAATTTCAATCTGAATTCTTAGGAAAACCAAACCTAAGAGCTTGGACTTAGTTTAAATCTGCTTCTCCAGAATTCCGAAATAATTTTCAAGGCAAGAAAAAATGAATGACAGCTTGAACTCATTCTTCACCTTCTAAGATTTCATCAAACTCCATAAGTTTGAGTTTGATACAAAGCTCATTGAATCAAGCTTCTGGAAGTGGCTTCGTGAAAATGTCTGCAAGTTGGTCCTTAGTTCAGATATATTCCACACTTATATCCTTCTTCTCGACATGATCACAATTGAAATGGTGTCAAATGTCAATGTGCTTAGTCCTGGTATGATAGATTGAATTCTTCATGATACACATTGCACTATTATTGTCGCAATAGATGGGAAAAAATTCTGTGTCAACATCATAATCGAGCAACCCCTTTTTCATCCAAATAATCTGAGCATAGCAACTAGCAACAACAACGTATTCAGCTTCCGTTGTTGACATTACAACCAAGTGTTGTTTCTTGCTGAACCAGCTTATCAGCTTATGTCCAAGAAAATGGCAAGTTCCACATGTGCTCTTGAGAACAATTTGACATCCTCCAAGATCTGAATCTGAGTATCCATTGAGTGAGAGCTCATCACATCTGGGATACCAAATTCAAAGTGACTTTATGCATTTCAAATATCAAACTATCCTCTTGGCAGCATCCATGTGTTCTTTTGATTGACTTAAAATCTCGCACAAACACCGACGACATAGAAAATGTCAGGTCGGCTTGTTGTCAAATATAGTAGTGAGCTAATAATTCCTCTATAAGCTAATGGATTTTCTGGTTCTCCATCTTCATACAATGTAATCTGTACACTCATGCTCATAGAAATGCTAAGAGACTTTGTCTTTTCTGGAAGAAACTTGTTGATCAAGTCTCTGGTATACTTCTTCTGATTAATAAAAATCCCTTCGATGGACTGATGAACTTGCAGTCCTAAGAAGTACGTCATTTTCCCATCATGCTCATCTAAAAGTGGCTTTGCATAAGTTGGGTAAATTTCTCACAAAGACTTAAATTATTCGACCCAAAGATAATATCATCGACATAAATCTGAACCAAAAAATGTCTTCTCCGTCTTTGATAAGAAATAAGGTCTTATCAATCTTCCCCTTTGAAACCATTCTTGAGTAGAAACTGGAAAAGGGTCTCATACCAAGCTCACGGTGCTTGCTTTTATCCATATAATACTTTCCGCAGCTTGTAAACTTGGTGGCCTTCTTCGATACCTGGAGGTTGTTCCATATAAATCCCTCCTTCAATTCGCCATCTGATAGATCGTGAATCCGTGGTATGCAACATAGGCTAGGAACAACCTGGTCGCTTCCAGTGTAGCTACTGGGGCAAAGGTCTCATCGAAGTCGATCCCTTCGCACTGTGCATACCCTTTGGCAACAAGTCTGGCTTTGTTTCGGACAATGTTAACAACTTCATCTCGCTTATTCTTGAATACACTCTTGGTACCAATCACAAATTGATGTGATGGTTGATCTACCAAGTCCTAAACGTGGTTGCGAGTGAATTTTGCAAGCTCCTCTTGCATGGTGTTGATCCAGTCTGCTGATTGTAGTGCATCTGCTACCTTTGTTGGTTCAGTAAGAGAGATGTAGCACGCCAGTAGGGCACTTCCTTGTCTGGTTCGGACTAGATTGACAACATTATCCAACGTTGCATCTTCTGGAATATTACAAAGCCATTTCGATCGTTGAAGCTCTTCGACCTGGACTGGTTGAATAAATGGCTCCTCAGAATGCAAGCCTGCAACTGTTCACATCGGTGAGGAAGAAATCCTCTGGAATAATCTCATTCATTAATATTGGTTGATCTGTGCCTTGGTTTGTTTGGACTCGTGATTGAGTCTGAGCTTTAGAAGATTGGCCTTCATCAGTCTGAATTCCGTCTTCAGTCTCAGCTATAACTCCTTCAGCTTCAGTCTTGTCCTTGACTTCAGTCTGAGCCTGAACGCCTTCAATCTGAGCTTCTCGATCGTCAGCCTAGCCTTCACGATTGCCAGTCTGATTTCCTTGGTCTTCATTCTTAGCTTCAACTTTGTTAGTCTCGAAGATCCCAATTTGAATTCTCCCTTGATTTAAGCCTTCATGTAGAGATATGGAATTCAAGGTCTCAATGAGATCATTTGTGCCATTGACCTTTTTGATTGTCTGATGGCCAATCGAGGGTCTTGGTTAAGAAGATAATCATTCATTGGTCTAGTCAGATTAGTTGGTTTAGCATTGAAAGAATTCGTGCCCAACTATCCATTGACATCATTGATCTCGGGAACTTCTTCTCCCAGTTTTTTCATGGTCCAGCGCACCAAAGTAGCCTCATAAAAAATAACATTCCATGTTATCTCTACAAATTTGGTAAGCTTGTTGAATTCCTGATATCCCTTCTGAGAATGGTGCCCATATCCTGATGGATTTATATACTGAAAGCATTATGATTGGTACATTATGTACAAGGTCAATTGGTTAATATACTGGGAATCATAAATGTTGTATGTTCATCTCCTGTCTGAATTAACAAACATGTGTCGCAAACGCAATTATCCTCTTATCTCGTCGATAGGGAGATCATACGGTGTGTAGTAGATCATGGAAGATCGTATGGATCGTTTGACCTAGCGAGATATAAATGGTTATCACAACTGAGACAGTTCCAGGATAAACTGTCGATGTAGGCTGCATCATACGCGGTAATAAGCATCTTATCTGGGATGGCTTGGTATGCTGGTGTGGGGCACACATTGATAAGGACTTAAGTTGATATCGATTCTTTTATTTGACATTAAAAGAATCCATATCTCTATGGCTTGATGAGATCCTAAACCTAAATGAAGGTAAGAAAGTATATACAGATTGTGTATCACTTTGAGTTGCAGTGAAAGGCTCTAGTTGAGCTTGTATATCTGTATCTTGGGTGATAGTAGTTTGTGTAAGACTGTCTGGTACCGGAACTAGGTAAGCACATCCAGTATAGGATGGTGACGTTCCCTGAGCAGCTCAAAAGGTTCGTTATGCTAAAGTCCTGCAGGCTGATTAAGTTCAAGCATAAGTGAAAAGGTTTAAGTGGATTGACTCAGGAATATAAGATGTTAATTAATTAAATAGCTTGTCAGAGCTTAAATTAATTAACGAATGTCTGTAACCTTAAATGTGGGGATAAACCGAGCCTATGCAACCCGTACCTCAAAACGTGGTAGCAAATAGGTAGGACAATATTGATTCTCTGGTGGAATGAATCAATATTAATTAATTAATTATATTCTGGGTTGAATATGAGAATTAATTAATTGATAGGCCTTATTTGCTATTCGCATTCTGGTCCCTGGTCAGGCCCAATAGAAGTCCAGTATTTTCCTATAAATAGGCCTCAGTTCCTCAGATCTCAACACACCACAAGATCATATGTTGCACACAACAAACTATATTTTAGGAGCTGCGGTGATCGATTGATTTGAGAAATGAGGAGGAAATTCTGCTTCTCAACCGGTCGAGGAATCTGAAGGGAATCTTCACCAGATATTCAGATCGGAGTTGGGATACAGATCAGAAGATCAGATCAGGAGGATCTTCTTTCTTCTCTCCCTCTTTATTTTTGAAAATATTTATTTATTTTCATAAGATTTAATTCCTTGATCTGTTACGAATAAATCTTCGTGCATAGGAAAACGATTGAGGGTCAAATCTCTACGCACTCATTCTTCAGGGTTCTACAATCCAGGTATTCCGCATAAACCCCCTTATGCATAATCAATAGGAGCATGCTAGGAATAATCATAGTCATAGAAATTTATTTTTGATATTCCAATTAATGATCTTTGGCAAACAGACTTCGTGATTCAGTTCACAAATCCCTTTAATTTGTATTAGAGCCAGGTTAATTAATTAGCTCTATCAGAAAAAATAATATTGCCTATGATTAGCATGATGATTATTATTGAATGATTGCTTGTATGGGTTTTGGATTGTATGTTTGTGTTTTTTCGTCCTCGTGGTTCTCGGGTTTATCCGCCCTTTTATAAGGATTCGTTTTTCACCCACGAGATAAATTCGTGTTTAGATTTAAATTCCAAATTGTATTAGGATGCAATTCAATGTAATTTTTCAAATTTAAAATGAAATCTGTAAAACGGAAAATGAAAAACATGCAGAACGAAGGAAGAACACGAAGAACGAAGGATCGCACGAGAGCGCACAATGGCGTCGGCATGGCAGCAAGCCATGCACGGCGGTCGGCAATAGGCGCGCGGCAGGCCCCGGTGGCGGCGGCGCTGCGCGCCAAATCCTAGTCTTTCCGCGCGTGCGTGCACGCATAAGGGAAGGGCCGCGCGGCCACGACCGGCCGCAGGCATGCGGTGGCCCTGGGACGGCAGCACGAGGGATAGGGGCGAAGGCCGGGACAGCGGCGAGCAGCGGTCGGGGCACGAGAGACACGCGCGGCACGGCGGAACCCTTGGTTCCACGTGCGCGCGGCGTTCCTGCTCAGCCGCGCGCGAAGTAGCTGGCGGTGCTTCCTCCCTCCTCGGATAGCATCGGTAGGGCAGGGTGGTGCGGTGCGGCTCGTGGTTTGGGGGCACGGGGTTGGGGACGGCTGGTGGTAGGGCTGGGCGCGAATGATGGCGTTGCAAACCCTAGGGTTTGCGTGCGGTTCGTGCGAGCTTTGTACCGCATTTTCCGGCGAGCCATGGTGGCCGGTGATGGAGAAGATGGTGACGGTGGTTCGAGCGACGGTCAGGGCAAGCCGAGGTGGCGGCATGCAAAGTGGGCAACGACCAGAGGAAGCGAAATTGCGGGCTGCAGCCATGCGACTTGTGTGCATACCTGCTGCACGATTCCGGCAGCCATCGCGGTGGCGGCGGTGGTTAGCCGGTGGTGGCCCGTCGGGCTGAGTTCTTGCTGGATATTGGGCTTGCAATGTGTGCCAGGCCCGCGATTTGGTTAACTGGCCCAGTTGTCCTATTTTCTGATGGATCAAATCTTGGAGGCCCATTTTTCAGAAAATAAATTCAGATCATAGTCCAAGTAGTGGGAGCCCAGTTGAAGATCTGTGAAATAATTCCAAAATGTAAAGATAAGATTATTTCTTAATTCCGTATCATGAGGCCACGAGAAATTTTTTTATTTGTTTTATTATTTGTCTTCGCATGATATATGTGTTTAGATTAATTGCGCAACATATAAGCATGTTGTAGATAATAGGAGCATGTTTACTGCTTTTATTTACAGCTTTAAAAGCATGCTATGTGATTTATTTTATGTAATTAATTATAACACTAAATTCGGGGTTCATGCTATGCATGATAGAATTTTAGCAATGTTATAATTATGGCTACATAAAATAATCTGTGCAATTGAACCTTATGAATTTTAAATTACTAAGTTGATTATTTAATAAGACCTCCACAAAGCGATCCTTTTTTGGAAGTGGGTAATTTATTAGGTAAACGTCTACATGTGTAGCTTACTTAATTTATTATTCATAAGTTCTAATAGATAGGTTTTCTTAAAACAAACATTTAATTCATGTGAGAAGTGGCAGTTCATGCGTAAACGTCTACATGTGTAGCTTGCGTATTGAGTTTTCATAAGTTCTCTAGGGATTGAATTAAATGAGACAGCTTTATTATAAGGGATCAGGTGTGTCCTAGTAAATCCTTATATGGGAGGGTTGACTTTGGTGGTAAGCTAGCTTAGATGTTATCCAGAGTATAACTCATTTGTGATGTCCCTGCTTAGTAGGATAATATGGTCTTAAGTTAGTCTCCAATTATTAATTTAATTTGTCTAAGGAACCCGGGCATGGGTTGGAATTAAAGGACTGGAATTGAAAGATGCAGTCTGGTTAAGTGCTTTGTTGTAAACGTCCACATGTGTGGCTTGCAATAGTAATACTTAGGCAAATTGGAGGAAACATTAATATTGTTTTATCATAAGGTTTCAATATTTAATTGTTTCAATTGTTTGCGACTATGTTTTAATTTCTGCTTTAATTTATTATTTTCAGACATGTTTATTGCTCATATCATTAACCTGTTGACATCAAACCCTTTGACTGGTCTGAATTTTCCTGAGTGGAAGTTTTGCTTCATGGAAATACTCTGCACTGCAAAACATGCCCGTGTACTTTACATGGACCCTCTATCTCCAAAGTACTGGAACTGTACTGGTTATGAGTGAGAATTCTATGAAAGATGGAAAGCTTCTGAAGAGTTTGCCCGTACCCTCATCATTAACAGTCTGTCTAGAGAATTAAGGCTCAAATACAAGAAGTACCAGACTGATGTTGAGATATGGAGGGACCTTGTGAAAGTATATGGGAAGGTGAGACGAACTGTCAGTTATAATCTTGTAGAGGACCTAGTCTGCAAGAAAATAACTGAATGGAGTTTATTGATTCTGCACTTCATCAATATGATGAGAATTATGAGAAAGTACAGAAGAGGTGGATAAATTAGCAAGCGGGCAGAAATAAATATTGTCCTGCACTCTCTATCTGATTCTTATAATGATTTCATCAAGTCTCTCGGTGCCAAGCGCGAGTTTCCTATTTATCGGTTACTTGGGGCCCTGTTGCGAGAAGAATCTAACATGATAGCATTTGAGTTTGCTCCAACTTTGTCAACTTTTGACAAAACAGTTGCTGAAGCAAAAGAAATGCTTAGAAGGTTCGATGAAGTTGATCTGGCAGAAAACATCACCAGGCCATGCAAACGCAAGCGAAGTGAAGTAGATTGTCTAGTGCCTAGCACGGGTAGACAAGGTACGTCATGTGCACTTATAACGGAAACATGTTTAGCATCGATTTCTACCCATTCATGGGTAGTGGATACTGGAGCTACTAATCATGTTTGTTATACTTTGCAGGGGTTCAGGCCGACAAGGCAACTGAAGCATGACGAGATTACCATCTCAATGGGCAGCGGAGAGCGAGTCTCAGCAGTAGCCATTGGAGATTTTACTTTATGCTTTGAAAACAATGTTTTGATTTTGAGAGATGTTTTATATGTGCCGGTTTTTTGGCGGAACTTAATTTCAGTTTCCAAGTTATTTAGTGATGGATATTCAGTTATTTTTGATAGTGGAGTTTCTATCATTGGGAATAACGATGTTATCTGTCGTGGTAAACTGATTGACTCTCTCTATATCATTGATTGTATGCATAAATCTTATGTGAATGTTGAAAACTCATCCAATAATAATAATAATAATCATTTAAAGAGAAAGTTTTCTTCCGATGAAGATCAGACATATCTCTGGCACTTGAGACTAGTGTAGGGTTTTACCGTGAACCGAATCACCAAAACCAAATGAACCGGACCGTTTATGGTTATTGTTCATAATCCATTCAAAAACCCTAAGCATGCTCCTAGTGAATTTAATGCGTGGATAAAGAATTATTTACCTTAATTCCATAGAGTCAGATCCGATCTTTTGCGTTTGAATTTCCAACTTTAATTCAACCACGCAATTCGATTTTATCTGTGGAAACAGAAATTAGAAATCTAATTTCTAGATAAAAATTGTAAAACAAAAAGAGAAGAAAAGAGAAATCTGTTCTCCAGATTAGATCTTCAGGGCTGTGTCCCAATGCTGCTCATCTGCTACTAGTGAGGATTCCACAGATCTGTGTTGTAGGCCGGAGCAGAAAAATCCTTCTTCTCCCCTCTACAGGCGCCGCCCACTCTCTCTCTGCCTCAAGGGTTTCACTGATTTGAATGTATTCAATAGTTGGCTAGGGTTTCCAGAGAGAATGGTCTATTTATAGACCTAGGGTTTCAACCCTAATGGGCTACTGGGCCTTTTTTCAGCATATTTATTTTAGGCCAGTCCTGGGACATAATGCAAATAATAAAGTGGGCCTATACTTAATTTATTCCCATGCTCACATCCAAGGACATAATTAATTAATTAATATTAATTCTTTTTCAGGATGGCTGCGGTATTGTCGGAATAAGTAGTCTGTCTTGGTTACTAGACATGCTGGTACGCAGAGGTGGCATATTGATGGACCGCAGTGAGATGTATTCATCTGTCTGACATCAGCGAATACAAGATCTTGTTATATTGATTGAGTCCAAACCCTAATGAAGGTTCAGGGGTTTGCACGGGTTGACTGTTGCTTTGACTTGCCATGGTGGAGAGCCTAAGTAACGTGCTCGTATATCCGCATCTTGGGTAACAGCAATTCGTGTAGTACTGCCTGAGACTGGGTTTAGGTAACCATATCCGAGTAATAGGATGGGAACATTCCCTGAGGAGCTCAATAACATTCATCGTGCCAAAGTCCTGCAGGCTGATTAAGTTCAGGCACGAGTGATAAGGTTTGAGTGGTACTACTTAGGAATTACTCCCTCCGTCCCGGCTGAATTGTCCCGGGTTGACCGGGCACAATAACCAAGGAGTGTGAGTGTAAAGTAAGTTGAGTGGAATTAATATTTTATTATTGAGTGTGAAAAAGTTGCCTTTTTAAGTAATGGGACAATTGAGGTGGGACGGACGAAAAAGGAAAGTGGGACAATTCAGATGGGACGGAGGGAGTATAAGATATTAATTAATTGTAGTTAGAGCTTGTCAGAGGCTCCGATTAATTAATGGATGTCTGGTAACCTTAAATATGAGGATTCTCAATTAATGCAGCCCGTTCTCATAACGTGGTAATAAAGGGGTAGGTCAGTATTAATTTTGTGGTGAAAAAGAATTAATATTAATTAATTAATTGTGTCCTGGGTTGTGGACATGGGAATTAATTAATTTATAGGCCCACTTTATTATTTGCATTAGGTCCCAGGTCTGGCCCAATTAAATATGCTGAATTGAGCCCAAAATGGCCCATTAGGGTTTACAACCCTAGGTCTATAAATAGACAACTCTCTCTCATAAGTTGTAACACAGTTGAAACACACTAAACCCTAGTGAGAGAGAGGAGGCGCCGATTTTGGGTAGAGGGAGGAGAATTCTGATTCTGGTCCTGCTCAGAATACAGATCTAAGGAGTCCTCACCAGTAGTAGATCTGAACAGCATTGGGACACAACCCTGAAGATCTGATCTGGAGAACATATTTCTTTCTTCTTCTTTTTATTTGATTTTGAATTTAGTCTTAGAAATTAGATTTCTAATTTCTACTTCCGCAAATAAATTTGAATCGCATGGTTGAATTGAGTTTTGGAATTCAAACGCGAAAGATCGGTTCAGACTCGATGGAGTTACGGACGAAGAACAAAGATGGAGCCAACGCAGGGCCGACGGAGACACGGCGGGCCATGGCAGGGGGCGCACGGCAGGCGCGCAGATGGGGCAGGCAGCGCGCGCGAGCAGCACCCACGGCACGCGGCCTACACGCGCACAAGGCAGGCGCGGGCGCAGGCACGGCAGTGCGCGCGTGCACGGCGCAAGGCACGGTAGCGCGCGAGCGCGCGGCGTGCTGGGCACGGCGGCGGCGGGCGGCGATCGGCAGTGGCTGCGGCTGTCGTCGGCTGCTGCTATCCTGTCGTGGTGGCTCGTGTTTTGGTGGTTTGCACAATCCTGTGTAAATCCTAGGGTTTGCATTAGGGTTAGGGCAAATCATCAGATCACAAAGGCCTAAAAATCCAAAAGATTTGGTGTATCCAGATTTGAAGGCCCTTGAAGATTTGGAAGATTTGAAAAAGATTTGGATTTATCCAAATTAATTTAAAATTCAAATTTGTAATAGATAGAAATTATTTTTCTATTTTTGTGGCCACGAGGAATTTTTGTTTGCCTTAATTGTCCTCGTATGATATGTGATTTATTTATGAGCATGTGTAGATAATAGGAAAAGCATGTTTTATCGCTTTTATTATTTACAGTTTTTCAAGCATGCTTATGTGATTAATTTCTTTTGTTGGATTATATTTTGGGAATTTTTGGGCTTGTTTAATTACATGCAAAAATTTGGAAAATATAATGACAGAAATTATGTGTGCGCATAAAGAAACCTTTTAAAAGAAAAATACTAAGCAGATTTTTTAATTAAAATCAATAGACCTCCACAAAGCGGTCCTGGGCTGTAAGTGTATCTCTCGTTCTAGTAAACGTCTACGAGTGTTGCTTGCTAGTTCCTAGAGGTGCATGGGTACGGTTGTTGGGATTTCTAGACAAACAATTTAAATCATGTGAATAGTGGGAGGGCTTTGCGTAAACATCTACGAATGTAGCTTGCGTAGACCTCTTTCACAAGTATTCTAGGATTGATTTAAATCATAGATAACAAAAGCTTTAAGGGCTGTGCGGTATGGTTACGTGCCATGCTAAACTGTCTCTTTTGGCCGGAGTTAAATTTGTGGTTAATGGCTCAGAAGCATCTTAGAATATAATGCAAGAATTGCATCCCTGTTCTTGAGAGATGGCTTGGTCTTAAGTTTTCACTAATTATTAATTTCTAGTGTCAAAAGCATCCTGACATGGTAGTGAAATAAAATGGATTGGGGCTTAAAACCAGCAGTTCTGGTTGAGGGTGACATCGTAAACGTCTACGATTGTAGCTTGCGGTGGGAACTCTTGGGCAATTAGTGGAAAATATTTGTATTTGATTTATTAAAAGGTTTTCAATGCATTAAGGCATAAGTATGAACACTTCGAAAGGGCTGGAGAGCTTTGGAAGAGCTTTTGGCAAAGTGGAACGAACTATTAACTGTAAGCTTGTGCACAATCTTATGTGCAAGAAGATGGTTGAGGATAGTTCAGTGACTACGCACATGATGTCTGTGATTGATCTCATGAGACAGTTTACTGTGCGGGGTGGTAATATCAGTGCGCAAGGCGAGATTGATATTATCTTGAATTCTCTTCCGGAATCCTATTATGACTTTAAGGTAGTTGCTGCTGCAAAGGGAGAGTATGTTCTGCATGAGCTGCTTGAGGATCTTGTAGTGGAGCAATCTACCATGCGAGCACGGAAACCTGTTCTGTCTGGTTCTAGTACTGGTTCGACAATCTCTAAGGTTGGAGATGATGGTGTGATCGATGCTAAATCTTCATACAAATTATAGCAAATGGCAAATAAATTTATAAGACAACCCAAGGGTTGGTCGATCCCACAGAGATAGTGCAACGATGGACAATCATATATTGAACATGGTTCTCAGAACTTTTGTTTGGGCAAATCAAATTTGAGGTTTTGGTTTTTCAAAAAAAATATTTAAAGAGGGAAATTCAAATAATAAAAAGCACAGATTCCAGGGAAATCTACCAATCTGATCAACTTGCAAGAATTAAATATTCAAACCCATGAAACACAATTTTGGTTGAAAACCTTTTATTGTGGAGTTAATTCCTTGGTCGGGCAATTAAAACCTAAATTACTAATTAGTGATCTATCTCCTCTCGGTCTCAAAATACACCAATTAATCAATTTCATAAAGATCTAGATTTTCCTACAATTGAAATCTTCTTGGTCGGACAGATAATCAAAAGTATTAAACTCTTACCTCCTATTATCGATTTTCACCTTTCGGTCCTTCAATCAATAACTAAAACCTATTCCAATTTTCATCTCTCGATCCTTCAATTGAAAATAGATTTGAAATAAAATCAAAGAGTTTAAACCAATACAAGGGTTTGAATAAATAAATCTAAACAAACATCACAAATGGAGAAACCCTAGAACCTGTTTAGGGTTCTAGCCTAACATATTGAAGAAAAACATTGCAGGGAAAATTAAAGATTGCATAAAAGTAAAGAGGAATTCTAACAAAACTTAAAGAAAACAGAAAATAAAGGTGTAAAAACTGTAAAGGGGGAAGAAGATAATAATTCTGAGCTATTGAAGAGTTTATATAGAAGTAGGGTTGAGGCCTTGGATGGATATCTTCAAAAGGTATGATTTATAGCTTCCAAATTGATGTATATCTTGTTACTCAAGCAATTCTCGCCCAAAATATATGAAAATCTCGCAAAATCTCGCCAAAATAGTCTGTCTCGGTCGAGATAGCCCTTGCCACGACCGAGATGGATGCTTCTGTCTCGGTCGAGATGGCTTTCATTTTGGTCGAAACAGAGACCGTTTTTGCCACTTCCGACCCTCCTGTGCAGTCTCACAGTTTTGGCCATAACTTTTGCGTCTGAACTCCGATTGATCCGATTCCAGTTGCATTGGACAGCTAATTCAAAGATCTTTCAAATGACATACTCCATTTGCTCAGATTCCATCGGGGGAATAATTTGTGACTTTCTTTGAACATCTGCTGCTTTCGGTACGGGTTCTCCATTGGATTTGGCCTAAAACCTGCGAAATCTTTCCATGGCAAGCATAAAACCCTCTAATATATACTCATGCTCAGTTTATTCAAGAAAACAAGCTAAAATGCATAAAAGAAAAGAAAAAAAAAGCGATAAGTGAGTAGAAAAGAGCTTATCAAACCCCCCAAACTTAAACACTTGATTGTCCTCAATCAACAAAAGAAAGAATCAAAAGTTCATGCAGAAGAGTAGTGCAATGCCTCATAAGATTCATCACATTCAAACTCGTAAATCTACTAAACATCAGCATTTTTGAAAGAATCAGAAAATCTGTGAACTATGGAAGACTCACATGGGAAGTGTTTCGCTCATTCACTCAAGTGTTTAGGATAATTATGAGATCACACACAAGTCATGAAAATCAAGTTCTACCATAGGCTTGCAAATAATCTCAATCTCCACTGCAAATATGTGCACACAAGTCTAAGATCAGAAAGGACTTTATTCAAGGTTGTAATGTAGGCTTTTGTGAAGGGTAGGGAATATATGGCCAAGTGACTAAAATCAACTGAGTTGCGCACCTCAACTAATCTCTACCACTGTCTAATGATATCCACCCATCTCCTAAAATATTCAAGATCAAACAAGGCTCTTTTATTTCTTTCTTCTCTTTTTTTTTCTTTTTCACACATATCCTTTTATGCTCTAAACATTTTTTTTTTTGATTATACATTTGAGCTTATAAAGATTAACAAACATAACAACACATTTTTTTTCTTTTCTTTTCTTTTTTTTTCTAGAGCCCAACCTTTTCTTTTGCTTTTACCCTTATAATAATATCTTATCCTTTCTCAAACAAATCCCAACCCACTCTCATGGATTAGAGTTGATTCCCCTATTTATTTCCAACTCATAGACAAAGAAAGAAAATATCATAGGCTCAAAAGGGCTGACTAGGGATACATTCAATTAGGACAGTGTATAGGAAAATAGGCTAAACAAAGATGGCCTAAAATCACTTCCTAGACCTGTGCACACTAGCAGTCTTGAAAGAGAAACAGAGCAAGTTCTAGAGAAACTCAAAATTGTAGACACACTCACAATCAAAATTCAGGCTCAAAAACTCACACTTGGGACAATTTTTCTACCATAGTAAACATCAAATCATCATCTAACTATCATGCCAACGCAAGTATCAAAACAAGTAATCATGCGGTATTCACATTCATAGGCATACTCAACCGCTATCACAATCAATGCAAACTAAAGCCGATCAATTCAAATCTTGCATTCTTGTCCTAGGGTTCAATCATGCTCAAATTCCCACAATCTCGGGTTTTATTCAAAAATATTATTCATGCAGAAATTTAAATAAAGCAAATAAAAGAGAGAAAAGAGTTTCTAAACCCTTAAATCTTCATCCCCCCAAACTTATTCGAAAGTCAGAGAGAATAAGTTTGGAAGTCAGATTCAGAATTCAAAACTGTACCTCAATTGTTGGCCTCAGACACCGACTTTTTATCCTTCATCTTCAAACTTTGACCGGTGTGGATTTTGAGCTGTTGGCACTCCATCTCGGCCGTGGCGAACATCATCTCGGCTGGGATGGAGCCTTCTTGTCGACCTCCTTATCGGTCGAAGTATTCCACATCTCGGGCTTCTGTCTCGGCCATGGCAAGCTCTGCCTTGGCTGAGACGTGTAGGATTCGAGTCTACGTTTAACAACATGAGTTGTTATTTAATCCGCAGGAACGTTCTTAGGATACAAGAATAAATTCAATTAAATAAACCATGTGAATCCTATTCATGCTCCTACAATATTAATTGCATAGGATGGATTCAAGAGAATACCTGATCTTCAATCGTTTGATCTAAATATCTAGATCGGAGGATGAACGATGAAGTAAAATCTAAAGCGGAATGGAACGATTACTTGATTGTGTTCCTTCAGATTTGATCTTCTGATCTGTTCCCTTGCTCCTTGCCGAGTAGAATCAGAGAAACCGGAGGATTCGATCAGAAAATCCCTCCCTTTGATGGCCGCCGATCTCTCTCTCTCTAAAATATACTGTGGTGGCTTACCATCTGATCTGAGAGAGAAATCCTTTATATAGTGTTAGGGTTTTGAGAAACCCAAACCCTAATTGGACTTGAGCAGTGTGTGGGCCAGACCAGGGATCAAATGCAATAATAAAGTGGGCCCTCTTTATTAATTAATCCTTCCTTGTTCAAC
>JAPKLW010000072.1:813283-850450 GCA_026898455.1 Plectranthus barbatus
AGAGTTCACAGCAGCTCCTGTGCTCACCAGCACTCGAGTTATTACGGACATTCTGCCGTAGAGACCGTTACGTTCTTGGGAGAACTAAAACACCCAGCTTGCTGTGGAGGTTGAAGTGACGTGCTCGCACTCCACCAGCTGTGAAGAGTTGAAGAAGGATCCAGGACCGGGAGCGGTTGATCTAGTGAACTGGTGGACGAGGCATTCACCAGCTAGAGATAGATCGTAGGACACCTGTACCTAATTACTCTTAGTGGAATTTCCAATGCTTCGACTGGAGAGTGGACGTAGATCGATTGATCGAACCACTATAAAATCCTTTGTCATTTATCAGCTTTCTGCATTTTATTCATATTTTAAACCCAACACACAAGTGCTGGAGTATATTCTGAAACTGATATAATTGTGCAAACAAGGCTAAAATATTCTAAGTATTGAATCACCAGCTGACCAGTCACCAGTTGTCAGCTGGGTACTTAGTAACCAGCACCAGCTGACCGGTTGCCAGTTGTCAGCTGAGTGTAAGTAGCGTGCAAGAAACAATTAACTTTATTTCCGCTGCGTAACGTATAAACTCTGAAAAACCGGGACCATCACTTTCCTATTATTTACTAGTGCACACATAATAAATCACATCATACGAGAAATAATTAAATAAACAAATAAAATTTCTCGTGGCCCCTCAGATGCGATTACAACAAAATAAATTAAATCTAACTATTACAAGATTTAATTCGAATACAGATCTTCAAGTTGGGCTCCCACTCTTTAATCTGAAACTGCAACACTTGGGCTGAATTAGGGTTTCAGGAAAAACTCAGGCATCCGTCGGATCAACGGGCCCGTATCAAACCTTAGCAGCAAAACCCTAGTTTGAAACTAGGGCTTCGGCTGCTGCTCATCAGCCCTCCGTCACCGACGATCTCCAGCCGCCGCCTGCGGCTGGTTCACATCACCAGGGAGTCGCCGCCGACCCAGCTGCTCGCCGCCAACGCCGCCGGCCAGCCATGCAACCGCGATGCACGCAGGCGCAGCCCAGCCATGCACGGAGCAACCCTAGGGTTGCAGCCGCACGTCGCCGCCACCCACGCCATCCCAGCTGCTCGCCGCTGCTCGCCTTCGTCTGCTGCACAGCCATGACGGCCGGCCGTCGCCTGTGGCCCTGCTGAGCGCGCGCGCGCAGAGGAGTTCGGCCCAGCCGCGCACGGCCAAACCCTAGGGTTTGTCGTGCGTCGTCGATCCCCACCTTGAAATGTTCTTCATTCTTCAATTCTCGTCCTCCTCTCCAGATCCAATTTTACAGATTTGAAATATAAAATACAAAGTAGATCTGATCTATTACAATGATTTTATTCCTATCAAATCTAACCACGGATTTTCTCGTGGTGAAAAAACAGATCCAAAAAATAAAACGAGAAGGCCACGAGAATAAAACATACACAACAATTTAAATCCATCCATGAACATACAAATTTATTTAATTAAATTTATCAAGGATAGAGCCTAAGAACTGGAACCTGGCTCTGATACCAATTGTAGGATTCGAGTCTACGTTTAACAACATGAGTTGCTATTTAATCTGCAGGACCGTTCTTAGGATACCAGAATAAATTCAATTAAATAAACCATGCGAATCCTATGCATGCTCCTACAATATTAATTGCATAGGATGGATTCAAAAGAATTGTTGGTCCCGGTTTTTCAGAGTATAAAACGTTACGCAGCGGAAATAATGTTAAGTGTTTTCTTGCACGCTACTTACACACAGCTGACAACTGGCAACTGGTCAGCTGGTGCTGGTTACTCAGTACACAACTGACAACTGAGACCTGTCAGCTGGTGATTCAAAACTTAGAATATTTAGCCTTGTTTGCACAGTTATATATCAGTTTCAGGATATACTCCAGCACTTGAGTGCTGGGTTTAAAATATGAATGAAAGACAGAAAGCTGATAAATAACAAAGGATTTTTATAGTGGTTCGATCAATCGATCTACGTCCACTCTCCAGTCGAAGCACTGGAAATTCCACTAAGAGTAATCAGGTACAGGTCTCCTACGATCTATCTCTAGCTGGTGAATGCCTCGTCCACCAGTTCACTAGATCAACCGCTCCCGGTCCTGGATCCTTCTTCAACTCTCCTCAGCTAATGGAGTGCGAGCACGTCACTTCAACCTCCACAGCTAGCTAGGTGTTTTAGTTCTCCCAAGAACGTAACAGTCTCTACGGCAGAATGCCCGTAATAACTCAAGTGCTGGTAAGCACAGGAGCTGCTGTGAACTCTCTCGAAGGAGAAAGAACACCAAGTGAGATCTTTAACTTACAAGCTTAAAGCTTGAAGTGTCGTGTTTGATAAATCAACACACGAAAAGCTTTATGAAAAGCCTCGAAAGTACTTTATGCGATTTTGCAATAATTTCAGTTCTTTCGGTGGTTGAGCAGATGAGTGGAATCAATCGTTTGAATGTTGGTGGTTGCGACGTATTTATAGCCGCAGGAACCGATTCAAACTTTCTAGCCGTTTGGACGCATCCGGAAAGGTGTCAGACCTCGGATGTCCTTCTGACGGCGGCAGGTATTCTTTTCTGGAAAGGACCCATACCTTCGACCGCTTTATCTGACACAGATCTCTTTGTGTCAGAACGGCTCTTTCTGTCAGTCCGAGGAATAAGACTGGCGTCTTGTGACTGATAGACTTTAAGTTATCCTTCCTTAAAGTCATACTTTGTCAGTCGATTCCTCAGAGAATCTCCTTTTTGTCTCTACTACGCGGGGAGAGAGAATCTGGAATTCTGCTGGTAACATCTGACTGGTAGATCATACTGGTGATCTTGTGCTGGCAGTCTCTGCTGGTGACTTGCCCTGGCATCATCTAAGTCTACCAAATCTCTGGATGTTAACTCTTTTCGGAATCTCCCATGACTGGTGAAATCACCGCTGGTGAATAGTGTAAGCAAGAACACGTATTCTGCTGGTAAGATTTGTCAGCCGCCTGCTGATAAAATCCTTCCCAACTGGTGAACAGTCCCCAGTCATAAGCGCTTCTCATGCTGGTGAACAGTGTCAGCACGAGTCTTTGTCAGCCGCCTGCTGATGAAACTTTTTCCCAACTGGTGAACAGTAGCCAGTGGTAAGCGTTTCTCATGCTGGTGAACAGTGTCAGCATGAGTCTTGATCAGCTGCGACTTACAACTCAAAGGCCCAAACAGGACTTTTACATTTAAGACTAGAGCTATGTAGAGACAACTGACGCTGGTAGGACTTAGGATTTGATCCACCAAAACTATAATCTAAACAAGTAAGCTACTGGGGGAGGAAACCTTGGACAGATTTCCCAACAAGAATACCTGATCTTCAATCGTTTGATCTAAAGATCTAGATCGGAGGATGAACGATGAAGTAAAATCTGAAGCGGAATGGAACGATTACTTGATTGTGTTCCTTCAGATTTGATCTTCTGATCTGTTCCCTTGCTCCTTGGAAATCTGGTGAGGATTGTCTACCAAGTTGAATCAGAGAAACCGGAGGATTCGATCAGAAAATCCCTCCCTCTGATGGCCGCCGATCTCTCTCTCTCTAAAGTATACTGTGGTGGCTTACCATCTGATCTGAGAGAGAAATCCTTTATATAGTGTTAGGGTTTTGAGAAACCCTAACCCTAATTGGGCTTGAGCAGTGTGTGGGCCAGACCAGGGATCAAATGCAAATAATAAAGTGGGCCCTCTTTATTAATTAATCCTTCCTTGTTCAACCCAGAACATAATTAATTAATAAAACATTGTTTTAACCTTCACCACGGTAACAATGCTGACTCACCCCTTTATTACCACGTTATAAGGAACGGGTTGCATTAAACTAACATGATCCACATATTTAAGGTTTTAGACATTCATTAATTAATTTGGTTTATGACAATCAACCACAATTAATTAATTTCTTATTTCCTGATTAATACCACTCACTCCTTTTTCTCTTATGCTTGAACAAATCATTCAGCCTGCAGGACTTAGCATAAAGAACCTTTGTGAGCTCATCAGGGAATGTCACCATCCTGAAACGGATATGCTTAACTATACATCCAGCCTAAGCAGACCCCACACGAATTGCCAACACCCAAAATGCAGATATATGAGTACATGAAAGACTCGCCACCATAGCAAATCAAAGTGTGGTCAATCCGTGTGTGCCCCTTATCCTTCAGTAAGGTTTAAGATCATAGGAAGTATGTTAGGGATCTGGCTCATTCATATGTCAATGAGAATGGCACATCCCACTGTTGATCCCATCAATACATAAACATGTGCCGACACATCAAGTAGCTAGGATACGCCCACTTATGAACCGATGTGCCGCAGCTTAAACCAACAGCCTATCCAGGGACTGTCTCAGCTGTGATACTGTTTATATCTCGCTAGGTCAAACGAACCATATGATCCTCTGTGATCTCCTACACACCATATGGTCATCCCTATCTACGAGATAAAAGGATATTATAGTTCGTTATATGTTCACATTTATCAGATAGCGAGAATTGTTGATGTAACACATAAATGAAGGCCAGTATACAAACACTAAATCATTTATGCTTTCTGTATACAATCCCATTAGGACGGACTTCGATTTTTTTTTTCCAAAAGAAAATAGAAGTGTAGTAACAGTAATAAACAAAAGAAATCGAAAATACTAAACAAAGAAGGGAAAAATTGAAAACACAATGGGTTACCTCCCATTCAGTGCCTTATTTACCGTCATGGCTCGACTCAGTATCAGCTCACCAAGGCGGTCGAGTCCAGACTCGGCGACCCCTTGAATCTATCTTGAAGACTCGGCGGTTCTGAATGATGGTGGTACACTCGAAAGGAGGCAGCTTAATTGCCGATTTCACTGCTCCATTTCCTCGTTCCCACCGGATGGCTTCTTCTTCTTCCTCCGGTGTCTCGTCTTCTTCTTCCTCTTCTTCAGCAGTTGTAATCCGGTTGCATTCCCCTTTCCTCTTGTTCTTGTCTATGCAGAAGGTTATAGACTCTTCATTCCCTCTCAGTGTGATCTCCCCCTTCTTGCAGTCGATCAAGACACCAGCTGTGTCGAGGAACTCTCTTCCCAGGATCATTGGGGTGTTGGCATCTTCCTTCATGTCATGTATGACGAAATTTGCAGGGAAAATAAGGTGACCAACACGAATCAAAACATCCTCAACAATACCTTTGGGCTTGGACACAGATCGGTCTGCCATCTGAAGGGTAATTGTAGTGGCTCTCATCTCCCCAATCTCTAACTTCTTGTAGATAGACCAGGGCATCAGGTTGATGCTCGCCCCGGTGTCACATAGCACATTCTGAAATTCTTTGCCCCCGATCTCGATAGGTATCGAGAAGCATCCTGGGTCAGACCTCTTGATCGGGATCTGCTTCTGTAGGAGTAGGCTGCATTCCTCATGGATTTTTATAGTTTTGTTTTCCACGAACTGCTTCTTCTCGCTCATCAGCCTCCTTAAGAACTTCATGTATCCCGGTATCTCCCTGAGAGCTTCAACAAGAGGTATGTTTATATTCACTTTTTAAGATTTTCAACAAAGTTAGTGAATTTAGAGTCTTCCCTTTTCTTTGCAAATCTATGTGGGAAGGGCATTGGAGCACCCGGCTCATTTCTTCTCTCTTTCACTTTTTTCTTCTCGCCCTGCTTGGCTTTCTGTTTCGATCGGGATCCCTCGATCTCGGCCGTCCTGCTTTGCTTCTGACCCGGCCGTTCTTGGCTTGTCTCGACCGGGCTGGCTTGCTCTGTCTCGGCTGGTTCACACTCCGCCTCGGCCGTCCTGCTTCCCTCTGCCTCGACCGGGATGGAATCCATCTCGGTCAAAATAGAGCGGTCTTCCACGGGATTTTCCTTCTCTGCTTCACTCATTCCTTTTTCCGGGTTGCTCGGGCCTTCATACTCCCTTCCAGATCGAAGCGAGATGACATTGACTGACTTTTCCTTTGCTGGGTTTGTCTCCGTTATGCTCGGAAGTTGGCCCGGCTTGTGCTGATTTCCCAAGGTTGTGGCTATCTGACTCAATTGGGTGTCCATCATCTGCAGATGCTTCGTCATCAGTTGCATGTGATTGGCCATCCCTTTCAGCTCATTCTCCACCTTGCCGAATCTGTTGTCTGAGCTATTTATGAATTTCTCGAGTGTTTCCTCTAGCACAAACTTCTTTTTCTCCACGATCTCTCCACTAGTACCTACATCAAAACCAGGGGGAGGGTGTTCTGCAGCAGTGGGGTTAGCATATGAAAAACCAGGGTGAGATCGCCCATGGTTGTACTGATACCCCTGATTACTTCGGTAGTTATTTTGATAACCATCTCCTATGTAGTTTACCTCCGTATTCACAGCTCCAGATGAACTGCTAGCTCCCCGGTTGATGTAGTCAGCCTCCACCGGAACAATCGCCATGCTTGGCTCAGTAGTAATGGCAACAACCTTTGTAGTCCCCAGTTTCTCAATTTCCTCTCGGAGCTTCTTCACCTCTGCGACCACATCGAATTCTGTCTTGGCTTCCACTGCTTTGACTGACATCTGTCTCTCAGTTGGCCATTGATGACTGTTCAGTGCCATGTCTGCCAGAAGTCTCATGCTCTCTGCTCCACTTTTCTTCATCAAGATCCCGCCAGCAGATGCATCCACCAATTCCTTCATGTGAGGGTTCAGACCTTCATAGAAGTGGCAGACCTGCATCTCGAGATCAATTCCATGTCCAGGGCAAAGTCGCAGGAGTTCCTTGTACCTCTTCCAGGCTTCATATAGGGATTCATCATACGACTGCTTGAATGTAGTGATGTCAGCTTTCCTTTTCAGCAACAGGCTCGGTGGGAAGTAGTTGGTGAGGAATGCTGCTCGCAGCTCCTCCCATGTCCCAATTTGGCTTTTGTCAAGCCCATCATACCAAGACCTTGCCTCGTCTCTGAGTGAGAACGCGAAGAGGCGCATCCTAATGACGTCCTGGGGGACTCCATTCTACTTTATCGTATCGCACACCTCGATGAACAAGTTGAGGTGGGTATATGGATCTTCCACTGCTCTTCCCCTAAACTGATTCTGCTGCACCATCTCTATCAGCCCTGTGCGCAGCTCAAAATTGTTGGCGTTGATGCCAACCCTGAATCCTGCTTCCTCCTGCTGTGGTAAAAATCTGTCCAAGATGGACCTCTGTGGCACCATGACCTGCATTTCATTCAGTTCCGCCAGTCTTGCGGCTTGCTCGGCTTGGGTAGCTTGGGCTGCAAGAAGTTGCGGCCTCAATTGCTGCACCTCATTGACAAACGGTCTTTGTTCCTCCGGTGTCATGTTCTGCAGAGGGGCTTCGTGATTTGCTTCCACCTCGAAGTTCAGTCTTTTTCCTCTCTTTCTATTATTCCTGCAGGCTGCTTCAATTTCTGGTATAACAGGCTCGAGTGTCTTCCCTTTGCTTCGTGTGTTCATGCACCTGCACAAAAAATGAGGAAAAGATCAGGTTGTCCCGGCTGTTTTGGACTTTATCTCGGCCGGGATTGAGATTTTCACCTCGACCGTGGCAGATGATATCACGACCGGGATGGGTAATTCGATCCCACAGAGATAGTGCAACGATGGACAATCATATACCGAACATGGTTCTCAGAACTTTTGTTTGGGCAAATCAAATTTGAGGTTTTTGGTTTTTCAAAAGAAATATTTAAAGAGGGAAATTCAAATAATAAAAAGCACAGATTCCAGGGAAATCTACCAATCTGATCAACTTGCAAGAATTAAATATTCAAACCCATGAAACACAATTTTGTTGGAAAACCTTTTATTGTGGAGTTAATTCCTTGGTCGGGCAATTTAAACCTAAATTACTAATTAGTGATCTATCTCCTCTCGGTCTCAAAATACACTATTTAATCAATTTCATAAAGATCTAGATTTTCCTACAATTGAAATCTTCTTGGTCGGAAAGATAATCAAAAGTATTAAACTCTTACTTCCTATTATCGATTTTCACCTTTCGGTCCTTCAATCAATAACTAAAACCTATTCCAATTTTCATCTCTCGATCCTTCAATTGAAAATAGATTTGAAATAAAATCAAAGAGTTTAAACCAATACAAGGGTTTGAATAAATAAATCTAAACAAGCATCACAAATGGAGAAACCCTAGAACCTGTTTAGGGTTCTAGCCTAACATATTGAAGAAAAACATTGCAGGGAAAATTAAAGATTGCATAAAAGTAAAGAGGAATTCTAACAAAACTTAAAGAAAACAGAAAATAAAGGTGTAAAAACTGTAAAGGGGGAAGAAGATAATAATTCTGAGCTATTGAAGAGTTTATATAGAAGTAGGTTGAGGCCTTGGATGGATATCTTCAAAAGGTATGATTTATTGCTTCCAAATTGATGTATATCTTGTTTCCCAAGCAATTCTCGCCCAAAATATATGAAAATCTCGCAAAATCTCGCCAAAACAGTCTGTCTCGGTCGAGATAGGCCTTGCCATGGCCGAGATGGATGCTTCTGTCTCGGTCGAGATGGCTTTCATTTCGGTCAAACAGAGACCGTTTTCGCCACTTCCGACCCTCCTGCGCAGTCTCACGGTTTTGGCCATAACTTTCGCGTCTGAACTTTGATTGATCCGATTCCAGTTGCATTAGACAGCTAATTCAAAGATATTTCAAATGACATGCTCCATTAGCTCAGATTCCATCGGTGGAAGAATTTGTGACTATTTCGTTGAACATTTGCTTCTTTCGGTACGGGTTCTCCATTGGATTTGGCCTAAAACCTGCGAAATCTTACCATGGCAAGAATAACACCCTCTAATATATACTCATGCTCAGTTTATTCAAGAAAACAAGCTAAAATGCATAAAAGAAAAGAAAAACAAAGCGATAAGTGAGTAGAAAAACGAGCTTATCATGGTGCTGAGAGCAAGTTCAGGAAAACAGGCAGTGATAGCAAGTCTAGGAAGGGGAAGAGAGCTAAGGTCACTCCAAAGAAGAACGAGTGTGCTGGATGCGGAAAGGTGGATTGTCCGAATGCTAAGGGACAAGGTACGTCATTTGCATTTGTAACGGAAATATGTTTTGCATCGGTTTCTACTCATTCGTGGGTAGTGGATACTAGAGCTACTGATCATGTTTGTTACATTTTGCAGGGGTTCACACTGAGAAGGGTGCTGAAGAATGACGAGGTTACCATCTCGATGGGGAACGCAACACAAGTGAGTGCAACTGCCATTGGAGATTTCACCTTGTACTTTGATGATTCTGTTTTAACATTGAGAGATGTTTTGTACGTGCCGGATTTTCGGCGAAACCTTATTTCAGTTTCCAAACTTTATGTTGATGGATATTCAGTTATTTTTGATAGTGGTGTTTCTATCATTGGTAATAACGGTTTTATCTGTCGTGGAATGCTGAATAATTCTCTCTATGTTGTTAACTGTAATCATAAGTCTTCCGCAAGTATTGTATGTAATTCATCCGTAATTGATAATCCTAGGAAGAGAAAACTTACTTCTTCTGATGAGGATCTTAGATATCTATGGCACTTGAACTGGGTCACATCAGCTTGAAGGAGATTCAAAGACTTGCAGATGACGGTACATTGGACCTAGTCCGGACTGTACCTTATCAAGTCTGCGAATCCTGCATCGAGGGCAAGATGTCAACTAGGCCTTTCAAGGCTAGTCAGTCTCGAGCAGAGGAAGTGTTGGAATTGATCCATTCTGACTTATGTGGACCGATGTCCACGCAGGCTTGTGGAGGGTATGAGTACTTCGTCACTTTCATTGACGACTACTCAAAGTACGGATACGTTTACCTGCTTCGCTACAAGTCTGAATGCTTTGAGAAATTCAAAGAGTTCATGGCTGAAGTAGAAAAGAAGGTCGGGAAAACTATCAAGTCGCTGCGATCTGACCGTGGTGGCGAATACCTCGGTAACGAGTTCCTGCAACATTTGTCAGAAAATGGGATTACATCCCAGTGGACTGCACCTGGTACTCCCCAGCAAAACGGTGTAGCTGAAAGAAGAAATAGGACTCTTCTAGAGATGGTAAGATCAATGATGAGTTATGCAAACTTACCAATTTCGTTTTGGGGCTACGCATTGGAAACAACAGCTTACGTGCTTAATGTGGTGCCTTCTAAATCAGTTCCTAAGACACCTTCTGAGCTCTTCCTTGGTCGCAAACCTAGTTTGTGCAAGTTTAGAGTATGGGGCTGTCCGGCACACGTACTGTCGAAGGAACCTGATAAGTTAGAAAGCAGATCAAAAGTAATGTTGTTCATAGGGTATCCCAGGCAAACGAAAGGTGGTTACTTTTACTGTCCTGAGAGTCAAAGAGTCGTTGTTAGCACCAACGCTAGATTCTTGGAGGTTGAGTATGTGAGTAATCACAGGTCAATGAGTGATATCGTTCTTCAAGAAATTGAGAACGAGAATGCAATTCCAAGGGAAGGGGAACGTGTAGATATGGGTGCACCTGTGAGAGGTACAGCACCACAGACACGTTCTTCAGTGCAAGGTGCAGGACCACTAGTCACTGTACCTACTACTGACACGGCACTGATGCCTAGTTGTAGTGGGAGAGTTATTTTCCAGCCGGAAAGGTACATGTTCGTGGGTGAGTCTTCGGACTTGAGCCCGGAAGATGGACATGAGGACTCTGACCCACTGACTTACAAAGAGGCAGTGCAGGACAAGGATGTTGCCAAATGGCGTGTCGCCATGAATTCTGAAATTGAATCCATAACTGCTATGGATGTATACCAGAAAAATGATTTGCCGGATGGCTTTAGGGCCATAGGGTTCAAATGGGTATACAAGAGAAAGAAAGGGGCGAATGGAAAGATCATGGCTTTTAAAGCCAGGCTGGTGGCAAAGGGTTATAGTCAGAAATAGGGCATTGACTATGATGAAACCTTTTCACCCGTAGCAATGCTCAAATCCATCCGGATACTCCTTGCCATAGCTGCGCATATGGACCTCGAGATCTGGCAGATGGATGTCAAAACCGCTTTTCTAAATGGTTACCTTGAAGAAGGTAGAGACATCTATATGCATCAACCCGAGGGTTACATAAGCAAAGGCGAAGAACATCTTGTCTGGAAGCTTAGGAAGTCCTTGTATGGACTCAAGCAAGCTTCAAGGTCGTGGAACTTACGTTTCAACGATGTGATTAAATCCTATGGATTTGTACAGTTGGAAAACGAAAGTTGTGTTTACCGACTTTGTGTCAGTGGGAGCGTGGTCTTCCTTGCACTATATGTTGATGACATACTCCTATTTGGAAACAACGAGGGAGTGATGTCCGAAATCAAGGTTTGGTTGTCCGAACAGTTCCAAATGAAGGATCTGGGAGAAGCTGGCTACATTCTTGGTATTAAGGTCTTACGAGATCGTAAGAGAAGAATGTTGAGCTTGTCCCAGACATCCTATGTGGATACTTTGTCCTGGGTTGTGGACATGGGAATTAATTAATTTATAGGCCCATTTTATTATTTGTATTAGGTCCCAGGTCTGGCCCAATTAAATATGCTGAATTGAGCCCAAAATGGCCCATTAGGGTTTACAACCCTAGGTCTATAAATAGACAGCTCTCTCTCATAAGTTGTAACACAGTTGAAACACACTAAACCCTAGTGAGAGAGAGGAGGCGCCGATTTTGGGTAGAGGGAGGAGAATTCCGATTTTGGTCCTGCTCAGAATACAGATTTACAGAGTCCTCACCAGTAGTAGATCTGAACAGCATTGGGACACAGCCCTGAAGATCTGATCTGGAGAACAGATTTCTTTCTTCTTCTTTTTAATTGATTTTGAATTTATTCTTAGAAATTAGATTTCTAATTTCTACTTTCGCAGATAAATTTGAATCGAGTGGTTGAATTGAGTTTCAGAATTTAAACGCAAAAGATTGGTTCAGACTCGACGGAGTTACGGTAAACCTTAAATCCACAAATATTTGTATTAAATTCATAGGAGCATGCTAGGTTTTTGTGAATTTGAATTATGAACAATATCCATAAATCGATCCGGTTCATTTTGGTTTTGGTGATTCAGTTCACGAAAATACCCAACACCTACCTTCTTCAAGGTAACCGTTTAGAAAAGCGGTTTTGACATCCATCTGCTAGATCTGGAGGTCCATATGCGCAGCTATGGCAAGGAGTATCCGGATGGATTTGAGCATGGCTATGGGTGAAAAGGTTTCGTCATAGTCAATGCCCTCTTTTTGACTATAACTCTTTGCCACCAGCCTGGCTTTAAAGGTCGTGATCTTTCCATCCGCTTCTTTCTTTCTCTTGTATACCCATTTGCACCCTATGGCTCTAAAGCCATTCGGCAAATCAGTTTTCTGGATACATCCATTGCAGTTATGGATTCAATTTCAGAATTCATGGCGACACGCCATTTGGCAACATCCTTGTCCTGCACTACCACTTCGTAAGTCAGTGGGTCAGAGTCCTCATGTCCGTCTTCCGGGCTCAAGTCCGAAGACCCACCCACGAACATGTACCTTTCCGGCTGGAAAATAACTCTCCCACTACGACAAGGCATCGGTGTCGTGTCAGTAGTAGGTGCAGTAACTTGTGGTCCTGCACCTTGCACTGAAGAACGTGTCTGTGGTGCTGAACCTCTCACAGGTGCACCCACATCTACACGTTCCCCTTCCCTTGGAATTGCATTCTCATTCTCAATTTCTTGAAGAACGATATCACTCCGTGACTTGTGATTACTCACATACTCGTCCTCCAAGAATCTAGCGTTGGTGCTAACAACGACTCTCTGACTCTCAGGATAGTAAAATTAACCACCTTTCGTTTGCCTGGGATACTCTATGAACAACATTACTTTTGACCTGCTTTCTAACTTATCAGGTTCCTTCGACAGTACCTGTGTCAGACAACCCCATATTCTAAACATGCACAAACTAGGTTTGCAACCAATGAAGAGCTCAGAAGGCATCTTAGGAACTGATTTAGAAGGATCCACATTTAGCACGTAAGCTGTTGTCTCCAATGCGTAGCCCCAAAACAAAATGGTTAAGTTTGCATAACTCATCATTTATCTTACCATCTCTAGAAGAGTCCTATTTTTTCTTTCAGCTACACCGTTTTGCTGGGGAGTACCCGGTGCAGTCCACTGTGATGTAATCTCATTTTCTAACAAATACTGCAAGAACTCGTTACCGAGGTATTCGCCACTGCGGTCAGATTGCAGTGACTTGATAGTTTTCCCGACCTTCTTTTCTACCTCAGTCTTGAACTCTTTGAATTTCTCAAAGCATTCAGACTTATAGCGAAGCAGGTAAACATATTCGTACCTTGAGTAATTGTCAATGAAAGTGACGAAGTACTCTTACCCTGCACGAGCCTGCGTGGACATCGGTCCACATAAGTCAGAATGGATCAATTTCAACACTTCCTCTTCTCGAGACTGACTAGCCTTAAAAGGCCTAGTTGACATCTTGCCCTCGATGCAGGATTCGCAGACTTGATAAGGTACAGCCTGGACTAAGTCCAATGTACCGTCATCTGCAAGTCTTTGTATCCGCTTCAAGCTGATGTGACCCAGTCTCAAGTGCCAGAGATATGTAAGATCCTCATCGGAAGAAGTAAGTTTTCTCTTTCTAGGATTATCAATTACGGATGAATTACATGCAATACTTAAGGACATATTTGAACGAAGTAACATAGAGAGTGTAAATCAACATCCCATAACGGATAATATTGTTATTACCAATGATAAAATCATAAACAATAAATATGCATAAAAGTTGATAAAATTTGTCCCACCAATAAACCAAGGCCCACAAATAAACTCTCCAATGTACTTAATTCATCAAAACATAAAGAAAAGAAAACTCCATGAAGCTCCGTCATAAAACGTTGCCTTCATTCAGTTTGGTATCTTCTTGCCATCACTCACCAGCCTTGTCGATACGGTCCCCTGCAAAGTACAGCAACATGATCAACAAGTCGGTGCTTACAGCTCTAGAAGAGCAACAACGGACTCTAATCATGCTTACAGTTATACTTGCAAAATGGCATACCTTGTCTAGCTTTGTTGGCTTGAAAATCTTTCCTCCAATGTCCTTTCTTACCACACCTGAAGCACCTGTCCCTATCAGTCGCCACTTTAGGCTTTTTCCCAGCCCCACCATCCTTCATAGGTGTCTTCTTGGCCCACTTCTAAATCCCTTTCTTCTGCTTCATACTTTTCGGTACAACAGAGAGATTACCAGAAGTGGCCAATGCAACCTTTTGAGGGTTCATGACCGATTCCGCTGCCATCAAGTCATTGAGTAACTCATTAAGAGTATAGTCTTTCTTGTTCATGACAACATTCAGCCTAAAACTCTCAAAGGACTAGGGTAGAGAGTTCACTATGATATCGACCTTAGCCTCAGCGTCGATACCTCCACCATGCACAGTTAGCTCATCCATGAGGTGAGTCATGGTAACTACGTGCTCTCTCACTGAGGTGCCATCAGTCATTTTCTTACTCATGATTTCCCTCATGAGATTGAACCTGACGGCTCTATCAGTTTCCCCATAGGTTGCCTATAGACTCGTCATGATGTCATAGGCATCTCTATGGTGCTGATGTTGCTGCTGTAAGACTTTTGACATAGTGGTCATCATGTAGCACTTGACTACATTGTTCGATTTCTCCCACTTGTTATAAAAGTCTATATCCATTTGACTGGATTCTGCAGTTGGCACTTCGGGACGAAGTATTTGCAGAACAAACATATGTTCTTCTGCAATCAGGAGGTATTCGAGATTGCGTTTCCATTCCAGGAAGTTTGGACCAGTTAGAGTGTTTTGTGCGAGAATATTGATGACATTAGACATAGACATATCTAAAACAATAAAGAATCTTAAGTAAGAACATACATGTAGAACTTCGAAAACAAATGCATTGAAAACCTTTTAATAAATCAAATACAAATGTTTTCCACTAATTGCCCAAGAGTTCCCACCGCAAGCTACAATCGTAGACGTTTTCGATGTCACCCTCAACCAGAACTGCAGGTTTTAAGCCCCAATCCATTTAATTTCACTACCATGTCAGGAAGCTTTTGACACTAGAAATTAATAATTAGTGAAAACTTTAGACCAAGCCAACTCTCAAGAACAGGGATGCAATTCTTGTATTATATTCTAAGATGCTTCTAAGGAATTAACCACAAATTTAACTCCGGCCAAAAGAGACAGTTTAGCATGGCACGTAACCATACCGCACAGCCCTTAAAGCTTTTGTTATCTATAATTTAAATCAATCCTAGAATACTTGTGAAAGAGATCTACGCAAGCTACACTCGTAGACGTTTACGGAAAACCCTCCCACTATTTACATGATTAAAATTGTTTGTCTAGAAATCCCAATAACCGTACCCATGCACCTCTAGGAACTAGCAAGCTACACTCGTAGACGTTTACTAGAACTAGAGATACACTTACAACCTAGGACCGCTTTGTGGAGGTCTATTGATTTTAATTGAAAAATCTGCTTATTATTTTTCTTTTAAAAGGTTTCTTATATGCGTACATAGAATTAATCACATAAGCATGCTTGGAAAGCTGTAAATAATAAAAGCGATAAAACATGTTTTTCCTATTATCTACACATGCTTAACTGCGCACATAATAAATCACATATCATACGAGGACAATTAAAGCAAACGAAAATTCCTCGTGGCCCAAAAGAAAAATAGGAAAAATAAAATCCTATCGATTACAAATCTAATTTGAATTTATTTGGATAAGTCCAAATCTTTTCAAATCTTCCAGGGCCTTCAAATCTTCAATCACCAAATCTTTTGGGATTTTGGCCTTTGTGATCTGATGATTTGCCCTAACCCTAATGCAAACCCTAGGGTTTACACAGGATTGCACAAACCACCAAAACCAAGAGTCACCGCGACGGGAAAACAGCCGCCGACGACAGCACCACCACCGCCGCTAGCGCAGCCGTCGTGTGCGCAGGCCCCCGGCACCGCTGCCTTCCGCACGCCGCCCGGCCGCCCGCGAAGCGCGTTGTCGCGCGCCGTCGCCCGTGCCTTGCGCGGCCCTGAGCCACCGCCGCCCGCGGCCGCCTGCCGCTGCCGTGCACCGCCCTTCGCCGGCTCCAGCTCCGTCTTCGTTCTTCGTTCTCGACCCGTCCAATTACAGATTTTGAAAAAAAAAATTTCTATTCGATTATAATTTTCAAATCTATACTAATCACGAATTTTCTCGTGATTTTACAAAATTAATTCATCCCTACACGGATAAACCACTGCGGGCTGAATTACACGGGTTACCACGAGGAACAAAAACCATCCACGACATACATAAAATTCAAGCATGCATAACGAATCCATTATGAACAATAGAGCCATAAAACAGAACCTCGCTCTGATACCAATTGTAGGGTTTTACCGTGAACCGAATCACCAAAACCAAATGAACTGGACCGTTTAGGGTTATTGTTCATAATCCATTCAAAAACCCTAAGCATGCTCCTATTGAATTTAATGTGTGGATAAAGAGTTATTTACCTTAATTCTGTAGAGTCTGATCCGATCTTTTGCGTTTGAATTTCCAACTCTAATTCAACCACGCAATTCGATTTTATCCGCGGAAACAGAAATTAGAAATCTAATTTCTAGATAAAAATCGAAAAACAAAAAGAGAAGAAAAGAGAAATCAGTTCTCCAGATTAGATCTTCAGGGCTGTGTCCCAATGCTGCTCAGATCTGCTACTGGTGAGGATTCCACAGATCTGTGTTGTAGGCCGGAGCAGAAAAATCATTCTTCTCCCCTCTACAGGAGCCGCCCACTCTCTCTCTCTGCCTCTAGGGTTTCACTGATTTGAATGTATTCAATAGTTGGCTAGGGTTTCCAGAGAGAATAGTCTATTTATAGACTCAGGGTTTCAACCCTAATGGGCTACTGGGCCTTTTTTCAGCATATTTATTTTGGGCCAGTCCTGGGACCTAATGCAAATAATAAAGTGGACATATAATTAATTAATTTCCATGTCCACAACCCATGACATAATTAATTAATTAGTATTAATTCTTTTTCACCACATAATTAATACTGACCTACCCCTTTATTACCACGTTATGAGAACGGGCTGCATCAATTGAGAATCCCCATATTTAAGGTTACCGGACATCCATTAATTAATTGGAGTTTCTGAAAAGCTCTAACTACAATTAATTAACATCTTATTATTCCTGAGTAGTACCACTCTATCCTTATCACTCGTGCTTGAACTTAATCAGCCTGCAGGATTTTGGCACGATGAATGTCATTGAGCTCCTCAGGGAATGTCCCCATCCTATTACTCGGATATGGTTGCCTAAACCCAGTCTCAGGCGGTACTACACGAACTGCTGTTACCCAAGATGCGGATATACGAGCACGTTACTTAGGCTCTCCACCATGGCAAGTCAAAGCAAAAGTTAACCCGTGCAAACCTCTGAACCTTCGTTAGGGTTTGAACTCAATCAATATAACGAGATCTTGTATTCGCTGATGTCAGACGGTCGAATACATCTCACTGCGGTCCATCAATACGCCACCCCTGCATACCTGCATGTCAAGTAACCAAGATAGACTACTTATTCCGACAATGCTGCAGCCATCCGGACAGACGTATCCTCATACGCTGTCTCGGTTGTGATCAGGTTTATGTCTGACTAGGTCAAGTGATCATACTATCTTCTGCGATCTACAACACGCCGTATGATCGTCCCTATCAGTGAGACAAGAGGATACCATTGTTACATACATGTAAGATTGTTAACAGATAGGAGAAATAAACCGTCGTATACTCATTATAATAAATGCTTTCAGTATACAAAACCCATCAACTAGGTCACTTCAATCTAAAGAGGATTAAAAGATTAGCATGTGATGGGCTCTTGGATTCTTTTCAAGTAGTACCGCATCAAATCTGTGAATCCTGTATAGAGGGAAAGATGACCACCAGGCCTTTTAAGGCAAGCAGTCTCGAGCAGAGGATGTGTTAGAGTTGATCCACTCTGACTTATGTGGACCAATGTCCACGCAAGCTCATGGAGGTTATGAGTACTTCGCCACATTCATTGACGATTACTCAAGATTTGGATATGTGTATTTGCTTCATCACAAGTCTGAATGCTTTGAGAAATTCAAAGAGTTTAGGACTAAGGTAGAAAAGAAGCTAGGTAAGACTTTGAAGACACTACGATCAGATCGTGGTGGAGAATACCTCAGTAACGAGTTCTTGCAGTATTTGTCAAACAACGGGATTACAACCCAATGGACTGCACCAGGAACCCGTCAACAAAATGGTGTAGCAGAAAGAAGAAATAGAACTCTCTTGGAAATGGTCAGGTCGATGATGAGTTATGCAAGCTTGCCAATTTCGTTTTGGGGATATGCCTTGGAGACAGCGGCCTATTTGCTTAACCTGGTACCTTCTAAATGAGTTCCTAAATCGCCTCTGGAACTCTAGTATGGGCGAAAGCCTAGTTTGAACAGAGTGAGGGTTTGGGGTTGTCCAGCATATGTGCTGACAAAGGAACCTGATAAGTTAGAAAGTAGGTGTAAGCTGATGTTGTTTGTAGAATATCCCAGGCAAACGAAAGGTGGTTACTTTTATTGTCCTGAGAATCAGAAAATAGTTGTCAGTACCAATGCAAGATTCTTGGAGGACGAATATGTAAGAAACCACAGATCCAAGAGTGAAATTATCCTCCACGAGCTTGAGGATAAGGAAGCGATTCCATCAGGAAACCCCAGTTTAGTGGTAAATCCACCTGCAATAGGTAAGGCAATACCAACACTTCCATCAATGCAAGGTATGGGACCAACGAGTACTGTGTCAACTACTGACACGGTTCACATGCCTCATCATAGTGGGAGGGTTTTCCACCAACCCGAGAGGTATATGTTCGTGGGAGAGTCCTCTGACTTGATCCCAAAAAGAGGACTGGATGATACCGATCCCTAGACATATGACAAGGTGGTATCTGATAAAGATGCAGAAAAATGGTTGATCACCATGGATTCAGAAATAGAATCCATTACGGCTATGGATGTATGCCAGAAAAATGATTTGCCAGATGGCTATCGAGCCAAAGGGTGCAAATGGGTATACAAAAGAAAGAAAGGAGCGAATGGTGAAATTACAGCTTTCAAAGCAAGGCTGGTGGCGAAGGGTTATAGTCAGAAAGAAGGTGTAGACTATGAGTAGACCTTCTCACCGATAGCCATGCTTAAGTTCATTCGTATACTCCTAGCCATAGCGGCACATAAGGACCTAGAGATCTGGCAGATGGATGTCAAAACTGCGTTTCTAAACAGGTATCTTGAAGAAGGTAGGGACATCTATATGCAACATCCAGAAGGTTATGTGCGGAAGGGCGAAGAACATTTGGTCTGGAAGCTAAAGAAGTTGTTGTATGGACTTAAACAAGCTTCACGGTCATGGAATCTGCGTTTTGATGAAGTGATTCAATCCTATGAATTTTCACAATGTTCAAACGAGAGTTGTGTGTACCATCTATGTGTCAGCGGAAGCATGGTGTTCCTTGCACTTTATGTAGATGATATTCTCCTATTTGGCGACAATGTGGAAGTATTGTCGGGCATAAAAGGGGTGGTTATCCGAACATTTTCATATGAAGGACCTTGGGGAGGCAGGATACATCCTAGGGGTAAAAGTATTGCGGGAGCGCAATAAGAGGATGTTGACTTTGTCTCAAGGGTCATATGTGGATACTGTGATTGCCCGTTTCAGCATGCAAACTGCCAAGAAAGGTTTGTTACCCTTCAGACATGGCATACATCTTTCCAAGGATCAGTGTCCGGTGACACAAAAGGAGAAAGATAAGATGAGCAACGTGCCGTATGCATCGGCCGTGGGGAGCCTCATGTATGCAATGCTATGTACGAGGCTAGATATCTGCTTTGTTTTAGGCATGGTAGCAAGATACCAGTCTAACCCTGGACAGGCGCATTGGACCGCGGTAAAGCACATACTCAAATACTTGAAAATGACTACAGACTATTGTCTCGTCTATCAGTGTGAGGAGTTGTGCCCTATGGGTTATACTGATTCGGATTTCCAGGTAGACCGAGATGAAAAGATGTCCACCTCTGGCTATGTGTCTATATTGGGAGGTGGGGTCATATCATGGAGGAGTGCAAAGCAGAAATGCATTGCCGATTCCACCATGGAAGCAGGATATATGGCAACTTCTGAAGCTTCAAAAGAAGCATTATAGTTTCGAAACTTCCTTCTGGAGTTGGACGTGATTCCTAAGCTACCCAAGATCATCACAATATATTGTGATAATTCGGGAGCTGTGGCTAATTCAAAGGAACCACGAACTCACAGAGCAACAAAACACATTGAAAGGAAGTACCATATTATACGAGAAATCGTAGCAATGGGTGATGTGCTAGTAGAGAAGATTGATACAAAAGATAATCTAGCGGATCCATTCACAAAAGCTCTGCCTCAGAAGGTCTACGAGATGCATGTACGTAACCTTGGGCTGAGGGCAAAGCCAGCCACGTAGAATGATTGATGTAATAGCTAGATTAGTTTAGACGCATTATACTCTGGAAAGCAACTGTATAATGCTTTGAGTATAAGTGGGAGATTGGTGGATTAATATACTGAAAGCATTATGATTGGTATATTATGTACAAGGTCGATTGGTTAATATACTGGGAATCATAAATGTTGTATGTTCATCTCCTGTCTGAATTAACAAACATGTGTTGCAAACGCAATTATCCTCTTATCTCGTCGATAGGGAGATCATACGGTGTGTAGTAGATCACGGAAGATCGTATGGATCGTTTGACCTAGCGAGATATAAATGGTTATCACAGCTGAGACAGTTCCAGGATAATCTGTCGGTGTAGGTTGCAGCATACGCGGTCATAAGCATCTTATCTTGGATGGCTTGGTATGCTGGTGTGGGGCAAACATTGATAAGGACCTAAGTTGAGATCGATTCTTTTATCTGACATTAAAAGAATCCATATCTCTATGGCTTGATGAGATCCTAAACCTAAATGAAGGTACAGAAGTATACACAGATTGTGTATCACTTTGAGTTGCAGTAAAAGGCTCTACTTGAGCTTGTATATTTGTATCTTGGGTGATAACAGTTTGTGTATGACTGTCTGGTACCGGAACTAGGTAACCATATACAGTATAGGATGGTGACATTCCTTGAGCAGCTCAAAAGGTTCGTTTTGCTAAAATCCTGCAGGGTGAGTAAGTTCAAGCATAAGTGAAAAAGTTTGAGTGGATTGACTCAGGAATATAAGATGTTAATTAGTTAAATAGCTTGTTAGAGCTTAAATTAATTAACGAATGTTTGTAACCTTAAATGTGGGGATGAACCGAGCCATGCAACCCGTACCTCAAAACGTGGTAGCAAATAGGTAGGACAATATTGATTCTCTGGTGGAATGAATCAATATTAATTAATTAATTAATTATATTCTGGGTTGAAAATGGGAATTAATTAATTGATAGGCCTTATTTTCTATTTGCATTCTGGTCCCCGGTCTGGCCCATGAAACTCAGGCCCAATAGAAGTCCAGTATTTTCCTATAAATAGGCCTCAGTTCCTCAGATCTCAACACACCACAAGATCATATGTTGCACACAACAAACTATATTTTTGGATTTGTGGTGATTAAATGATCTGAGAAACGAGGAGGAAATTCTGCTTCTCAACCGGGCGAGGAATCCGAAGGGAATCTTCACCAGATATTCGGATCGAAGTTGGGATACAGATCAGAAGATCAGATCAGGAGAATCTTCTTTCTTCTCTCCCTCTTTGTTTTTGAAAATATTTATTTATTTTCATAAGATTTAATTCCTTGATCTATTAGGAATAAATCTTCGTGCGTGGGAAAACGATCGAGGATCAAATCTCTACGCACTCATTCTTCAGGAATCTACAATTCAGGTATTCCGCATAAACTCCCTTATGCATAATCAATAGGAGCATGCTAGGAATAATCATAGGCATAGCAATTTATTTTTGATATTCCAATTAACGATCATTGGCAAACTGACTTCATGATTCAGTTCACGAATCCCTTTATATCCTAGAAACATGCCTTTATCAGCTTTGGGAGAAAAAGCATTTAACTTTGACCCATTGTTATGGACATTACATGGAGAACCAAAAGGACGTGGATGAGCTAGGGAAGGCTTACGACCATTATAAACCTCGTATAGGGTCTTCTGAAGTCTGTCATTATTGCCACTTCGATTTTGTGTGTAGCAAGCCATCATCAATGCTTCACCCTAAAACATTTCACCCAAGCTGGTCTTGGCCAGCATGGTTCAGACTGCTTCCTTCAAGGTCCAATTTCTTCGTTCTGCAAGGCCATTCTGTTGCGGAGTTCATGGACTTATGCCCGATGCTAGCTTCCGCGCATAAATCTATCAGTGGGCCATTGCAAAACTCCATCCCATTATCTGAGAATATTCTCTTCACTGTCACTTCCCTTTGGTTCTAGACTCGTATGATCAGCTTTGGGAGCATGATCTTCACTTCGTCTTTCTCCTTAAAAATCCTTATCCACGTGTATCGCGAGTAGTCATCCTCTACTACTAGAGAGAATCACTTTTCTCCAATGGTTGGGGGAGTTATTGGACCGAACACGTCCATATGGAGTAATCGAGCACTCGGGTAGTGCTGGGGCTGACTATCTTGTTCTTTAAGGAGGCCTAGGTTTGCTCCCCATGCTAGTAAGCTTTGCATACTCCTTCCTTCTTGAACACTCCTTTAGGTAGTCCTTCTACCAATTTGTGCTTGACTAGGTGGTTGATTGTCTTTAAATTTAGATGGCTCAATCTCTTATGCCATAGCCAATTCGTCTCTGTCGAGCTGTTCGCCACAAAGCACGGATTTGTATGCCCACTTTACCAGTCTACAACATAGAGTCCACCTTTGAGAAATCCTCTCAGCTTGGTGTCTCCTGAAGCCTTATCCTTGATATGTGTTGGTCCTAGATCAGAGTACAAACATTGTGCAGCGGAAGTAATTAAACAATGAATTACACTCTAAGTATGAATACAGTTCAGATGCTATCACAGTTTGTAGCTAACAGTTTTTGATATAAAACACAGTTTTAGTTTAGTCAGCAGTTTAGTTATCAGTTTTACAGTTCAAACATTTAGATAGTTTATACGCTTCAATACTTACTGCGTAAGTATTGAAGGTTTCAAATCATCCAGTAAACAGTAAGGTGCAGAATGTAAATCAAAATTGTAAACGACACAAGATATTATAGTGGTTCGGAGCCTAAAGTCCTACGTCCACACTTCGGATATCAGATCCAATAATTCACTAAGTTATGAAGATACAATCCTCACGATCTATAGCCAGCTGCTGCAGAAACCTCCATCCACATCAAGATGGATCACTCGCCCAGGCAGTTGCTCTTCACTCCTTCTTCAGTCAGTCGAAGGCTCTGCATCTTCTCTGTGGACCGGCTCGAAGTTGGACTGAGGACAAACCTCCCTTTTCCTTCTTCGGTAAGTTGGATGATTTTGTTCTTCCCAGAACGTCAGTTGTTTGGCGGTAGCCCATAATAACTTGTTCCTCCTTTGCAAAGATCAGGCTGATGTGTTCTTACATAGACAGTAAGAACATCAAGATACTAGATTAAGTCTGCTAACTTAATCCTAGTAATAGCAACGTCGTACAGTGAATCTCCTCCGGCTCCGTAGCAATGGATGCAATGAGCTCAATAAGAGAACTACGACAATGATGTCTTCTCCCTTGAAGGCGTGTAATGCTTTTCTTCATATTCAGGCGGGAGACAGTAAATGGAGATTCAACGTTTGTAGATAATTGAGCAGAGAGATAGAGATTTTGGCAAAGGTTTTTAAATCTCTATTGATCCTGCTATTAATAGGTGAGCCACCAAAAAATAGTCAGTAGAGACATTGGAGATGGTGTCCAATCACAATCCATGCTCTTCTGAAAAGTTGTTTGTCACTCTGCTTTTTCTGCTACAAGGTACTGCTTTTCAGAGCAGTTTGTACTTGTGTGTCAGACGTCGAACGTTGTCCGCCAGTTGCAGCTTTGTATCTGTCTGACCTTTTTCATTAGCCATTTTGCTGTTCCCTTGCTTCTTGTTCGACATCTTATCATGTACACATTTCCTGATGCAAAATTGTCTTGCTCTTGAAACTGCAGACTCCTCTTAGCAGTTTATTTGTGAAAACTGTATCCACAGTTTTCGTGACCTTGCTCTGCTCGTCTTCTCTTCTTAGTCAAGACAGTTTTTCTCTGAACGATCTCTTCTTCAAAACTGTTCCACAATTTTGTTGACTTCCTTCTTCGTGGACTATTACAACTCGAATTATCCTATACAACGATTACATGAGCTAATAACTCTAAGTCCTAGACTTTAGTATTTAGTTTTGACACATCAAAACATCAAATTATGGTATGATTTCTACATCAATACATAACAATATGGCACTCTGATTCTTCAAAATAGACAACATACCCGTTCTCGTTGATCTAGCTTATGCTGAGTATGTTGTGCTTCAGGTTGGAGACAAGGGATAGAGATAATTGATGATTTTGAGTCTGTTCTGCTCGATGCATCCCTTTTGAATAACTTTCCCTTCGAGTTGTCACCAAAAAGGGCTGGTGGTCCTCTGACCATGTTCAGCTCAAAGAATAAATCATTTTTTCCAGTCATATGAGCCGAGCATCCACTGTCAAGAATCCACTTGCTCTTTTCTTGAAGCTGATTTGCATGACACTATTCCTGCAAGTAAAAAAATTATACGTTAGGTTTCCGTGTATTTGACGGTCCTACGTGATAAGCTCATTGGATTATCCCTTTAGAGATCCAAACTTTTGCGATCTTTATAGCAACTTGGTTCTTGCTATCACCACTAGCAGAAACCTTTCCCTTCCTTCTAAAATAATGCATGGATTTTGTTTAGGAGCGTGTGGTTGTGTGTGCAATTCTCCTGGAAGTGTGCTTCCTTTGAGAACATCAGTATCTGAGTTTCGAATGCGTGTGATACCTAGGTGGTCTCTTGTTAGACAAGTTTCGACCACCTTAGTTGGCCATCACTGCCCTTAAATGAAATTTTAATTGGGTTTTGGCCTCAAAATAAGTGTTCCCCCTATTTGGTATAATTCACCTCTCAAGCTGAGCTCGAGATTTGGGTCCCCAATTATTAGTCTTACTGGGTTGTGTGTTTGGCTTCCTAGCAGTATAGACTGGTTGCTTGGCCTAATTGGTCGATAAAACTAACTTAATAGCAGTAGGAACATATTGCTTAGTCAGTTTGTATGGATGTACTGACTTCCTCTCAGTCTGAGACTTGGCCAGTCTAGGGTTTTGCTGTTTTACCAGCTTACCCTTTGATTTGGACTTATCATTCCCATTCCGATCCATCAGTTTGGGGTTGTTGGCTAACCAACCTTTAGTATTACGAGTCTGAGTTGGTGCTTATATACTACCCTATTACCACTCGACTCGGACTGAGTACTAAGTTTTTCTTTAACAAAACTAATGGGTCATTTCTCAAATCATTTTCATAACCTAAGCCTGACTTATCGGAAGGCTCTCTCATGCATTGCATGACTTCATCGAGCCCTTTTAAGCCTTTTTTGAAAAAGCTAAACTTTTCTTCCTGCTCAAGAATTGTAATATTCAAAGATTTACACTCAGATTTTAAATTTTTGAAATTTTTGAGCAAGACTGAGTGATCCTCTTTGAGTTTCATCTTGATCTGTGGTAATTTCTTAACTACCTTATTCTTCATTCTAAAATAATGGATGCTATTTAGATGTTATGCAGAAGGAATCGTGGGTGTGTTGATATGTGTGTAAAATGATATATATTTCGATGTGTGAGCTTACATGTTTGTGTCCATTTTACTCCCATATCATATGTATTTGTATTCGTTTTGTTGTGTTTTTGTGTTTTTTGTGTTTCGGATGTTGTAGGTAAGGTTTGGAGCATAAAGCAACGTTTTCAGCTTAGTCTTGGAGGAAAATCGCCCGAGCCGAGGGTCAAAAGGAAATAGGATCGACCGAGCGGAGCAAAAGGAAGGAAGAGACCGGGTTTCAGAGAGTTCGCCCGGTCGAGTCAGGTCAGGCTTGACCGAGCCTTGATGGACAGAGGTCTGGCTCGGCCGGCCAAGCCAGGCACTTCAGAGGGCTCGCTCGACCAAGCCAGATCGGGTTTTGACAATTATTTTTGGTTTTTCAGCTATCTCGGGCGAGCCAAATTCAGTCCGGGCGATCCTAGGCTCTGTTTGCTCGTCTATAAAATGGGTATTCTTGAATTTTAAGAGAACTTTTTGCCATTTTTCATTACGTCAAGGTAGAATTCACCAAAAATTCTATCTCTCATCCTAACTCCATCCTAATCCAAGAGGAGCAAGAGCTAATCCACCATCCTTGGAGAGGAATTGAAGATCAAAGTTGGTAGATCAAGATCAAAGTGCTCAATTTAGAGGAAGAATTCATTCAAACCTATCTCTTGTAATGTTTGGTTTTAAATTGAATATTATAATGTTGAAAATTGGAGGTATGGAATTCTAAATTTCTTTGGATGTTGATTTGAATGAAGGTGTGAGAAACTTGGTTTAATTATGTTTGTTTACTTTCCTATTTGAGAATGAATCACACTAGAGCTTGTTCACATGCACCTAGGTGTAGGTAATAGCCAATCTAGGTGTTAATTGATACGAATTTTGCAGCCAACACGCGGAAAGGAGTGTTGTGAATAGTGGGAGTTCTTGTGTTCCTTGATCCAATCCATGTGCGGAGATAGGGCATAGGATGATGATTTACGTGCTATTAGGACTGGTCTATGAACCGATAACGTAGTTGTTTGAGGTTCTTAGTGTCATCAACGGTCCATTCACCGTGACTGGGGGTTGGCTAGTGTAGGGTAATAGTCTATCCTTCTAGGAATTAAATATGTTTGCATCATAGTTCAACTCAAGTGGATCGCACCTAAGTTTTTATCAACATCCGTTCTTACTCATTTGAGAACTTGTGAGACTTGTTCTACCATTGTTACTACAAATTGAAGTGTTGATTGAATTCACATTTTATGCTAAATGATGTTGATTGATTGCTTAAGTATGAATGTAGTTAGTTTAATTTTGCACTAGGAATTTAGACAAAAACTCAACGATATTAATTTGCCTAGCTATAACACTTCCCTAACATGTAAATAATATCCTATAGGGCGAATTCGAAAGGACCTTGGATTGAAAATTTAACGTGGTTTGTGTGTTGTATTACACGTGCATCAAGTTTTTGGCGCCGTTGCCGGGGATTCTTTTGAGTAGGCTTATAGATATTGTTGAAAGTTTGGAAGTTGTATGCTAGGTGTTTGATTAATTGCTTGTGTGAATATTATTTTTAGCTTTTGTTTGAATATTGTTCTTGTTTGTTTGTTTGA
Organism: Plectranthus barbatus; assembly: GCA_026898455.1. Taxonomy (NCBI): domain Eukaryota; kingdom Viridiplantae; phylum Streptophyta; class Magnoliopsida; order Lamiales; family Lamiaceae; genus Plectranthus; species Plectranthus barbatus. The sequence goes on from JAPKLW010000072.1 coordinate 840,760, forward strand.
TTTGTGTAGGTTTGGTAATTGATTCTTGTGGAAGTTGTAGGTTGTTTATGATCACTAGGTCTAAAGCTCGGGAGATTGAAGAAATGAAGTTTCGTCAAAGAAGAGATAATATTGAAGTTGAGTTTGAGATGGATCACCGTGGTGAGGATACGGTTAGAATAGAAGAGTTGGAGAGGCAGCTTGAATTAATGAAAGTAATGATGAATGAGAGGAACGGACCACGGAGACCATTACAAAACTTGTTTAGACCGCAAGGGGGACTGATAACCGAAGGATTTCGGTTAGGAGTGAATGCCACGCAGTTTGAAATCAAGCCACAATTGGTAGAAATGATTCAAAATAACTAATTCGGGGGGCATATGACCGAGGATCCTTATATTCATATCTCTAGGTTCTTGGAGATCACAGATACGATCAAAATCAATCAAGTGCCCCAAGATCAAATTAGATTGCGGTTATTTTCATTTTCCTTGCTAGATGGAGCTCGAAGTTGGTTTGAAGGATTAGATAAATCCAACATTGCTACATGGGAGGAACTTCGAGAGAAGTTCTTGTTCAAGTTCTTTCCACCTAGTTTGACGTTGAAGATGAGAGCCGATATAACGTCTTTTGGGAAAAGATATGATGAATCGCTCTATGAAGCATAGGACCAGTTCCGTGAGCTTCTCCGAAAATGTCCTAGGCATGGTCTCTCCCGTAGTCAACAAATTTGCAAATTTTATGGGGGATTGAATTATGATACGAAAGTGATGATGGATGCCTCATCGGGGGGTGCTTTCCTCGATCAAGAGGAAGAAAAACCATGGCGGATAATTGAAAAAATGGCAGAAAATAGTTTCCAATGTCCAAAGGAAAGGAAAGATTATAGACCGGTGAAATCCGTAAATGATGCCAAGGAAAGCGAGGACTTCAAAGAGCAAATTGCTGCCATGCAAAGGAAGCTCGATGCGTTATCTACTTCGGGGAGTAGAAAGAAGGATATGATAGTGATTAAGCATGAGGATGTTTATCCGAAGAATGTTAACTTTGTCAACCAAAGGATGGGGTACAACAATCAACCTCAATATAATCCGCTGGGAAATATGTACTACCATCCCTCCAACCGGTTTCACCCCAATTTCTCTTATGCAAATCCGAATGACGCTCTTAATCCTCCGTTGCAATTGGAAGGAGGGGGAGTAGTACTCAAGGAGGTTATGCTGGGGGGAAGTGGAAGATACGCCAACCAAGAGATGAGGAGAAACCCGAATGAAGAAATTGATAAAAAATTTGAGAAGTATGATGGAATGTTTGCCGAAATTCAGCTGCAAATTTCCTCAATTGCCAAACAACTAAGTGGAAAACACCAAGCTGGGAAATTTCCAAGTGACACCGAAATTATACAAAAGAAGGGATACAACATGGTTGATGGTGAGAATAGATTGGATGAGAGATTGGAGGTGATGACTCCCAAAGTTGAAAGTGTGGAGTTGGAAGAAGAAGTGAGAGTAATGAATGAAGAAGAAAAGGAGGTTGAAGTTGAGAATGTGGAAGATAAAAAAAGATGAGCAAACCAAAGATGTGCATTTCTTTGACTACGTAAAGAAAGGAGATATCGAGATGCCACTTCCGGAAGAAATTGAATGCGTGCCAATGTTAGATGAACTTGTTGGAGTTGAGAGAATTCCGGATGGTGAGCTATATGATTTAAGGAATAATGAACAAGAAGGAAAGAGCATAGCTAGCAAGAAGGAGGATCCGGGGGGATTTGTGATTGGGTGTGCAATTAGAGATGTAAATATCGAAAAAGCCTTGTGTGACTCCGGTGCTAGTGTGAACGTAATGTCATAGGACTTATATAAGGAATTGAATATATAGGAGAAGTTAAACCTACAAATCAAGTCCTACAATTGGCAAATCATGCTCTATTTTGTCCACGGGGAATTGTTGAAGACGTACATGTGGAGGTACTAACATTTACATTCCCGGTGATTTTCTTGTAGTGGATATGAAGAACAAAGGTGGAATATAATTGATTTTTGGAAGGCCATTCTTGCATACGACCGATGCACTTTTTGACATGAAACATGGAGAGCTCACTTTCCGTTGTTGCGGAAAAGAAGTTGTCTTTTCTTTACCTCCAAGGAATATTGATGAGAATGAAGCTGAAAAAGTTGGTAAAAAGAAGAGATTGAAGGATGTGCTTGACCCGGGATTGGACTTTGTGGGGGAAGAGAATGATGAGAAGGATGATCCGGGGGATGATATTGAGTTTGATCAAGGTAGAACAAAGAAAGCTCGTGTTGATGGTGATACACCCCAAAGTGCTCGGAGAAAGTTGTTTTTCCCGGACGATCATGTGATATTAGAACGAGGTATGAATTTCGGGTCCGCACCCTTTGATCATGATTGAAAAATTTGAGGTATGGTCATCGAGCTATCGACGTTAAAAAAGCGCTTATTGGGAGGCAACCAAACGATTTTATATCTTGTTTATTTTCATGTTTTGAATAAATGTTTGCTATTTTCTTGTGTTAGTTTAATGTTTTATTGTTTTGTTGAAGGATTCTTGATTGATAGTTGTTCTACGAACTTACATTGAGTTGTGATGAAAGATTGAAGCAATGGGAGGCTAAAAGCCCGAAATACTGCATGAAAAGTGCAGCAAAATAGAGAGGAAGCTCGTCCGGGATTCATGCGGATCATCTGAGATCGAAAAAGCTGGAAAAAATTCAAATTTTGGCGGTTTAGAGGGGCCGCTCGGCCGAGCGAGGCATGGATCGGTCGAGTGCGAGCGTGCCCTATAGTGGCTCGGACAGAGCCGTCGCTCAGTCGAGCGGCGTGCGATTTTATAAATTGGATATTTTCTCTTACACATATTTGCTTAAATTTGTGCGATTCTTACTCTCTTGAATTGTCCATGGCTAGTCAGCATGAACGTAGAGCTCCTCATTCCTCAATTTGTCGGCCGGAAGGATTTAATGATGATGAATATGCTAGGTTCATTGTTTTGGCACAAAGGCAAGTGGTTGGTATGACATATTTATGTCGAGAAACTTTGGAGGCACTGGATTTGAAGAATGATGTGTGGAATTTGTTCACTGGCATGGGATGGAGGAAATTGCTTCACGGGAGATGGCCTACGTATATGAGGCTGACAAGGGAATTCTTGGCTTACGTTCAGGTTACATGTAGTACAAATGGTCTTTCGGTTCTGGTAAAGTTCAAACTTATAGGTCAAGAATTTTTCTTAAGTAGACAGGAAATTAATAGAATATTTGGGTGTTCGGAAGAAGCTGTATGTGTTTTTGATGAACTTGATCCTTTTGAATTGTGGGAATCGATTTCAGGAGTTAACACTTTGGGTGATTTTGATGTTAAGTCTTGTAGGTCGTATATGATTAGGAATCCTATCATTCGTTATCTTCACCATATGCTAGAGGGTTGGTCTTGTGGTTTTGATGGGTCGGGTGTTGTTGGTATATTTGATTTTCAATTTCTGTTTGCTTTGCTGAATGGAAGGGAATTCTCAATCGGTGGTTGGTTAATGGAGAGTTGGAACAACACTTTCAAATCGGAGAATTTAATTATCTGTGGTGGTGGTTTGTTGTTGCCTATTTTTGAATTTTGTGGTGTTGCTGTGTCGGGAGTTATTGCTCCGGGGTTGAGTCTCAATACGAATGCATTGGTTACTAAGGCATTTTTGGTTCCATCTAAGCTTGGAGACTGTTATTTTTACAAATTTGGTGATGTGGGAATTGAATTGCCTAACCGTGCTTTGACTGAGATTGATGATTTGCTGGATCATTCCAATTAGTTGATGAGTTCTGAAGCTCATCTTGATGTGACTCGATTGATTGTTGCTCGTTATGAGGAGGTGATCCCTATGCCATGTCAGCATTGTTGCTGTGATCACCCACCACATGATGATGAGGATTGATGCCAGCAGCCGCAGGATAGGATGGAGTGATGCCTCACCGCCTAACTTTTTACAAACTTAGTCTCACTTGACTATGTTTGGGGGGAAGTGTCGGTAGTCGGTGATGTGGTCTCCTCTATCTCTCTAACTTTACATTGCATTCTAGATTAGTTTGAATTGATTTGAATGATTTGATCTTCGATACGGTAGTATAATGATATTTGATCTACCCGTGGATTTGGATGATTTGGATATGGATTGAATGTTTGGTTTTTAATGAAGATATGTTATGTTTTGATGGATTATTAGCAAGCTTACATAATTTAATACTTTCTATTTGGCATGGTTAGTGGATTGTTGAATGGTTTGGTATGTATGGTAAGCTAGTGGACATTGTCGTATCATTGTTGATGTTTGGTTTGTGGAAAGTTTGGTGGAAATAAGAGCTTAATTGGTTTGTTTTATGCTCAAGTGTTTGGTGGTGTTTGTGTTGATTTAGTAGGTACAAATAAGGCATGGGAGAACGGTTCGGTCGTGGCTACCAATGGGTAACGCATTCTATCGTTTCTCTTGCCAATTATTCATTGCATATAGATTGATAGGATGTTGTGTGCTTGTGTCTGTGTTGAACCCAAACAAGAACTTGAGATTGGACCATGATTTACTTAGTAGAGCTTGAATTTTGTCTCAACCAATGATAGGGCGGAATCTTGATGTCGATGCATGTTTTAGTCTTACTTTTGAATTGTCGAGTTTTGTGTGTGGTTAATGTGTTGGACTTGACAAAAAGCTGAAAGTATTTGAGTCATAATATTGCCATATCTTGTTCGTTTGAGAGAGGCGAGATTGAGAGTGAAAAATCTAGAACTTGCATCTATTCTCTATCTATTTGGCATGAGTTTGGTGACTAGAAGATGATATTAGGCCATCAATTCTTAGTCCTACCTTGCACATCGGGAGTATAAGGTGGAATAACTTGATCAATTTTTGCCATTCATATCTTTGATCCCTGTGATTGAGCTTATTTGGAGATATTTCTTTGATCTTATTAGGGCCAAATTTGGGGGGAAAGTGTATGAGGGTGAATACGGTGTTGTGATTTGGGTTGGGAATTGAGTTGATTTGTGATGGTTGAAAAGATTGAGGCATGAATATTATGAAATAAAGGATTGATTTGAATCCTAGAGATGAGAAAAATGAGGCACCAACAAAAATTTGGTGCAAACAAAGGAAGAGAGACACCATGAATTACATGAATGATGGTGCTAGAAAATATAAAAAAAGAAGAAGAAGAAGAGAAAGAAAAGAGATGAAAAGGAAGAAGAAAAAGAAAAGAGAAGAAGAAGAAAAGTGTTGTGAAATCAAATAAGCCTCGGGTATTGAAGTGATTTGAAGGAAACAAGTTTGGGGGGTTTTGGGAGATCAAGAAGTTTGGTCACTTTGGCCCAAAACCTCCTACCATTTAGTAAGCCACGTTATCACAAAAACAAAGACCTTCTTGATTTTAGAAGCCAACTCATTGTAGTATAGAGGTGAGAATGGATGCAAGCCTATGGTAATTGAGCTCGATATCTTGTGATTGAGTGATTCTCATCATCCCCAAACACGTTAGGGAGTGATTTTGTTTCTTTATCCATATTTGATGAGTGGTTCGAGTCCTTATCATTAACCGTGTCACAAAGTTAGGTGATAATCTCATTTGACAAGGGCATGCTAAGGTAATCAAGATGAGCCGTGAGGTAGTTTCATGAGGATAATTGATTGTTTTACTATGTTTCGATTGAGGACAATCAAAAGTTCAAGTTTGAAGGATTATATGTGCATAAAATGATCTATATTTCGATGTGTGAGCGTGCATGTTTGTGTCCATTTTACTCCCATATCATATGTATTTGTATTCATTTTGTTGTGTTTTCGTGTTTTTTGTGTTTCAGATGTTGTAAGTTAGGATTGGAGCATAAAGCAACATTTTGGCTTAGTTTTGGAGGAAAATCGCCCGAGCCGAGCATCAAAAGGAAGTAGGATTGACCGAGCAGAGCAAAAGGAAGGAAGTGACCGGGTTTCAGAGATCGCCCGGTCGAGCAAAGTCAGGCTCGACCGAGCCTTGATGGACAGAGGCCTGGCTCGGCCGACCCTTCCATGCTCGATCGAGCCAGGCACTTCAGAGGGCTCGCTTGGCCGAGCCAAACCTGGCTCGGCCTAGCCAGATCGGGTTTTGACGATTATTTCTGATTTTTCAGCTATCTCGAGCGAGCCAAATTCGGCCCGGGCGATCCTAGGCTCTGTTTTCTCATCTATAAAAGGGGGATTCTCGAATTTTAAGAGAACTTTTTGACATTTTTCATTACGTCAAGGTAGAATTCACCCAAAATTCCATCTCTCATCCTAACTCCATCCTAATCCAAGAGGAGCAAGAGCTAATCCACCATCCTTGGAGAGGAATTGAAGATCAAAGTTGGTAGATCAATATCAAAGTGCTCAATTTAGGGGAAGAATTCATTCAAACCTATCTCTTGTAATGTTTGGTTTTAAATTTAATATTGTAATGTTGAACATTAGAGGTATGGAATTCTAAATTTCTTTGGATTTTGATTTGAATGAAGGTGTGAGAAACTAGGATGAATTATGTTTGTTTACTTTCCTATTTGAGATTGAATCACACTAGAGCTTATTCACATGCACCTAGGTGTAGGTAATAGCCAATCTAGGTGTTAATTGATACGAATTTGGCATCCAACACGCGAAAAGGAGTGTCGTGAGTAGTGTGAGTTCTTGTGTTCCTTGATCCAATCCCTGTGCGGAGATAGGGCATAGGATGATGATTTACGTGCTATTAGGACTGGTCTAGGATCCAATAACGTAGCTGTTTGAGGTTCTTAGTGTCATCAACGGTCCATTCACCGTTACTGGGGGTTGGCTAGTGTAGGGTAATAGTCCATCCTTCTAGGAATTAAACGTGTTTGCATCATAGTTCAACTCAAGTGGATCACACCTAATTTTTATCAACATCCGTTCTTACTCATTTGAGAACTTGTGAGACTTGTTCTACCATTGTTACTACAAATTGAAGTGTTTTTTGAATTTACATTTTATGCTAAATGAAGTTGATTGATTGATTAAGTATGGATGTAGTTAGTTTAATTTTGCACTAGGAATTTAGACAAAAACTCAACGATATTAATTTTCCTAGCTGTAACACTTCCCTAACAAGTAAATAGTATCCTATAGGGTGAATTCGAAAGGACCTTGGATTGAAAATTTAACGCGGTTTGTGTGTTGTACTACACGTGCATCATGTTTTTGGCGCCGTTGCCGGGGATTCTTTCTAGTATGTCTATATGTATTGTTGAAAGTTTGGAGAGTTGTATGCTAGGTGTTTGTAAATATGCTTAGTAGAGAGTTGATTGTTAATTAGAATTTGTGTTTGTTTTTGTTCTGGGTAGTGTAAAAATGGTACTTTGAGTTTGTTGGACTTTTGTAGGTGTCAAATGGAGAATCATCGAGGAATTCACTCGGAAAGGCTTAACAATCTCCAAAAGGAATTGGATGAGATGAGAGCAAAGATGATTGAGACACAAAGACCACGGAGGCCACTCCGGTCGGTATTTGAAGAAATGTCGAATAGTAGCTACCCATGGATGTAAGAGAGGAGACATGAAGTCAAGTTGGGGGATATTTAGATGTGGAGCTTAGAGACGAAGGATATGGAGATCAATGGGGGAATTGTGATTTTCAAAACAGCATGTACTATTCCCTATGTTATGGATACTCTACACATAGTTCATATGCAAGCGAAAACCCAACTTGGAATCCATCCATAACAAGAGTTCATTGTGATGAATGGGGTAGCTGTGATCATGAAAGAGTTAGAGAACCGAGATCATCTCGGGAAGCTTTGGAGAGTAGACAGGATAAGCTCAAAGGAAACCTTTTGGAATTAAAAATGCAATTATCCGAACTCTTGAAGAAGGTGAGTGAGAAGCTGATCGATGCTAAATCTGCATACAAATTATAGCATAGGACAAATAAATTTATAAGTACCCGAAGGTTATCGAACCCACAGGGATAGTGCAATGAAGGGATTCATGTACTGAATTTGGTTTTTGAAACTTTGTTTGGGTAATTCAAAACAGAGATTTTTGGGTTTTTCAGAACAATTAATTTAAAGAGATTAAAATAAATATTAAAAAGCACAAATTCTAGGGAAATCTACCAATCTGATCAACATGCAAGAAACAAATATTCAAACCCAGAAAAGATATTTTGGTGGAAAATCTATTAATATGGAATTAATTCCTTGGTCGGGCAATTAAAACCTAAATTACTAATTAGTGATTTATCTCCTCTCGGTCTCAAAATACACCAATTAATCAATTTCATAAAGATTAGATTTTCCTACGATTGAATTCTTCTTGGTCGGATAGAAAATCAAAAGTATTAAATCCTAACTTCCCATTACTAACCTTCACCTCTCGGTCCTTCGATTAATAACTGTAACCTACCTCAATCTTCATCTCTCGATCCTTCGATGAGAATAGATTTAACACAAAACATAGGATTTAAACCAATTAAAAAGGGTTTGAACTATTGAATCTAAACATGCATCACAGATGGAGAAACCCTAGAACCTGTTTAGGGTTCTAGCCTAACATCTTAAAGAAAAACATTTCAAGGAAAAATAAAGATTGCAATAAAAACATTAAAGGCTTAACAAAAAGTAAAGAGGAATTCTCAAAAACGTAAAGTGAAAACAAAAAATTAAAGCAAAAATTAACAACTGAATGAGAACTAAAAAGGGACAAAAGAGAAGGGATCCTAATTCTGAGCTATTCAAGAGTTTATATAGTAGTAGGGTTGAGGCCTTGGATGGTAGGAATTTCCTTCTTGAATTGATGGCTTCAAAAGGAATGATTTACTTGGTAGAAACTTCCCTTTTGGGGTCTTCATTGCTTCCAAATTGATGTGTAACTTGAATCCCAAGCAATTCTCGCCCAAATTATGTGGAAGAATCCCAGAAATTCGCCAAAAAAACTTCGCCCCGGCCGAGATGGCTTTCATTTTGGTCGAAACAGAGACCATTTTCGCCACTTCCGACCCTTCTGCGCAGTTCCACGGTTTTGGCCATAACTTTCACTCCCGAGCTCCGATTGACCCGATTCCAGTTGAGTTGGAAAGCTAATTCAAAGATATTTCAAATGACATGCTCCATTAGCTCAGATTCCATCGGTGGAAGAATTAGTGACTGTTCCTTTAAACATCTGCTGCTTTCGGTACAAGTTTTCCATTGGATTTGGCCTAAAACCTGCGAAATCTTACCATGGCAAGCATAACACCCTCTAATATATACTCATGCTCAATTTATTCAAGAAAACAAGCTAAAATGCATAAAAGAAAAGAAAAACAAAGCGATAAGTGAGTAGAAAAACGAGCTTATCAAACCCCCCAAACTTAAACACTTGATTGTCCTCAATCAACAAAAGAAAGAATCAAAAGTTCAAGCCGAAGAGTAGTGCAATGCCTCACAAGATTCATCACATTCAAACTCGAAAATCCACAAGACATCTGCACTTTTGAAAGAATCAGAAAATCTGTAAACTATGGAAGACTCACATGGGAAGTGTTTCGCTCATTCACTCAAGTGTTTAGGGTAATTATGAGATCACACACAAGTCATGCAAATCAAGTTCTACCATATGCTTGCAAATATTCTAAATCTCCACTGCAAATATGTGCACACAAGTCTAATATCAGAAAGGACTTTATTCAAGGTTGTAATGTAGGCTTTTTGTGAAA
>JAPKLW010000072.1:855140-880491 GCA_026898455.1 Plectranthus barbatus
GGATAAAAGAGTTATGTATCAACAAGAGTCTTCAGCTGCTAAACAAATGATCCTAGCAGAGCAATATACAGGATGCTGAAGTCTCACTACCGTTCTGACAAAAAGCTCACACAAAGGACGAGACTTTCCCGAAGTAGTTAGGAAAGTACAAGTCAAAGACAAAAGTGACTGTCACAGACCAAACACTCTCGGATCAAGGAGTCGTTGAGTCTAACGGATATGGAGATTCAAAGTTTGAATCTCCATCTATAAAAGGCAGGTCCGAAAGTGGAGACAACTACTGTTTTAATCACTACCGACATTCGCAAAATACACAAGTGTGAGATTCCTTTGACAAAGCGAACAAGTGAAAAGTAGTCAGTTGAGAGCTCGTGATAAAAAGTGCATTCAAAGCCCTCAACAACCCAGAGTGTCTTTTCATTGAATATCTGACACTTATCCTTGAAGATTCTTGAACTTCTGTTAAGAATCTTCAATCATTGGGATAACTTCCTTCCTAGGAAGATCCAACAGTCACTCTTGAAAAAAGATTGACTCTGATGGGCTTTAGCCGCGTATTTATTGAGTTCAGGGGCAAACTATAAAAGCCTCAACAGCGAAGGACAAGTTTTACGAAGGTGTGCCCTTGACTTCGCCGGAGCTGTGATCGAAAAAGTGCAAAGTGACGGAGGATAGCTGTGCCGTGGCCGGTTCGAAAGTTCGCCGCCTACCGCAAGTGTTGGCGAATCCTTGTACTGTTGTATACTTTTCTAGTGAAATACTTAGCATACTAGCTAAGGAGTGGACGTAGATCTATTTGGATCGAACCACTATAAAAATCCTGTGTTCATTTACTATTTTATTATTTACTATTTAAAGTTGATTTGAAACCTAGCAACAGAGTTGCTAGCGTATATCTGAAAACTAACTTAAATCATAACTTGAGCTAAGAAATATTTTGTAAACAACGATAAGTGTAAGTGACGTATATTTATTCCGCTGCATTTCGTTTTAAGTTGTAATCACGATGACTCTGATATTTAAGGACCAAAACTATAGGGCGAATTCGAAAGGACCTTGGATTGAAGATTTAACGTGGTTTGTGTGTTGTATTACACGTGCATCATGCCAAAAACTTGATGCACATGTAATTCGACACACAAACCAAGTTAAATTTTCAATCCAAGGTTCTTTCGAATTCGCCCAATAGAATACTTCTTACTTGTTAGGGGAATGTTATTGCTAGGCAAACAAGTATCGTTGAGTTTTTTTGTCTAAATCCCTAGTGCAAAATTTAACTAACTACCTCCATACTTAAGCAATCAATCAACTTCATTTAGCATAAAATGTAAATTCAAACAACATTTCAATTTGTAGTAACAATGGTAGAACAAGTCTCACAAGTTCTCAAATGAGTAACAACGGATGTTGATAAGAACTTAGGTGTGATCCACATGAGTTGAACTATGCAAACATATTTAATTCCTAGAAGGATGGACTATTACACTACATTAGCCAACCCCCAGTCACGGTGAATCGACCGTTGATGACACTAAGAACCTCAAACAGTTACGTTATCGGATCCTAGACCACTCCTAATAGCACGTAAATCATCATCCTATGCCCTATCTCCGCACAGGGATTGGATCAAGGAACACAAGAACTCACACTATTCACGACACTCGTTTTCGCGTGTTGGCTGCAAAATTCGTATCAATTAACACTTAGATTGGCTATTACCTACACCTAGGTGCATGTGAACAAGCTCTAGTGTGATTCAATCTCAAATAGAAAAGTAAACAAACATAATTCAACCTAGTTTCTCACACCTTCATTCAAATCAACATCCAAAGAAATTTAGAATTCCATACCTCCAATGTTCAACATACAATATTCAATTTAAAACCAAACATGACAAGAGATAGGTTTGAATGAATTCTTCCCCTAAATTGAGCACTTTGATCTTGATCTACCAACTTTGATCTTCATTTCCTCTCCAAGGATGGTGGATTAGCTCTTGCTCCTCTTGGATTAGGATGGAGTTAGGATGAGAGATGGAATTTTGGGTGAGTTCTACCTTGACGTAATGAAAAATGGCAAAAATTCCTCTTAAAATTCGAGAATCCCCCTTTTATAGACAAGCAAATAGAGCCTAGGATTGCCCGGGCCGAATTTGGCTCACCGGAGATAGCTGAAAGTGTTACGAATTTGGACGACTAAATGATCAAACACAAACAAGAACACACCGATATACATGGTTCGGCAATTGCCTACATCCACGGAGGGTTACACTATGATTTTATTGCTGGACAAAATTGGCTACAAGATTCACACAGAAAACAGAAGATCTCTGCAATTCTCTCTCTCAGCTGAATGAAGAAGATGAATTCTGAAAACTGTAACTGCTGCTAACTGTAACAGACTTAACCAACAGCTATATTCTATCTCCTAACTAACTCCCCAGATCTCAACACGTGTCACCAATCTATCTGGTTACTTATAAAAACGTAACCTCCAGAAACACAACTTCAACTTCTCACCACTCAGACACAAACTAACTTCACAACACTTCAACAAATCAGAACTCCAACATGCACAAACTTCAACATGCATGAAACTCTAACATGCATGAAGTCACATCACTTCAAATCTCCCTCCTGACTTCATGTATGTCCGAATCACCAAACATATCCATCACAGTATTTCCCTCAAGTCAGTTCCATTATAGAACGCAGAAGCTGATTACCAGAATCAGCAAACTCCCATTAGTTCCAAGCAATATTGAAACTTTGGTCTTGGAATCACCTTTGTTAGAGCATCAGATTCTGAGTCCTCCTTTCTTTCAAACACTAAGCCAAGATGTAAAGTACCCTTAAGATACCTCAAGATTCCCATCAGAGCATTCCAGTGATCTCTTCCAGGATATGACATAAATCTACTTGTCATGCTAATCGAGTAACATATATCAGGCTTTGTACATATCATCATGTACATCAAACTGCCTACTAAACTTGCATAAGGTACTTTATCCATATACCTCATCTCTTCTTCAGTGTTTGGCTTCATTGCTTCACTCAATTGTGTGTCTGCACTCAGAGGTAATGCAAGAGATCTATGTTGTCTCATGCCAAACTTCTCAATGACCTTGAGTAAGTATTCTTCCTGCTGTAGCTGATCTTTCCCTCTGAATGTCCATCCCCAAGATCCTAGATGCTTCACCTAGATCTTTCATGTCAAACTCTGCCTTCAAGTCAGCTTTGACTTGCTTGATATCAGACATATGCTTCCCAGCTAGAAGCATATCATCTACATATAAGAGTAAGTACACCAAACTAGAATCACAGCCTTGCTTCAGGTAGACACACTTGTCAAACTTAGACCTGTTGAAGCCAATCTTTAAAATATGAGCATCAAAACGTTTGTTCCACTGCCTCGGACTTTGTTTCAGCCCATAGAGTGATTTCTGCAGCAAACATACTTGATCTTCCTTTCCAGGTTCAGCAAACCCTGGTGGCTGATCCATATAGATGATTTCCTCTAATTCACCATGTAGGAAGGCCGTTTTAACATCCAACTGATGTAGCTCAAGATCCTGCTGCACCACAATAGCTAAAAGGATCCTAATTGAGCAATGTTTGACAACAGGTGAGAATACCTCAGTGTAATCCACTCCCTCCTTTTGGGTAAAACCTTTTGCAACTAATCTTGCCTTGTATCTCACTTGTGGTGGATCTGACTTCTCAATCTTTCTTTTGAACACCCATTTGCAACCAACTACTGACTGAAACTTTGGTTTATCTGCAAGGATCCATGTTTCATTCTTTCTTAGTGATTGCATCTCTTCAATCATAGCTTCCTGCCACAATGTACTTTCTGAACCTGTGCATGCTTCTTCAAATGTCTTTGGCTCTGTATTTTGCAGCTTCTCTGCAATATTTAGGCTTAGAAAAATAGCATCTACCTCTGAAAATCTTCTAGGAGGATTGATCTCCCTCCTCACTCTGTCTCTTGCCAACCAGTAATTTGTTAGAGTTGGCTGTCTGTTGATGTCAGACTTTTCTGTACCAGAAGTTTCATGAGTTGTTTCAGATGCCTCTTCGGATATTATTCCCTTATCTTTCTTCTGCAAATAAGGCATCAACAGCTCATTAAATGTAACATCCCGGCTAGTATTGACCTTTTGTTGGTTTGGCTCTATGCACCATAACATATATCCTTTCGTACCAGAAGGATAGCCAAGCATAATGCACTTCAAAGCTCTGGGAACTAACTTATCTTGCTTAGTATGAACATAAGCAAGACAACCGAAAGGTCTCAAATAAGAGTAATATGGTTTCCTCCCATACCACAACTCATCTGGAGTTTTGAGCTCCAATGCAGTAGATGGAGACTTGTTTATCAAGTGACAGGCTGTAGCCAAAGCCTCACCCCAAAACCCCTTCGACAAACCAGATACAAGCAACAAACACCTCACCCTTTCCAAAAAGGTTATATTCATTCTTTCTACCACTCCATTTTGTTGTGGGTTGTATGGAGTGGTTCTATGTCTTTTGATTCCCTTTTGTCTGCAAAAGGAATCAAACTCTTCACTCAGGAATTCCATGCCATTATCAGTTCTTAGGCATTTTATCTTCCTTCCCTTTTCGTTCTCAACTAGATATGTCCACTCCTTGAATTTCTGAGCAACTTCATCTTTTGTTTTCAGAATGTGAACCCATACTCTCCTGCTGTAATCATCAATGATGGACAGAAAATATCTTCCTCCACCTAGTGTTTCTGTCCTAGAAGGTCCCCACAAATCAGCATGTATGTAGTCCAAAGGCTGGCTGCTTCTCCTTTGACTTGGTTTGAATGGTAACTTCTTGCTTTTTGCTAAAATGCACTCCTCACAGCTGCTAAGATCATGTTCAGCCTCATAGGTGATTAGCCCTTACTTCTTTAGTTCAACCAAGCCCCTGTGACTGATATATCCAGTCCTCAGGTGCCAAAGCTTGCAATCCACAGCTTTGACAACACTAGATTCTCCACATATTGTCTCTGCAAACAGGTAATACATGTTGTTTAGTCTCTTTCCTTTCAGCACCTCAACACCTTTCTTACAAACTACAATGGTGCCTCCATCTCCAACAAACTTGAAACCCCTTGCTTCAAGTGTACCCAAGGATATAAGACTCCTCTGAATTTGAGGGATGAACCTCACATCTGTTAGAGTTTTGACATCTCCCTTATGATTTTGGATTCTGACTGATCCAATACCTTCAATCTTGCAAATGTGATTGTTGCCAAGCATCACAGTGCCCATGTCCTTCAAAGTTAGATCCACAAACCATTCCTTCCTTGGACACATGTGGAAGGAACATCCTGAATCAAGGATCCAGGAATCATCTCCAACAACCTCCATTATATTAAGAATCTCATCTGTTACATCATCTGTTGAACTTACAAGATTGGACCCTCTTTGTTGATAGAGATTCTTTTGCTTCAACACACTGCAGTCCCTAATTAGGTGGCCCGGTTTCTTACAATAATGGCACACCCTAGACTCATGAAAGTTACCAGGATCCCTAGCCTCTTGTTGGTGTGAAGCTCCATAAGGCTTCTTCTGAACATATGTAGGTTTGTAATCCTTTCCTTGATTTGGATTGAATCTCTCTTGATTTCCTCCTTTGTTAAAAGTCTGATTCTTCTTTGGAAAACTACTTTTCTGACCTTTCTTGATGTACAGCCCCATTCCACTCTGATCGTTTCTAGTAACCACTGAGAGTTCTCCATTTCTTTTTGTTTGATGGCTGATAGTACATCCTCTAATGATATTCCCTCTTATCTGCCATACACCATAGCATCCTTCACACTTGAGTAGGATTTAGGCAATGCATTTAGGAGGTGTATGGCCTTATCTTCATCATCGATCTCTACCCCAATACCTTCAAGCTCGTCCTCAGCCTTGTGGAAGTCATCTAATTGATCTAACAGGCTTCTTTCATCATTAAACTTGAAACCATACAGCCGTTGCTTCATATAAATTTTGTTGGCTATTGATTTAGTCATGTACAGCTTCTGTAACTTCTTCCATATGTCTGCAGCAGTCTTCTCCTTGGAGACCTCACGCAGTACCTTGTCATCCAATCTAAGGAGTAGAGTACTCATGGCATTCTCCATTAACTTGGCCTTCTTATCAGCTGTCTCTCTAACAAACGCTTTGTCAGAGTCAGGCAGAAGGGCATCCACCAGTCCCTCTTTGGTGAGTATAGCTCGAATATTTATTTTTCATAATCCGAAATCATTCTTCCCCGAAAACTTATCAACTTCAAATCGACTTGAAGCCATAACTTTCACACACAATAAACCCCCACTTTCTTCACAGACAATTCACAAAACCCAGAAATTCTCAGAAAAATACAAAACTGAATCAGAGAGTTCCAATCACGAAAATTCCACACAATTTGCAATAAACGAGAAGCAGTTCTAAACTTCCCAAACAAGAATACGAAAATCCCAGAAAATCCAAGAATAAGACTATTCGATGTCTTATTAATCACAGACAAAAATAGAAATACTCACAAGGGGCAGAATTTCTTCAAAGAACCTCGCTGCTGCTCACACGAACTCTGCATAACAATTTCTCAATCCCAGAATTTGATCATCGTCGCCCCGTTCCCACAGACGGCGCCACTTTGTTACGAATTTGGACGACTAAATGATCAAACACAAACAAGAACACACCGATATACGTGGTTCGAAAATTGCCTACATCCACGGAGGGTTACACTATGATTTTATTGTTGGACGAAATTAGCTATAAGATTACACACAGAAAACAGAAGATCTCTGCAACTCTCTCTCTCAGCTGAATGAAGAAGATGAATTCTGAAAACTGTAACTGCTGCTAACTGTAACAGACTTCACCAACAGCTATATTCTATCTCCCAACTAACTCCCCAGATCAACACGTGTCACCAATCTATCTGGTTACTTACAAAAACGTAACCTCCAGAAACACAACTTCAACTTCTCACCACTTAGACACAAACTAACTTCACAACACTTCAACAAATCAGAACTCCAACATGCACAAACTTCAACATGCATGAAGTCACATCACTTCAGAAAGACCGGAAATAACCGTCAAAACCCAATCTGGCTCGGCCGAGCCGGGTTTGGCTCGGCCGAGCAAACCCTCTGAAGTGCGTGGCTCGGTCGAGCCTGGCAGGGTCGGCCTCAACCGAGCCAGGCCTCTTTCCATGAAAGCTCGGTCGAGCCTGACCTGGCTCGGCCGGGCAAACTCTCTGAAACCAGGTCTCTTCCTTCCTTTTGCTCCGCTCGGTCGATCCTACTTCCTTTTGACCCTCGGCTCGGGCGATTTTCCCCCAAAACTAAGCCGAAAACATTGCTTTATGCTCCAAACCTAACCTACAACATCCGAAACACAAAACACACAAAAACACAACAAAACGAATACAAATACATATGATATGGGAGTAAAATGGACACAAACATGCACGCTCACACATCAAAATATAGATCACTTTATGCACATATCATGTGTGCAAACCCTTTTTAGAAACTCAGTTCCTGTATGAGTCTCGGAATCCTAGTCCAAGGTGTGAAGTCTTCCTAGCCCTTAAAACTGAAATTTGGTTGGGCTCAGACCTCAAGTAGGTGCCCCCCTACTCGGATGATTCCTTTTCTCATGCGAGTTATGATTAAAGGACCTTGGATTTCTAAAATCCGGACGTGAAACTGACTTTTTCGATTCAGCTTCAGTTATCAAAACTGACTTCATTGCAATTGGAACATATTGCTTTTTCAGTTTGTGAGGCACATTTAGCTTCCTCTCAGGTTGTTGTTTTCACACTTTAGGAACTGAGTTTTTCAGTTTAGAAACTAAAGTTTTGCTTTTTTCAACCTGATCGGCCAAACTGGAGTTTTTCCCAACTTGAGTTACTCCTTTGCCTAATAACTTAAACTTCAAAACTGGAGTTTCCTCTAAAATGATGATCTTTAAGTTTTCCAGTTTCTGAAGTAGATTCATGATTGCTCAAAACATTTTCAACAAAACAAATCCCTAATTTATCAGAGGGATCTCTTTGAGCTTTTAAAGCATCCTCTATTTTGCTAGCACTCGAATAAAGTGAGCAAATAAGTTTTTGATCACTAGCAACTTTCAGTTTCAAAGAATCACATTCCTCATAAGAGTTTTGAAATTTTCAAGCAAGAGGGAATGTTCTTCTCTTAGTTTTGTCAGCTCCTCACTATGTGACCTAGATTTTACAATCTCATCGGTCAAACTAGAAACTTGAGTTTTTAGTGAGGCATTTTCACTGACTAAAATGTTTTTAACTAATAAAACTTTGTAAATTCTTTAGAAAGAATTTCAAGGGAAAGATCATCTGAATCCGAGAAAATAGATTCAGTGTCCTCGAGCATGCATGCAGAGGAACTAGAAACTAGGTTAGAATCAGTTACCAGTTTTTCAGTTCCTAGTTCTTCAGTTTCAGCATTTGAAGCATCATCTCCGAAAGCAGCCATAAATACAAATAGTGTTTCCTCCTCTTACTCATCATCTGATGTGTAATATCTATCATCGTTGTCAGGAATATCTGGAACTTCAGTTCTGGAAAATATGGCCTTTGCAACTGCTTTCGAAGCTCTCTTCTCAAAGATCTTCTTCAATCTTTCTCTCTCCTCTTTATCAACAAGAGGGCACTCGTACTTGAGGTGATTTGTGGAATTGCACTCAAAGCAAGCTTTTGGTGCTCTCTCTAAGAACTTATGGTCACCTCCCTGTGATCCTTTAGATTTTTCTTTAGCACTCTCGATGAGCTTGGTCAGCTTCCTCATTTGCTCCTCTAGTTCAGCAACTGAGGTTCTTCCTCCTTCTTGTGGGAATATGAGGTTGTAGGAGCATTCTTCAAAGCTGATGTCTGACCATTTGATTTTTCAGCTTGGTACGGCTTCTTGGGTCTTCTCTGGAAGTCTCTTTTGACAAAGAATGGCTCATCCTCTTCATTCATAGCAGGTTAGCTAGCACTCCACACTGCCTCATCCTTATTGGCCATTTGGATGTCCCACTCATGTGCTTGAAATTGGGCAAAAACATCCTTTGTAGACATCTTCGACAGGTCCTTCTCCTTTAGACTCATAGTCTTAACAAAGTAGTCCCCCTTAGGCATCTACGAGATGATTTTTGCATTCACACCGGCAACTGTGTACTCTCTCCTAAGGTTTTTCAGTTCGCAGACTATTGCATTGAACCAAGCTTCCATAGATTTGATATTTTCACCAAGAAGCATTTGGAATGATTCATACTTGTCGATGCAGATTTGCATTTCATCTGATCAGTTTCCTGGCATAGAGTGCCTAGGAAATCTCATATTTGTTTGGCATTGTCGTATTCTAGAGCTTCTTCAACCAGGGCATCTGGTAGGGATGCCAAAATCAGCTCAAGCAACATTGGCTCCAGGTGTGCACGGGCCTTGTCCTCAGTTGTCCACTCAGCATATGGCTTCTCAACAAACTCTGGGCCCTCGATTCCTCCGAGCTGGACATTGACCTTTGTAATCTTCAGAGGTCCATTGATATGTGTGTAAAATGACATGTTTTTCGATGTGTGAGCGTGCATGTTTGTGGCCATTTTACCCTCATATCATATGTTTTTGTTGTTCTTTTGTCTTGTTTTCGTGTTTGAAATGTTGTAGGATGTGTTTTGAGCATAAAACAACACTTTTGGATGAGTTTTTTATGGAAATCGCCCGAGCTAGGAGTCAAAGGGAAGCAGGATCGACCGAGCGGTGCAGAAAGGGTGCTGGGGCTATTCAGAGACTTCGCTCGGCCGAGCCAAACTTGGCTCGGTCGAGCCAAGCCCTTCAGAGAGGTGGCTCGGTCGAGCTAAATTGGCTCGGCCGAGCCAGAACGTGATTTTCAGCATTTGGCAGTTTTCAGCATGGCTCGGGCGAGCCAATTTTAGCTCGGGCGATCCGAGGCCCTGTTTGCTCATTATAAAAGGGGGAAAAACGGTTAAATTCATAACTTTTCATAACTTTAAATAATCACCTCCTAAATTCTCTCTACGATTCCATTTCCATCTCTTCCAAAACCTATCAAGGAGCTAAATCATCAATCTTAGGAGGAGAATTGAAGATCCAAGGGGGTAGATCACGACCTAGCAAATCCAATTGGGGAAGATTTCATTTTTTTACTTATCAATTGTAATGGATGTAATTGATTTCAACTTTGTATTGTTACAATTTAGAGGTATGTTGCTCTAATTCAATTTGGATGTTGATTTGAACAAGGATGCATGAAGATTAAGTTTGATAATTGTTTGTTTACTTTCCTTTGAGAGCTTGAATTGCACTAGAACTTGTTCATTACCTCTTAGGTGTAGGTAATAGCCAACTTAGGAGGTAGTTGACATGAACGCTGCAGCCAACACGCAGGCGGAGTCGTTGTGAATAGTCTAGATTCATACGATTTTAGTTCCAATCCCTGTGCGGTGCTAGGTCTTAGGGCAATAATTGACGTTCTATTTGGAGTGGTCTAGGGCTTAATAACGTAGCTGTTTGCAAGTCTTAGCATCATCAACCGTTAGCTCACCATGACAAGGGGTTAACGAGTGTAGGGTCGATTGCTCAATCTCCTAGGGATTAAAATGTGTTTACATCAATGATTAACCTAATTTGATTAAATCTACGTTTATTTCAACATCCTATCTACCTCATTTGAGTATTTGCTTGTCTTGGTTTACCAAGGTGTGGAGAGAATTGATTGAATGTTGTTTGTTGGTTTAATTCATTGTTTGTTATATGTTGTTAGCATAGGTTTAAATTGATTGCCTAGTTGATAGAAATCACTCAACGATTTTATTTTTACCTAGCTATTAGACTTTGCTATAGTATCCCGGTAATCTAGCGGGCGATTGGAAGAAGGACCTGGATTTGACAAATTTTATTCTTGTGTAGCTAAGAGTTTAATTTTTATTGAACTTTTAGCCGCATCAAGTTTTGGCGCCGTTGCCGGGGACTTTATTTAGTAGGTTGTTAGATATTGGGGGAAAAGTGAAGCTTGTAGGCTAGTTGTTTGTGTTTTTATTTGTGTGAATAATTTGTTGTTTAAAATTTGTTTTTGTTGTGTTACTTTGAGGTTGTTGGACTATTGTAGGTGTCTAATGGAGAACCATCTAGGAATTCACTCGGAGAGGCTTAACAATCTCCAAAGGGAATTGGATGAGATGAGAGCAAAGATGTTGGAGAGACAACGACCACGGAGACCACTCCGGTCGGTATTTGAAAAAATGTCGAATAGTAGCTACCCATGGATGGAAGAGAGGAGACATGACCACACTGTGAAGTCTAGTTGGGGATATGAAGATGTGGAGCTTAGAGATGAAAGATATGGAGATAAGTGGGGGAATTGTGACCTCCGGAACAACATGAACTATCCCCCATCTAATGGCTACTCTCCATGTAGACTTGATGAGAACCAAACTTGGAATCCATCCATTCATTGTGATGAATGGGGTAGCCGTGATCATGAAAGAGTTAGTGAAGTGAGATCGTCTGGGGAAGCTTTGAAGAGGAGACATGATAAGGTCACGGGAAACCTTTTGGAATTAAAAATGCAATTATTCGAAATCTTGAAGAAGGTGAGTGAGGAGCCTCGAGTGGAAGAATATAAAATTTTGGAAGATGAAGGTGAGGAAGCGGTAATGGTACTTAAGGAAGTGAGATTTCAATATACAAGAGTAAAGGAGATTCAAGAGAAAGAACCAAAGAATGAAAGAGAAGCCTTACTCCAAGAAGATGAAGATAATGAAGGCACCAAGGAGGAGTTGCAAGTCATTGAAGATGAAAAGAATGGTGCTCTTAATTGCAAAAAGTCCCGACCTTGGTACAACAAGATGAGGAAGAGAAAAATGATGAGGAAATTATGTCGGGGGGTCCAAGTGGTGATATGGTGCTTGTCTTTCCTTCATTAGTGATAGATAAGAGGGAAAAGGAGGTGATCCTAGGAGAGATAATGGATGAAACATATGATTTGATCGGAAAAGGAGGTGATGAGAAGTTGATGATCAATCCAAATGAGGGACAAGTTGAGACTTATATACTTTGGATTCAATTGGATGATACCTTAGAGATCAAATCGAAGAAGGAATTACCACCTTTGACTTACGAGTTCGTCATTAGAGTAAATCCTCCTTGGAGAGATGAAAGGGGTGAAAGAAATAGCGCCTTGGACAAGTTGTTTCCAAGTAAATGCCGATTAAGGAAGAAAGGTGTATTAAAAACCCACACGATTTTTGATAATGGATGATGTGGTAAGGTCGTCTAGCTACCGACGTTAAGGAAGCGCTTGTTGGGAGGCAACCCAACCAATTTTCTTTCTTTTGTTTAATTGCTTCTAGTTGCTTAGATTTTGAATAAATGTCTAGTTTATTTGGTTTTGTGTTTGCAGGAGGAACTACAAGATCAAGAGGAGTGACGATGCACCGTCCACCATTTTGCAAACTTAGTCTAACTTGACTAAGTTTGGGGGGATGTGCCGGTAGCCGGTGCCTCGGTTTATTCTTCTCCATCTCCTATCTTTTATCTTTCAATTAGTTTAGTTGTTGGATATTGACCCTTTATTGGATTTGATTCGATTTGGTTGTATCTATATTGATATTATACCTTGGATGAATGTTTTGGATTATGCTCATCTTGATGATATGTATGGATATTTTCATGGGTTTGAGTTTGTTGAATGGATTTGTTTGTTGAGCATTGCTTTTGATGGTATGTTTGGTGGAGCTAGTGGAAAAATGAATTATTTGTATAGATTTTGGATAGTGGAATGATGGTGGAAAGAGATTTTGGAAGTGAATATGGTTGAGGATTGTTTGATTGTGATTGTGGAGAGAATCATTAATGAGTTGGCATGATTGAATACTTCCTATTATGCATGGTTTGTGGTTTGGATTATTGGTTTGGTTTGAATGGTGGAACTATTGGATATGATCTTATCATTGTTGATATTTGGTTTGTGGATAGTTTGGTGGATATGAGAGCTTTATTGGTTTGTGTTATGCTCAAGTGTTTGGTGGTGTTTGTGTTGATCTAGTAGGTACAAATAAGGTCTTGGAGAGCGGTTTGATCGTGTGTGCTGATGGGTAATGCTTTCTATCATTCCTTCTACCAATTAGATTCATTACATTGTTTTATGGCATGTAGATTGTGGTTAGGATGTTGTGTGCTTGTGTGTGTGTGATGAATCCGAACTAGACTTGAGGTTTGAATCATGAATTACTTGGTGAAGTTGGATGTTTATCTCAACCAATGATAGGGCAGAATCTAGTTGTCGAAGCATGTCTTAAGTTTAACTTTCGAATTGTCGAGGTTTGTGTGTGGTTAATGCATAGGACTTGACAAAAAGCTGTGAGGTTTGAGCCATGATATTGCCATATCTATATTGTTTGTGAGTGGCAAGATTGAGAGTACAAGATCTAGAACTTGCATCCGTTCTCTATCTATTTGCATGAGTGTGTAACTAGAAAATGATCTTAGGCCATCGATTCTTAGTCCTACCTTTCACACCGGGAGTATAAGGTGGTTGTTATCATTAATTTGCCTTTCGTATCTTTGACCCCCGTGATTGAGCTTTATTGGTGAATCTTCTTTGATATGATTAGGATCAAGTTTGGGGGGAAAGAGTGTATGAGGGTGAATACGGTGATGAGAGTTGGGTTGGGAATTGATTGAATTTGTATTGATGGGAAATGTTGAGGCATGAAAGATATGAAATAAAGGATTGGTTTGAATCCTAGAAAATGTGGCACCAACGAAATTTTTGGTGTAAGTGTTTGAAAAAGAAAAAAAAAGAGGGCACCGAAAAAATGAATGAATGATGGTGCATTTGAAAAATGATGAAAAAGAAAAGACAAAAGAAAAAAAGTGTGTTGTGAAATGAAAAAGGCCCGGGGTTTGTAGTGGTTCAAAAAGAACAAGTTTGGGGGTTTTGGGAAATTGAGAAGTTTAGTCACTTTGGCCCAAAACCACCCACCTTTTAGTTAGCCATGTTACAACCCGTGAAAAGACCTTTTTGATTCTAGAAACTAACTCGTTGTAGTATAGTGGTGAGAATGGATGCAAGACTATGAAAATCGAGCTCGATATCTTGTGATTGAGTGAATCTCATCGTCCCTAAACACGTGAGGGAGTGCTTTTGTTTCTTGTATCCATTTTTGATGAGTGGTTCATGTCCTTAGCATTAACCTTGTTACAAAGTTAGGTGATAATCTCGTTTCACTTGAACATGCTAAGATAACTTTGATGAGCTATGAGGTATTGCATGAGGTAGATTAATAGCTTTACTTTGTTTTGATTGAGGACAATCAAAGGTTCAAGTTTGGGGGATTATGATATGTGTGTAAAATGACCTATATTTCGATGTGTGAGCGTGCATGTTTGTGGCCGTTTTACCCTCATATCATATGTTTTTGTTGTTCTTTTGTCTTGTTTTCGTGTTTGAAATGTTGTAGGATGTGTTTTGAGCATAAAACAACACTTTTGGATGAGTTTTTTATGGAAATCGCCCGAGCTAGGAGTCAAAGGGAAGCAGGATCGACCGAGCGGTGCAGAAAGGGTGCTGGGGCTATTCAGAGACTTCGCTCGGCCGAGCCAAACTTGGCTCGGTCGAGCCAAGCCCTTCAGAGAGGTGGCTCGGTCGAGCTAAATTGGCTCGGCCGAGCCAGAACGTGATTTTCAGCATTTGGCAGTTTTCAGCATGGCTCGGGCGAGCCAACTTTGGCTCGGGCGATCCGAGGCCCTGTTTGCTCATTATAAAAGGGGGAAAAACGGTTAAATTCATAACTTTTCATAACTTTAAATAATCACCTCCTAAATTCTCTCTACGATTCCATTTCCATCTCTTCCAAAACCTATCAAGGAGCTAAATCATCAATCTTAGGAGGAGAATTGAAGATCCAAGGGGGTAGATCACGACCTAGCAAATCCAATTGGGGAAGATTTCATTTTTTTACTTATCAATTGTAATGGATGTAATTGATTTCAACTTTGTATTGTTACAATTGAGAGGTATGTTGCTCTAATTCAATTTGGATGTTGATTTGAACAAGGATGCATGAAAATTAAGTTTGATAATTCTTTGTTTACTTTCCTTTGAGAGCTTGAATTGCACTAGAACTTGTTCCTTACCTCTTAGGTGTAGGTAATAGCCAACTTCGGAGGTAGTTGACGTGAACGCTGCAGCCAACACGCAGGCGGAATCGTCGTGAATAGTGTAGATTCATACGATTTTAGTTCCAATCCCTGTGCGGTGCTAGGTCGTAGGGCAATAATTGACGTTCTATTTGGAGTGGTCTAGGGCTTAATAATGTAGTTGTTTGCAAGTCTTAGCATCATCAACCGTTAGCTCACCGTGACAAGGGGTTAACGAGTATAGGGTCGATTGCTCAATCTCCTAGGGATTAAAATGTGTTTACATCAATGATTAACCTAATTGGATTAAATCTACGTTTATTTCAACATCCTATCTACCTCATTTGAGTATTTGCTTGTCTTGGTTTACCAAGGTGTGGAGAGAATTGATTGAATGTTGTTTGTTGGTTTAATTCATTGTTTGTTATATGTTGTTATTATAGGTTTAAATTGATTGTCTAGTTGATAGAAATCACTCAACGATTTTATTTTTACCTAGCTATTAGACTTTACCAGATGTATATTCAATTTGAATTTTGTCCGTTAGAGACAAAAATTCAGCCAGTAGAGACAAATATTTTGTCGTCCAATCATCGCTCATTCTTCTGTTTGTATCAATCTGCTCTGCTCTGAGATCTGTTTTTGACTTTTGCAGTGTACTTTCACCTGCTTCTTGTTAGAGTCAGAGTCAATTTCAGTACGAGAAACTTAAACTGAGATTCCTCGTACATCTTTGTTGCTCGATACTCTAAGAAATCTTGAATAACAATTTGAGTTCCACTTGGATTCCTTTTGTCTTCTTGCTTTTCACGTGCACTTTAAGTTCTGAAACTGAAAACTAAAATCCTCCTGATTTCAAGTTTTAAGTTTGTGAAATCCTTTAGTGAAAAGTCAGTTTCCAAAAAATGACTTTCTGGACATTTCAAGTTTCAAGTTCTGAAACTTGATTCTTGTCTTCCTTTAGAAACTGAGTTTATGTCTGCTCGATCTTCAGCTTCCAGTTTCTAGTTTTTATTACAACTCAATTTATCCTATACAAGGATTACATGTAGAAACATACTAAAAACATAAAGGTAACTAGTTTTGACACACCAAAACATCAAATAAAGGGTAAACCAGTTTCCCAGTTTCTAACAGATCTTTCTCCTTTAAACTGGTTGTCTTTATAAACCAGTCCTCCTTTGGCAATTCGGACAAAATTTTGGCGTTGATCCACTGTTGAATATACTTTGTCCTGTGCTTTGAGCTTGCTCACGATCGTGTTGAATCTTGCCTCCATGGATTTGACATTTTCTCCAGGAAGCATCTGGAAAGATGCATACTTGTCATCGCAGACTTGCAGCTTATTCTGCTTCATCTATTCAAATTCTTGGCACAAGCCTCCAAGATAATCTCAAATTTCTTTGGCATTGTCGAATTTCATAACTTCATCGACAACTTCCTCTGGTAGAGCTGACAGGATCAGCTCATGAGCAATGGAGTTCAGTTGGACGTGTCGTTTCTCTCTGTTGACCATTCGTCGTCGGGCTTATAGATCATCTCCAGGCCATCATCACCTCTGGTCTGGGTTTTGACCTACATGATATTTATTGGTCCATACTCGATGACATCAACCATCTCTGGATGTAAACATTGGAGCTCGATGGTGGACCGCTTCTTCCAGATGGCGAACATCTATGCCAAATATGTGAAAGCTTTGAGATATTCACCATCGATGTTTAACCTGCTCGCTAGACAAAATAAATAGTGCAAGGAAATATATCCGGTGATAAGCTCGTATTTTGCCTCACTTATCACGTTATTTTCTTATTAGTTTCATGCATTGACTTGAGTTTCTAGTTAATAATCGAGCATGAAGTGTTTAAGGGGATATTATGCTTGTCAAGGTAATATTTTGCAGGTTTTAGGCTAAAATCAATGAAAACTCGTACCGAAAGTAGTTGATGTCCAAAGTAACAGTAACAAATTCTTACAAACGTGGAATCTGACCTAATTGGAGCATGGAAATAGAAAGATCTTTGAGTTAGCTTTCCAATGCAACTGGAATCGGGTCAATTGGAGTTCGGGAGCACAAGTTATGACCAAAACCGTGAGACTGTGCAAAGGGAGTTGACACAGAGGTTTCTATCTCTAAAGACAGGGCCCATGTCGATCGAGACAGAGGTCAAATTCTGGAAAATTGTGATTTTGCAGCTGTGTCGACCGAAATGCATCCCGTCGATCGAGACGCGCGGCGGAAAGGCATATTTTTGCCCAATTTAGAGATTTTACCTTCCCAAGCCATTACCTTTTGAAGATTTAATTTCTCCCCCTATAAATAGGACTTATAAGGCTCGAAAATAATGTTCAATTCCTTATTATTTTTATTTTTATTTTTAGCAATTTAATTTCCTAGTACTCTTTATTTTTATTGTTGCATTTGGATTCAAGACATTCAAGTACTTCAAGGTTCCTATTTCTTTAATGATTCAAGTAAGTTTATTTATGTTTATTGCAATGTCCATTTCAATTATGTTAGGCTAGAACCCTTAACAGGTTCTAGGGTTTTCTCCATCCTTTTCATCATGTGTTAATTCAATTAAATCCAACCCTTAATTAATTGGTTCAAATTCTATGTTTTTCACTCCAAAATCTATTTTCAATTGAAGGATCGTGAGATGAAAATTGGATTAGGTTTATAGTTATTAATTTGAGACCGAGAGGAGATAATTAATAATAGGAAATATAATTTTGATATAATTGGTTTCTGTCTCAAAAGGAAGAATCAGTTGTAGGGTTTTCCAATCTGTATCTTTATTGGGATTGACTAGTTTGTATTATTGAGACCAAGAGGTAAAATTCACTTTCTAGTAATCTAGGTTTTAATTACCCAACAAAGGAATTAATTCTAAAATATCAGATTTCCCACCTAAGTGATTATTTTGGGTTTGGATTGATTGTTTATGCATGTTGATTGGATTGGTTGATTTCCCTAGAATCTGTGCTTTTTATTATTAAATTTTATTCCCAATTTATTTTCTGTTTTTCAAAACAAAAACTCTATTCAAATTTAGATTTTCTCAAACAAAGAATAGATATACTATGCTAGTACATGAGATGATTTCGTTGTACTATCCCTGTGGGTTCGACATACCTTTGGGTTTATAAATTTATTTGCATCGCTATATTATAATAAAACTGTAATTTTTACAACGATCAAATTGGCATCGTTGCCGGAGATAGTCAGATTTTGTCTTGTTATTGGATTGTTTTGATATTTTGTGGATTGAGTTTTTTTATTTCTGTTCGCGTGCGTGTGTGTGAAATTTTTGTTTCTGTTTCGATCGATAGAGCCCCTGTCGATCAACACAGAAGCAGCGCCCATGTCGATCAACAGTCACCCTGTCGGTCGACACAAAGACTGATTCCCTTCCTTTTGTTTTTCTTTCAGATGCATGTGGAGCAATGAGAAGGAGATGGTGACCGACGCGTATCTGACTCAAGAAGAGCAATGGGCATTGGTTACTGAAGCATATCTACTAAGGAAGGAATTAAGGGAAATTCAAGAGAGTCAAGCAGCATTGCAAGTTGCTCATCAAGAGGCCAGTCCGGCTCAGCCCAAGAAGTCGATCATTGATGAAGTCTTGTCCATATTCAACCCATCATCGGCATGGATAAATGAGAGAACTGAATTCGTAAAGGCTAATGGGTTGATCATTGATGCCATCCTATCCAGATTTAAGCCAAACACAGAATCAAACATAGTCAAAGAAGACATTGAAGAGAAAGAGGTTGAGGACAAAGAAGAACAGGTTGAATTTAAGCCATCTGAGTCAATTGATGTGGTCACTCCAGTACACAAAGAAGAGTTCAATCAATCTAGGAAAGAAGGAGAAGACCTGAGACAATTTCTGAAGGATATTGAGGCTAGTGAAAAAAGGATCAAACTAAAGCCTCCTGATTCATGCTCTCTTGATTTCAAGACCGCCTACTGTGCACCGTCGAATATTCAATTGTTGCGGTTGTTGCAGTATGTATTCCAACCTTTGATGAGCTTCATAGGTATCGTCGAGCCACGACAATAACTAAGGCACTGAATGGGAGGTAACTCATTGCTTTACTTGCTTTATTTCAATTTTTCTCTAATTTTTGTGTGTTGTTCTTGCTTTAAAAAAATAAAAATAAAAATCGAAGCTCTGTTTTGATCGACACACAGGGTGTCGATCGACACAGAGGTGATCGACCATCCCATGGATCGACAAGAAGGCTCTGTGTTGATCGACAGGGCCCCTGTCGATCGACACAGAGTGCTAGCAGCCACCAGATTCTGTCTTTCGCATCCTGCAGCCTCTGAGAGATAAAAAAGTTGGTGTCTGAGACCAACATCGAGGTACTGTTTCACTCCTAGTCTGATTTTCAAACTTATTCTCTCTATCAATCGAATAAGTCTGGGGGGAGGAGGACTTGGAGTTGAAACTATTGCTTCCCTTTTATTTAATGCTTTCAGTGTGTTTAAATTTCTACCTAGTTTAAAATTCTTATTGCATTTGTTGAATAAAGTTGTGATTTTGTGAGAAGATTTGCGTAGCTATGAGATAACCCTAGCAAAAATGCGATATTTGAAATTGATTGACTTTAGTATGCATTGATTGTGATAGTGGTTGAGTATGCCTATGAATGTAGAAAACCGTATGATTACTTGTTTTGAAACTTACAAAGGCATGATGTTGATGATGATTTGATGTTTACTATGGAAGAAAAATTATCCCAAGTGTGAGATTTGAGCCTTTAAATTCGATTGTGAGTGTGTCTGCATTATTGAGTATCTCTAGAACTTGCTTTGTTTCTTTTTCAAGACTGCTAAGTGTGCACAAGTTTAGGAAATGATTTTAGGCCATGTTTGTTTAGCCTATTTATCCCATACACTGTCATAATTGAATATTTATCCCTAGTCAGCCCTCTTGAGCCTATGAATTTTCTTTCTTTATCTATGAGTTGGAAAAGGATGGGGGAATCAACTCTTGTCTATGAGAGTGGGTTGGGATTTGTTTGAAAAAGATAAGATATTATTAGAAGGGTGAAAACAAGAGAAGGTTGGGCTCTAAAAAAATATATAGAAAAAAAAAATTGATGTGTGTTTGTTAGTCCTTATAAGCTCAAATATATAATCAAAATTGTTTAAGAGCATAAAAGGATGTGTGGAAAGAATAAAATAGCCTTGTTTGATGTTGAATATTATAGGAGATGGGTGGATATCAATAGATAGTGGTTTTGATTTGTTGAGAGTGATCAACTCAATTGATTTTAGTCACTTGGCCATATATTTCCCTACCTTTCACAAAAAGCCTACATTAAAACCTTGAATAAAGTCCTTTCTGATCTTATACTTGTGTACACATATTTGCAGTGGAGATTAAGAATATTTGCAAGCCTATGGTAGAACTTGATTTGCATGACTTGTGTGATCTCATATTATCCTAAACACTTGAGTGAATGAGTGAAAACACTTCCCTTGTGAGTCTTCCAAGGTCTACAGATTTTCTAATTCTTACAAAGTGTTGATGTTTTGTGGAATTACGAGTTTGATTGTGATGAATCTTGTGAGGCATTGCACTTCTCTTCTACTTGAACTGTTGATTCATTCTTTTGTTGATTGAGGACAATCAAGTGTTTAAGTTTGGGGGGTTGATAAGCTCGTATTTTGCCTCACTTATCACGTTATTTTCTTATTAGTTTCTTGCATTTACTTGAGTTTCTCGTTAATAATCGAGCATGAAGTGTTTATAGGGGATATTATGCTTGTCATGGTAATATTTTGCAGGTTTTAGGCAAAAATCAATGAAAACACGTACCCAAAGCAGTTGATGTCCAAAGTAAAAGTCACAAATTCTTCCACATGTCAAATCCAACAAAATTGGAGCATGGAAATAGAAATATCTTTGAGTTAGCTTTCCAACGCAACTGGAATCGGGTCAATCGGAGTTCGGGAGCACAAGTTATGACCAAAATCGTGAGACTGCGCAGAGGGAGTCGACACAGAGGTTTCTGTCTCGAAAGACAGGGCCCCTGTCGATCGAGACAGAGGTCAAATTCCGGAAAATTGTGATTTTGCAGCTGTGTCGACCGGAATGCATCCCGTCGATCGTGACACGCGCCGGAAAGGCATATTTTTGCCAATTTGGAGATTTTTTCTTCCCAAGACATTACCTTTTGAGATTTAATTTCTCCCCCTATAAATAGAACTTATAAGGCTCGAAAATAATGTTCAATTCCTTATTATTTTTACTTTAATTTTCAGCAATTTAATTTCCTAGTACTCTTTATTTTTATTGTTGCATTTGGATTCAAGACATTCAAGTACTTTAAGGTTCCTATTTCTTTAATGATTCAAGTAAGTTTATTTATGTTTATTGCAATGTTCATTTCAATTATGTTAGGCTAGAACCCTTAACAGGTTCTAGGGTTTTCTCCATCCTTTTCATTATGTGTTATTCAGTTAAAGCCAACCCTTAATTAATTGGTTCAAATTCTATGTTTTTCACTCCAAAATCTATTTTCAATTGAAGGATCGAGAGATGAAAATTGGATTAGGTTTATAGTTATAATTTGAGACCGAGAAGAGATAATTAATAATAGGAAAATAGAATTTTGATTGGTTTCTCTCTCAAAAAGAAGAATCAGTTGTAGGGTTTTCAAATCTGTATCTTTATTGGGATAGACTAGTTTGTGTTATTCAGACCGAGAGGTAAAATTCACTTTCTAGTAATCTAGGTTTTAATTGCCCAACAAAGGAATTAATTCCAAAATATCAGATTTCCCACCTAAGTGATTATTTTGGGTTTGGATTGATTGTTTATGCATGTTGATTGGATTGGTTGATTTCCCTAGAATCTGTGCTTTTTATTATTGAATTTTATTCCCAAGTTATTTTCTGTTTTTCAAAACAAAAACCTTATTCAAATTTGGATTTTCTCAAACAAAGAATAGATAAACTATACGAGTACATGAGATGATTTCGTTGTACTATCCCTGTGGGTTCGACATACCTTTGGGTTTATAAATTTATTTGCATCGCTATATTATAATAAAACTGTAATTTTTACAGCGATCAAATATATCCGATCCTTAGCGACTCAAAGCAGTTCGGTCTGTAAAGACCAACATGCTCTGATACCACTTGTTGGTCCCGAGATCAGAGTAAGAAAAGTTTGCGACGGAAACATTAAATTCAAACTTGCACTCACAAACTGGTGGTTCTCGACCAGTTTGTATTTTAGAAAACAGTTTGTCTGCGAATGAAATTTTTATAAAGAAATTCTAATATACTTAACACTAGATTATGTTAAGTTTTAGAACTCTTGCAGAATTGTAAACAAAGAAGTAAAGAACAAGGATTAATAGAGGTTCGGACAATTCGTCCTACATCCTCTCTTCAGACCATGGTCTGGAAATTCATTAAGCCTTCGTTACAAACGAGTCTCGCGATCAATCGCTAGCTGGTATATGTTAGTGTCTATCAGTCCACTAGCTCACTGTTTCAAGCCTTTGGTCCCTTTCGCTTCGCAGATTTGGAGTGTGGGTACACCACACAGCCTCCTCCTCCAGAGTTCAGAGCTTTACAGTTCCTCCTGAACTATTGACTGATAGGCTAGACACCCGTAAGAATTACTGTTGGAGATCTGCAGTGATACTGTGTTCATTCTAGGAGAGAAAGAACACCGATAAATAACTCGAGCTGAGAAGCTGCAAGTCTCCTGTTCAAGAAATGAGACACGTTAGGCTGAGAATTAGCCTAGATGATAGAAACACTCGAGTTTTCACTTTTGCATAGCGTCGGTGCTTTTTCTTCGTATCTATATGTTTTCACTATGAGTACTTCGTATATTTATAGACGAAGTGTGAGTATTTCAAATTGTAACCATTTAGAGAGATTTGAGCATTGTCCAATCTGATGTGTCTCTTTTCTGACGAGAGCAAGACATTTTTCTTGTGGTTCTGCACCTGCTACGTCCTTTTTCTGACACAAGATATCGACATTCTCCTTTTGTGTCAGAACGGCTCTGCCAGTTCGAGGAATCTGAACTAGTTGGTTTCATCTGTCTTTAATGAATCTCTATTCTTAAAGACTGATCTTCAACGATTTCTCTGACTGTTCTCTTTGTCTCTTCATGTGAGTAGGAACTGAACATGTAAACTGGAGATGATCCAGGCTGGTGTCTTCGGTCAATTTTTCTGAGTCATCACCTCTAAACTGGAAGCTGGTCTCTCCTTACTCCACACGATCCAAACTGGAGCTTTGGATTTCCTTTCAGTTTGTCTTAATTAGGTTCGTCAGTTTTGTTACAACTCAATATATCCTAAAAAGGATTTACAAGTTTACGCGAACTTGTTAATCTAAAGACACTTCTAACTTGGTGGTTTCTATAATTTTTGACACATCAAAACAATAAATAAGTAGGATTACTTCCTAACACATAATGTTGCCAAATATTGAAATCATGCGTTCATAACTATTCTTGCAAATCCTAAAAATTTCTATGCACATTACACAATTAAAGCTTAACTAATTATTTATTAATGAATAATGAGTCTGTTTCGATAACAATGGTAGTTAAAATCGTGAAAAAGGCGTGTGCTCTTAAGCAAGAATATAAATTCTCTAATCAAATTATTAAAGACCGAACACTTTCCGATAAGTTATAGGGTAGTGTTAAATGGCCAGATTCTAGATGACCAGAATCCACTATATTGCATTTATTGTTTTTTTTAATGTAAAGTTGAAATGGTAATTTACTAAATTGTCCTACAGATGATTAAATTTCAAATACAGCAATTTCAAAAAATACATCTACCTTTTTTATTCTTCAAAAAAAACTTGTGCTCCTTTAAATTTAATATTCCTCGTTTCCAAGAAATTAAAACCTTTAATTTTCACTCTTTATTTAATAATTCAGCCGTAATGACTAATAATTAATTACTAGTTGGTTTTATATTATGATATTTTTTAACCCTTGTATCTTAATATTTATTATTATATATAAATATAATAATAGCACATTATGTATAAAATAAAGAATAATACAAACTATTAATATATACTATATAATATTATACTTTTTGAACAAAATAAGATAATTAATCATGATATTGAGATTTAATAGTGTTACTACAGATTTGGTAGGTAATTATTCGTAAGATGCATGAAGAAGTGTTTAGAATATATACTACTTGGGGTGGCTAATTTGCAAAAGCTTGATTTATCACAAACTCAATGACATTTAATTTATATATATGCATAGTCTACAAATGAATTACTCATGACAATACAGATAATATTTATACTACTTGTTAACTTTGGGTCCAACCAGCCTAAGTCGAACAAGACCAATTCATTCCCGCGAGACGAACCAAGGTAAATACGACCAAACAATTTGGAATGCAACCAGGCACGGCAATGATCGAAGGGGAATTACTCTAGCATGCAACACTGATGCCAGACCAAGGTCCAACATCGACCCTGGGGTCGAAACTAATGTCGACCCTGAACCCATATTGGATAGTTTAGAGTTTATATTAGATTTTAACAAATAAATAAAATGTAGGAGAAAAAAAATTTATATGATGTTGCATAGTATGAGATTCAAACTTATAAATTTTAAAATCTAAACTCTAGCTTGAACCACTATACTAAATGTACTACATTAATATTTTTAGTATAATATATTATCAAATATTTATTATTACTATAAATGGTCTGGTCTGGTCCGGTCCAAGCGGTTGGTTTCTCTACTCAAACCATAGGTCAAACAAAATAACACGGTTTGAAATTTACGATTCAATCGGTTTAAACCAAACCATGTACATCCCTACCAGATTTCATGTAACGGGCCTCTTCCTTAAGTTCATAAAAAAGGTGATCCCGATTAATTTTTGAAGAGGATATTCTTTTCACGTTGTATCCTAGCTAAAATACTGTCAAATTACGTTATCAATAAACGCTTTATTAATAAGATACTATATCTACCTAAGTTGTTATTAAATGGTAAATTATAGTAGGGCATTATATATTTTATGTCGTACCATAATATTTTATTGTTAATCGTGTGTTAATGTAATATTGTCAATATTCCATGACATATATGTTGGTCCCGGTTTATCAGAGTGTATAACGTTACGCAGCGGAAATATTGAACTTATAA
>JAPKLW010000072.1:905491-931966 GCA_026898455.1 Plectranthus barbatus
GAGATGGCCGGAGTTGGCCGAAATCTGGTCGGGAATGGGGCTGCTGGGAAGGGTTTGGGAATGGGGGTGAGTGATGGCTAAGTAGATAGAGAAATGGTTGAGTGAAGTGGGGAGCAAGTTTCCCCTTTTGTTTGATTAAACCCCCCCCCCCCCCTCATGCCAAGTGTCCAACCTTCAACATGCAACATGTCACCTCTCTCCATGCAAATTTTCTAATTATTCCACCTAACTCCTCATTCTTCCTTAATTTGCAAAAACATAATCCCATGGTGTAATATTCCAATAATTCCAATGTAGACCATATAAATCCTCACAATTGAATATCTCACTCCATGGTCTCCGAAAATTAGTCCGATCAATTCGCGATCATCCGAACATATCTATAGTCCGAATTAGGTAATCGATTTTCCGTACTTAAATTGCAATTTATTGCACAAAAGTTGGAAGATAATTATTTCATTACAATACTTAAGCGATTAATTAGCTTAATTAATCTCGGGGTATTACATGAAACTCACTACTTTGAATTATTACACATGTTAGTAATATCTGTGTATTCGTGAGAAATTAGAGAGATAATATATAATGATAGTATCTTCTCTATATAATGATAGTTTTTTAACTCTATAATGCATATACGTTGTATGTGTATTAAGAAGGTTATAATTCAAGGGTGAATTTTAATTATAAGCGAAAGGACTAAATTGCCCTATAATGCAAGTTTTTGGGGAAAAATTGCCCGCGTTTTTTTATTAGATCTGGATCGTTGATTGAGCAAGATCTACGGCCGAGATTGGTTCTTTTTTCTTATGATAACAGTGGTTCTCACTGGATCACGTCCCTATATATATATATATATATATATATATATATATATATATATATGGGTGCGTTAAAGTGACAAGTGCCTCCCTAGATGTGAGATGAGAATAAATCTGATGCGTTCATTTTCAAAATCAAGGATCCAGATTTGATTTAGAAAATTAAATCTTTTTTCAATATTTGGGCTTTTTAGTCTTTTTGCATAAATATATTAGGGGACCACATCTTAAATATTATTTAATTTTTCTAAATATGAGGGGACCACATCTTATCTTACAAAAAAATCATAATCTATTTTTTCACACGTTTATTTGTTATTAACTTTATTCTCTCACCTCCAACATTGCTATAAAACTTTAGATAATCATATCTCACTCAATTTAAATTATTTTTTCGCGTGTCATATATCAAATTAAATATCGTTTTATTATCTTTCAAACGAAATCTATATTGCATATATTTGGAATAAGATCATCGTAGTGAAAATAAGATACTACAACTATACATGCATAGATAATGCATATATATTTACAAGCTTATATATACAACTTATGTCTGAAAAAAAAATATCTACATTTTGAAAAAATGTATAGCGTTATCAAACATAATGCAACTGAACTGGTCTATATAATGCAAATATACAAAGTTATATAATGCAACTTAAATCAGAAAATGAAGAATTTTGTCAAAATATCAATTAGGTCATAAATAGTCATGCAAATCTATAGGCCTAAATAATGCATGTATACAGACTTATATAATGCAAATATTTGGATTTCATGCTCTGTTTTGTTTATTACTATTTCTTTTTGTCAATAATTTAAATTCATCAGACCACCTTTAAGTTGCATTTTATAAGCCTGTATTTTTGCATTATATAGGTCGGTTTAGTTGCATTATGTTTAATGGGCTATCAAATTTTTGTAGAATATAGATTTTTTTTTCAGATGTAAGTTGCATTATACAAGCTTGTAAATATGCATTATCTACGTCTGTATAGTTGCGGTATCTTATTTTTGCTACAATTATCTTATTTGAAACATATGCAATACTGATTTCGTTTGAAAGATAATTAAATTATCTTTAATTTGATATATTGTACGTGGAAGAATAATTTAAATTGAATTAGATATAATTATTTAAAGTTTTATAAAGAAATTAGATGAGAGAGAATATGTAGAAACAACACACGTGTGTTTGATAGGAAAGAGATTATAAAATTTATTGTGGTCCCTCATGTTTAACTTGCCTAAATACCCTTAATTATAATTTAAAATAAAAAATAAAAGTTAAATTTTAAATTTTAAGAATCAATCTGGACCACTTATTTCATCAAATTAAAGAATTAGATTTATTCTCTTCTCCTATCTAAAATAGACTTGTGATATGATCACCACTTTATCTATCTATCTATATATATATATATACACGTAGATCAATGCAATCGATAGTTATTAATTTTATTAAATAAGATGTAAATAAAAACATAGAGTAACGATGGATTATAAATAAAATAAATTATATCCATAATTATTAGTTTTACTTATAAGTTTTTATCAAATAAATTTTATAAATAAAATATTATGGTTTTTAATGTTTATTCAAATAAAATAAAATGAATGTCGTACAAATACATTAGCATATAAACTCTATTCTTTTAAATATAGATTGATGATAGATAATATTTTGTTAAAAATAAAATAATATTTAATTTTATTTATTGACGAACTGTTATTGGAAATATAAATTTTATTAAATGAGAAAGAGAAGAACTTTACCATTAATTTATGAAAGGCTATTTAGGTAAATTATGCATTAATTTCAATTAAAATTTATATTTATAACCTGATCTGGTTGATCAGATTATGGCCAAAGAGCATGTTATATTTCTTCCCTCTTAAATAATCGAAAAGTCTAATATAATTGAATTACATCATTACTCCTGCTATTGAGTTCATTACTCTGCCTACGAATGATAGACATATCAATTCAAACATTAACTTACTAATGAATAAATAATTTATTGTTCTCTAAGACTAAAAAAATTGGAATTGAACCCAACTAAAAAAATTTATGCATAAGTCAGAGATTTTTAGATGTAATTAGGCAAAGCAACAAAGACTTACTAGATTAATTTGCACGTGTATTAAAAGTCTAT
Source organism: Plectranthus barbatus (assembly GCA_026898455.1). Lineage (NCBI taxonomy): Eukaryota > Viridiplantae > Streptophyta > Magnoliopsida > Lamiales > Lamiaceae > Plectranthus > Plectranthus barbatus. The sequence continues at coordinate 908,472 of JAPKLW010000072.1, forward strand.
AAATGAACCAATTTCAAGGTATGCGTGAACTAAGCATAATATTCTTACAAACCTCAATCCTTTGAATTTGATCGCTTTGAATTCGTCACAAGTTAAAGAAAAATAATAGTGAATGGATAAATTTATACTAGTTCAATTAGGGTTTTAAGAGACTATGAAATTTTTTTAAAAAGATATAATATGGTCATCTTAGGGGTAATCCAAATTAAATTTTTAAAAGATATAAAATTATCTTCTCTATGGATATATCTAAATTTTTTTTTCTAAAAAAATATATTTTAAAAGTGAATTTATTTTCATGCTTATTAATTTAATAATATTGGGTGCTACTTATAAGACATAATAACATAATATCATGCTTTAAAATAAATTAAATAAAAGAAAGAGAGTAAAAATTTAAATAATAATTTAAATTTTTTTTATTTAATTTTTTTTTTTTGGATGCTATAATTTCCTTTTAGTATAATAGTTCCAAGTAAGATTTGGAATCTTGTTGTAGCAATTTCAATGTGATTTCGTATTCTGTTTTATGAATAACGTCTCTAAAATAATAATAATTCAAAACTATAAATTTTGGATAAAATGTTGAGCAAATCTTAATTAAAAAATGATTTTGTTATTCAATCATGAAATTTATATTTTATAGAATAAATCTAAAATATTTAAAAAACAATCAATATTCTTGAGAGTAAATATAATTAAATTTTAAATATGGATTTTAACTCCAAAATTAATGAACTAAATAACTCAATTAATGAACCATTAATGTGATTTTAATTTTAAAATTTGTTCATTTTAGAAGATCTACCGACGACATTAAGTAACAACCCACTAAAAAAAGGGTAATTTAAGTTTAATATCATGCATTAAAGGATAATAACTTAATTATATACAATGAATGATAATTTTGAAACTTGCATTTTAACTACAATTTTATTTATTTTAGGGGCAATATCTTGCATTAATTGAAATTAAACGTTTAATGTCTCTACTTACGATATTTTATTTTCAAAATTACGCATTTTATCTTAGCAAACATACATTATATTAAAGTTGATTAATTCATAACCATAATTTGTATTTTCATAAAACTGTAATTTTTTTTCTTTATAGTCAATTAAAGCATATTGTATTATATTCAATTTTTATTTTGTAATAATAATTATTAAAATTAATAATCAACACAATGAAATACCAAGTGAAATATCATTGTGGTACAAATGATTTGGTCTCCCTTAGCAAACAATCATGAGCTTTTTGTCTACTTCCGTTGTCGCCATCGGTCATTGGCAATGATGGATCTAAATGAGGGCTAGTCCCTTTAGTCGATATTTTTTTTTAATAGTGTAATGATATGAGTTTTTTATGAGATAATTCCTCGCGAATAAGAAAAATGGGATTGAAGTTAAGAAAGAATAGTGAGAATGAGGAGGGGTTGAGATTGAGGAGGAGCCATTTTTTTTTTTTTACTCATTATACTCAACTTTATATATATCTCTTATATCAAATTTTTCAGATCCATCACTAGTCATAAGAGGTTAATGCAGCCGCTGAGAGAGAGAATGGGAGAGAGGAGGCGCTGGGAGGAAAGGTGACGCATTATGAGAATTTAATACACATATAAAATGTCGTATAACGCAATAGTGAAAATAATTTGCATATAATCAATAGATTATGAGTTCAAAATTTTTAATAATATTTGGATGTATGTATTAAATAAATGCATTTATATTAAAAAATATATAATAAGTACACCACATTTTGCCTACACAAACAAGAGTCGAGAGCGGCTCTCATGTCTTATTATTCTATAATTATATTCTATAAGTCTTGTTGTTCTATAATTCTATTAAATTTAAATAATATTAAAATGTCACAAAATAAATGAGTTATTATAAACTCCAATTCAAAATGCAGTCCATCTTCACACGTTGTAATTAAGGGGAAAAAATGAAAGCTTGCAAGAAATGGTCCATCTTCACACGTTGTAATTATATAACTAATGAGATCTCTCATGTCAAGATTAGAGATCACCACTTAGAATCGGAATCGGTCAATCCATTCACTGTTTCGAATCGAAACTGTCACATAAGTTTTCAAATTGAAATCATAATATTTTTGGGCAGAACAATTCAAGTTTAATATATAATTAAACTGTTGAACCATAAAATATATGAAACTTTTTTAAAAGCGGTTCGAACCAACGGTTTTGATTTTAAACTGGCAGCAAATTTAAAATTTAAACTGTTCAATTAAAATGTGCCATGTCATCCGTGAGTCTGTCGAATTTTTTAAAATAAATAAAGGAAAATTCGTCTAACTGCCGGTTCAGAATCGAAACAATAACCGTTGATTTACGATTCCAATCTAGAAATGAAACTGCTACAGTAATAGATCGATTAAGATTCTTAACTTTTTAGAACTGACAATTACAAACTTAAACCGGAACCGTGGCCACCTCAGGATCTTAAGACTCCTCTTTGGAAATCTGAAAGAATCAGAGAATATATCTGTAGGATATTGTCAACGCTTTTCATCAAAAATAATTTCATTTCAAATTATAAAATGATTAAAGTATATTCGAATACAGCATATATATATTGTTAGGAACCGAGACTCCGACATTAGTATGATATTGTCCGCTTTGGGCCGAGCACAAGCCCGCACGGATTTGTTTTTGGGCATCTCCCAAAAGGCCTCATACTAATGGAGTTATTGGACTCTATTTTATAGAATGAAATTTTTCCTTCCATCACCGATGTGGGATAGGGGTTTGCAACCCCCAACATATATATACATGGCATTGCTAAAGTCCTAAACCTGCAACTCAGAATATATCTCGTTGCTTCCACATTTTCTGGTGAAGACTCTGAATTTTGAAGTTGTAAGAGCTTCTTCCCTCCTTGTCTCTGTTTTACTTCTCTGAAAAACGATGAGAATAACTTGCATGTGTTACCAGTTTACGTCTTAGCTAGAGCTTATTTTTGCATGTTAGTAAATGTTGTGTGTGTATACAATGAAATATGAATGCAAAAACTCTTCGTTGCTCTTCCTTCTAGAATATTCTGATTCAGTTGTAAATTTGAGCTTCGGAGTCATGGAGTTGCAGATGAAACGATGATCGTCCAATTTTACGCTCTATTCTCATTTGTTGATTCCAATGACGGATTTCTGGTGTTGGTGGATTATGTTTTTGGGTTGATTTAAATTGCGATGCGATTCAATCGTTGGTCTTAGAGTTTATCATTTTCCCGCTCAATTCTAGTGGTGTATGAGTTGCATTGTGATGAATATTGTAGATTGTGATGGGCGACAAAGCAAGTAATGGTGGGGAAACGGAATCCGAGCTAAGCCGTGGAGTAGAAGAAGATCAGAGCAAGACGAAGACGTCTGCGTCGTTTCTCGAGCTATTCTCAACAGCTGATTCCATGGACAAGATGCTGATGGCCATTGGCACAATTGCTGCCATTGGCAATGGTTTGTCTCAACCTCTAATGACTCTCATTTTTGGGGAATTGGTAGATGTTTTTGGGAGTTCCCAAACAAAGGGCATCGTTTCAATTGCATCCAAGGTATGCAAAAGAAACATTGCAATATGGCTTTTTAAGTATTAATCATGGTTATTTAGCTTCAATTTGGAAATGTAGGTCTCGCTTAAATATGTGTACTTGGCTCTGGGGTGTGGGGCGGCAGCTTTTCTTCGTAAGTGCTGAAATCTTGTATCGAATAAAGATGATTTTTATGCCCTACTGCTAATGGTAAAAAACACTTGTGATTTTTCAAGAGGTCTATTGTTGGACGATCACTGGGGAGAGGCAGTCTACTCGAATTAGAAGTCTATATCTGAAGGCTATGCTGAGGCAGGATATTGCTTACTTTGATGAGGAAGTAAGCACTGGAGAAGTAATGGGAAGGATGTCTGGTGACACTATTATTATTCAAGATGCCATAAGCGAAAAGGTATATGACCGATGACGATCTGTTTTTCCTGTCTATCATGATGATGATTATTATTATTTCTGTGTACCGCCTCGTTGATAGTCTGTGTGGTGGAAATAGGTAGGGAAGTTAATCCAGGTGACAACAACATTCTTTGGAGGTTTTGCAATCGCCTTTGTTAAAGGGTGGCTTCTTGCACTAATCATGTTGTCAGCATTTCCTTGGATAGTAATGTCGTTTTCTGTAGCATCATTGTTTAGATTCAAGATGGATATCCAGACACAAAAAGCGTATGCGAATGCTGCCAATGTAGTACAACAAACCATTGACTGTATCAGAACTGTGAGTCACTAAACATGGCCTCAACTTCTCTACATTCAATATTGTCACTTACACGATTTCTAAACATGCTAAAAGGGACCTAATGGTTCTGACTGTGTTTAGGTTGTATCATTTACTGGGGAGAAACAAGCTGTAGCTAACTACGAGAAGTTTCTAACTAGCTCTTATCGTTCCAGCATGACTACAGCTTGGAGCAATGGATTAGGACATGGATTCCTCATGTTTATCATGTTGTGTAGTTATGCTTTGGCCATTTGGTCTGGTGCCAAAATGATCTTGCACAAAGGTTACACAGGAGGGAAGGTGTTTACTGTAGTCCTTGCAGTGATGATAGGGTCGAAGTAAGGAAAAATAACTCTTGGTTTGTTTCTATTGAAAAACAAAACAATCCAGCCAATAATGTTGACAACTTTTGGAATTTGTTTTGAATTTTCAGTTCTCTTGGTCAAGCATCGCCTCCATTAGCTGCATATGCTGCAGGCCAGGCAGCAGTACAGAAGATGTTTAAGATTATAAACAGAAATCCAACCATTGATGCATATGAAACGAGAGGAAAGATTTTGAGCGACATTCGTGGAGACATAGAACTGAAAGAAGTCACTTTCAGCTATCCAACAAGGCCAAAAGAGAGAATATTTGATGCCTTCTCTTTGTTCATTCCCAACGGCACCACTGCGGCTTTGGTTGGACAGAGTGGGAGTGGGAAGTCTACCATAGTTAGTTTAATCCAACGATTTTATGATCCACTCTCTGGTGAAGTGTTGATTGATGGAGTTGATCTCCGAGAGTTCCAGCTAAAGTGGATTAGGTCCAAAATAGGTCTAGTTAGCCAAGAACCTGTGCTTTTCACATCCAGCATCAAGGATAATATTGCTTATGGAAAAGATGGTGCTACTCCAGATGAGATTAGAGCTGCAGCCGAACTAGCAAACGCGAAAGATTTTATTGATAAACTTCCTGAGGTACTGCTTAATATTGTTTTCCTCACCTCATTGAATTTCACAGAATATGTTTCTTTACATAGAGTTTGAATACTTATGCAGGGGATGGATACCATGGTTGGGGAGCGTGGCATTCAGCTTTCTGGAGGTCAAAAACAAAGAATTGCCATAGCCAGAGCAATTATAAAGGATCCAAGAATTCTACTCCTAGACGAGGCAACGAGTGCACTAGATGCAGACTCCGAGAGGATTGTACAAAAGGCTCTGGAAAAGGTTATGATGAATCGGACTAGTGTCATTGTTGCACATCGCTTGAGCACCATTAGAAATGCTAATATGATTGCTGTTCTACACCAAGGAAAAGTAATTGAGAAAGGTAATGACATGTAAGTTGATTTTTCTCAAATGTGAAATTTGCAGAATATCACATATTTTTTGAATTTCAGGCACACATTCTGAACTACTCAAGGATTCTGAAGGGGTGTATTCTAATCTTGTATTCTCTCAAGAAGTAAGCAATAACTTCGAGCAAAACGATGATGACAAAGACATAGAAGATATTACAAATTCTGCCCAAGAGTCTAACGTAAGAGTCTTGTCCATTCGTTCTCGGAGTTTAGGGTCAACTGGTGCTGAAATTTCCAGTAGTCCGCCACTGGAAACAACAGTAGACCTTCCAACTGTCTCAATCTTTCGTCTTGCTCATCTTAACAATCCAGAGGGACCCGTGTTAGTTGCCGGAGCAATAGTTGGCATCATAACTGGGGCAATATTGCCAGTTATGGGCTTGCTTATTTCTAACATGATTAAAACTTTCTACGAGTTGCCCCATAAACTAAAGAGGGACTCAGAGTTTTGGGCTTTGATCTTTCTCACTATTGGAGCGATCTCACTGATTGCATATCCATTAAGGGAATATTTGTTTGGAGTGGCTGGGAATAAGTTGATTGAGCGAGTTAGACTAATGTGCTTCGAGAAGATGGTCAACATGGAGATAGGATGGTTTGACAAGGCTGAGAACTCAAGTGGCGTGATTAGTGCAAGGCTCTCTACTGATGCAGCTATGCTTCGTGCACTCGTTGGGGATGCTCTGGCACAGCTTGTACAAGTAACTTCATCAGTTGTAGTTGGGTTGGTTATAGCTTTTGCAGCATGTTGGCAGTTGTCTCTTATCGTCACTGTACTGATGCCCCTTCTAGGACTTAACACTTATGCACAAATAAAGATTAACAGAGGGTCCAACAAGGAGAAAAAGGTACAACTTTCAATCAGATATTGCTGATCTAATTTAGATTTTGACCATTTTCTATATCGTGGTAGTGCAGTTGATGTATGAGAGAGCGAGCCAAGTTGCTAACGATGCTGTTGGCAATATAAGAACAGTTGCTTCGTTTTGTGCTCAAGAGAAGATATTGGAGATTTACAAGAAAGCATGTGAAGGGCCAGCTTCAGCTAATACAAAACTCGGATTGATTGGTGGGACTGGTTTTGGTGCATCTGTATTAGTTCTGTATCTCGCCTATGCTACCATCTTCTATGCAGGTGCCCGGTTTGTAGAGGATGGAGTGACTACAATGTCTAATGTCTTTCGTGTACGTGGATATTCTCTTTTATTCACTTCCTTCTGGTGCTATATAACATATATAAACTTGTAAACATGCAGGTCTTCTATGCTCTATCCATGGTATCGATTGCAGTATCCTCCTTTAGCTCCATGGCTCCAGATTCAAGCAGGGCGAAAGCTGCAGTTGCCTCGGTGTTTGCCATTCTTGACAGAAAACCCGAGATTGATCCTAGCGATGAGTTAGGCATCACTCTGGAAAATGTTGATGGAGAAATCGAATTCAGAAATATCAACTTCAGCTATCCAAATAGGCCAGAGGTTCAGATTCTGAAGGATCTCTCCTTGACAGTCTGCAGCGGCAAGGTTTTTTGACACTCTCTCATATCTTTCTCAATATAATATTTCTTCCTTGACTAGTAGAGTTTTTGATGTTGCCTAATGACTCAGATAGTCGCTCTAGTTGGAGAGAGCGGGAGTGGGAAATCAACCGTGATCTCGTTGCTCCTGAGATTTTATGATCCTGATTCTGGTCTTATTACACTCGATGGGATTGAGATAAACAAGCTCAAGTTGAGATGGTTAAGACAGCAGATGGGGCTGGTGAGCCAAGAGCCTGTGTTGTTCAACGACACAATCCGAGCAAACATAGCCTACGGCAAGGGAGGAACTGCAACTGCAACTGAGGCAGAGATCATAGAAGCAGCAAAATCAGCAAACGCTCATGAATTCATCAGTGGATTGGACCAGGTTAACAACTCTTGAGAAAACAACACTTTTTTTTTTTTACTTCTTTCAGCATGCATTTTTACTGACAGAAACTCGGGATAGGGATATGATACGACGGTAGGAGAGAGAGGTGTGCAGCTGTCTGGGGGTCAGAAGCAGCGTGTGGCCATTGCACGAGCCATAATCAAGGCTCCAAAGATACTACTTCTAGACGAGGCTACAAGCGCATTGGATGCAGAGTCGGAGAAGATAGTCCAGGAGGCATTGGACAGAGTAATGGTGAATAGAAGTACAGTAGTTGTAGCACATAGGCTGTCCACAATCAAAGGAGCAGATACAATTGCAGTGTTCAGAAATGGATGCATTGTGGAGAAAGGGAATCACAGCAGTTTGATAAATATGAGAGATGGCTATTACTCATCTCTAGTCAAACTTCATACAGCTGCATCGCCTTAGATCATTTTCTTCTCATTGTATTTGCTGCCATATTATATACAAAATAAAATATGATCCTTTTCAAAAATAAAAAAAAGAAGAAGAAAACTAGTCTTAGAAAAAATACTAACAGTTTACAAACCGATGTGGGATATTTTTTCAAATTTATAATTGATTTAGTTTCTCCAATTAATAATTAATTTGGGACAATTTCTCTATTTTATATTTGATTGTGCTTCTCAATCAACAACTAAAAATGGATGTGACTTTATTCTTTAGAATTTAATTCAAAGACCTTTAAATTATTAATTGCTAAAAAAACATCGGGTGAAAGAAAATTATTTATCCAAAATGATGAGATGCGGGCAGCCAACACCCTAAAAAATAAAATTATCAGCAACTTAATTAGCTTTTCCAAACGTATGATTTAATTATATGAAGTTAGAAATAATAGTTGTTTTTCTGTATTCACCAAGATACTGGTACTATTGAAATATTTTCATATTATGTTGTTGTGGCGAGAGATTTCCGACATACACATCATGATTCGATTTTATTTCCTAGTACATGATATTATTACTGTAAAAATTCTCGCCTATGACTAGGGTCACCTACGCCCCGCAAAAACACTAGGCTGCCCCTAGTTGAACCCTCGAATCCTCGTATCTAGGTGGTTTTACGAGTACCCGGTGTCTATAAGACGTCTAGTTCGCTTAGGCACCTGATCTAGATGGCTAACTAGGTCCCACTTAATTAGCTCAGGCAATGATTTTTTATTTTATTTAGTAAAATTAAAATGAATATAAATTTAATTTTCATTTATTGATAAATATATATTATAAATTATATTAAATATAAAAGTAACTTATATATTAACTACTCCCTCCGTCCCACTTCAATTGTCCACCTTTCTTTTTTTGTCCGTCCCATTTAATTGTCCACTTACTTAAAATGAAAAAATAATACCCACTCATTAATAAAATACTAATTTCCTCTATCTCTACTCGCATTGATTATTGTGCCAAAAGCAAAGTGGACAATTCATATGGGACGGAGGGAGTACATCATAGAAAATAGCTAGGCCCCAATCAAATGCCTATGCGATAGATTCCACCCAAGTGTGCGACTATTGCCGACTAACAACTAGGGGTGGAAATAGGTCAGGCTACCCACTAGGGGCATACGGCCCGGTCTACCTAAGGCCTTATTAGGCCTGACCTATTTAATAAAAGGGAAAACTAGGAATTTTATTCCAAAAAATAAAGTTTTTAGGAATTTTATCCCAACTTTTAATTTTGTTCACCTAACTCCTTTACATATTTGCTGAGTCATCCGTTATCTTACACGTGGATGCTAACGTTTATTTTAAAAAAAAAAATTAAGTCATGTCCCGGTCAAAAGTCGTTGATCACCTCCCGATTATCACTTCCGACAACTGCCCATTATCAAACTCTAAAACCAGAGCAGCCAGACTATTTCACCATCGCCGAAAGCGTTTCTCACTTCACCAGTTTTACAACTTCTAGTATTAGTTATATTTCCACATTGTGCCTTTGCAATCTAAATTGATACAGAAAATGGATGAAGTTGCAGATCGTTAAAAGGAAAAAGACTATGCAATCTTTGGTTTTTTCTTTCTTTTGTCAAATCAATGTACGCGGCAAATGTGTTTCATCTTGAGATTATTATTATTGGCACTGTATTTATCTTTCTGAATGAATCTGATTATTTTCAATGTCTTCCTCTTCCTCGTCTTTCGTCGTCATCGTCATTGTCATCTTCCACACCATCATCATTCGTTGCGTGTTGCGTCGTCTCTGGGGCTATCGTTGTTGGTACTCCGTTGATGGCGAAATGGGGACGGCCGCTAAAGCTACGATGGTACGGCGACTGCAGGTAATTTTTTTTTGGGAAAAATGGATGTGTGTGCCGGTTGACTTCGTTGTGGATTTGTTGGATTGGGACCATTCCCAACTTTTTAGATGCCATTAAAGTTATGGTTTTGAGCGGGAGTCAGGGATTGGGAAAGAGTGATTAGGTTTAGGAATGGGACCGTATGGTATACCGAAAAAATTTTGTAGTACCATATATCGTACCGAACTTTACCGTGTGAGAAAATGCATACCATACTGTAACTATCGGTATACCAAAGTTTCGTTATAACATAAACTAAATATCGTTATCGTACCGTAATAATGGTATACCGTGATATACCGTAATAGTATACCGTATCGTACCGAATATTATTAATTAAAATAATATATAAATATTAATAATATTATTATTTAATTAAAAAATGAGTTCCTATGCAACTTCTCACCAGCTATGTGGTCAACAATCTTGTCCCGATTACCACCAAATTGATGGTTTAGGTAATAACACTAATTAGCTATACAAAGATGTATTTTATAGGTGACTCAAATCATTTGTATTTGATAACTAACCGATGTGGGATATCAAAATGACTGCTCATTTATAGATGCTTTCATTTGTGTGTGTTTTATTCTTTATCAATGTGCGATACTTTATTATGTAGGATAATAACTTTTAAAAAATTACTCATTTTGTTGTTATTTTTTCTTCTAACCATATTTTTTTAAATTACTTTTTATTATTATTTTCTTCTAACCCAATTTCCGATTACATGTCATGCGATTTTATCAACTCACTACTTTTTTATCATCATCAAACTAAAATTGTTATTAAGCTTTGTTTAAATATTATTGTCTATTTTGTATTATATTCTATCATTCTACAAGTACAATAATATAATATAAATTATTTTTTTTAATAACTATACACAACTAAGTAAAATGCCCATATATATCAAAATGTTAAATGAAAAGAAATGAAATTGTGAATCATTATAATACTAAAATATGTCTTAACACTAATATTTTTTATGTTCAAATAATCACTTTTCAATATAACAAAACAATTATGATAATTTACATCATAACAATCAAACTATAACAAAATCAATATTAAAAATAAAATAATAATGTACTAATATTATTAGAATTTCAATCTAGGTGTTATTCTTAAAACGTCTCAATAACAAAAATAAGTTGAACGAGGGAGAATAAAGAATTAAAATTAGAAAAATATTAGATATGAACATTTATTAAAATAAATATATAGGATAAATACTATTATACATGAATAATATTATATTATTTATAATAAAAATAATATTTATATATTTGATACGGTATGTAGACGGTATAACCTATATTTTAGAATCTCATACCGTTACCATACCGTAGATTTTCGGTACAATATCATACCGTACCGTTAATGACGATATATCAAGATTTCATATTTTCGATATTTTTTCGATACAATATGTACGGTATATCGGTATTTCGGTATTTTTTCCCACCCCTACTAGTAATTGATATTCAATACAAAATAAATATTATTTCATTATTAAAATTTAGTATATTTATTTCTTTAAACATTTCATAATTCGAATAAATAGACTCTTTAGTTAGATGTTCATTTTAATATGTTGTCATATACAAACTTATTATTTTGATTATTACGACGTAATTATTTTTAATTCAAAAAATATTGAGTAGATAATATTTATATAGATTAAATAAAAATAAACAATCAAGAATTTCAATTTATAAAATTAAATAGGTTCTTTCTTAGACTGAAAGAACCCCAAGATAACCTTAGAAGAGAACTTCCAAAGGTCTCGAGATGAACTCGGTAGCTTGTACAAAGCCTCGATCACAGATAAATCGGTTTTGAATTTGGCAAAGTTTTATACTTCGTGGTGAATCTAGAATGTGTAGAGCCCAACTTTTGAACTCTGTGAATCCTTTTATCTATAGACGAGGAACAAAAACAAAAAACCATCCACAACAATAGAAATTCATACATGCATAAATCAAATTAATTGCTCATCCAACAGAGCCATGAAAACGAGACCAGACTCTGATACCAATTTTAGGGATTCCAGGCGAACCGAACTGCCATATCCAAATAAACCCGGACCGTTCATGGATGTTGAGAACAATTATCAAATGATAAACCCAAAGCATGCTCCAATGAATTTAATGCAGTGGATTAGGAGATTACTTAACTCCGTAGGGTCTGATCCGATCTTTCGTATTTGAATTTCAATCCCTCGATTCAAATTAATTAAATCTGCAGAATAAGAAATTAGAAACAGATCCAATTTCTAGATTTAAATAATAAAGAGAGAAGAAAAGAAAATTTGTTCTCCAGATTAGACTTTTAGATTTGTATCTCAATGCGATCAATCCTGCTACTGGTGAGAATTCCACAGGACTGTGAAATGTGTAAGCCAGAGTCGAATTCCTTCTCCTCCTAGACACACAGGCGCTGCCCCTCTCTTTCTCTCTCTCTCTCTCTCTCTCTCTTTTTCTCCTAGGGTTTCAACTGATTTGAATTGTGATGAACTGATTAGGGTTTGAGAGAGAGAATTGTCTATTTATAGACCTAGGGTTGCAAACCCTAATGGGCAAGTAGGCTCCTTTCAGCATATTTAATTTGAGCTAGACCTGGGACCTAATGCAAATAATAAAGTGAGCATATGAATTAATTAATTCGCATGTCCACAACCCATGACATAATTAATTAATTAATATTAATTTTTTTTTACCACAGAATTAATACTGACCTACCCCTTTATTACCATGTCATGAGAACGGGGCTGCATTTACTTGAGAATCCCCATATTTAAGGTTAATGGACATTCATTAATTTATTGGAGCTACGGACAAGCTACCACAATTTATTAATTTCTTATTTCCTGAGCAGTACCACTCAAACCTTTTCACTCGTGCTTGAACTTAATCAGCCCGTGGGACTTAGCACGATGAATGTTATTGAGCTCCTCTGGGAATGTTTCCATCCTATTACTCGGATATGGTAACCTAACTCCAGTCTCAGACTGTAACACACGAACAGCTATTACCCAAGATGTGGGTATACGAGCACGTTACTCAGGCTCTCCACCAAGGCAAGTCAAAGCAACATTCAACCCGTGCATACCCCTGAACCTTCGTTAGGGTTTGGACTCAATCAAGATCGAGATCTTGTATTCTCTGATGTCAAACAGTAGAATACATCTCACTGTGGTCCAATCAATATGCACCGCACGTACCAGCATATCAAGTGATCAAGACAGATCACTTCTTTCCGACTATGATGCAGCCTATACCGACAGACTTATCCTCATACGTTGTCTCAGCTGTGATAATATTTATATCTCACTAGGTCAAGTGATCATACTGTCTTTTGAGATCTACAACACGCATTATGTTCGTCCCTATCGGTGAGATAAGAGAATACTATTGTTACTCGCATGTAAGTTTGTTTAGCAGGTAGGAAATAATGATGAATGTATACTCATTGTAATGAATGCTTTCTGTATACAAAACCCAACAAGCTACAACAGGAGGATTCTGCTATCATGAAGGCTAGACTCGGGCTCACCTTCTGAAGATCCGAAGAGGTTTGGGCCAACTTGTGGATTGAAAAGGCTTAAAGGTTCAGCTCTCGGAAGATCAAGCTCAAGCTAGGCTGATTCGAATCAAGGAATACAGAGCTGAAACTAGAAACGAGGGAGTGCCACTAGCTAAGTTTATTCTAAAGCCTCCCATTTATATTCAATTCAAGCCTACCCCTATCATCATATCTCCTTCTCCTCCTTTCCTAGTGATCAGATGTTGTGAGGAATATTGATGCAGTATTTTTTTTATCAAGTAAAAATTATCGAACACGAAGACTCAATTCGCCCGTTGTTTAAGTAAAAGGGACTGATTTTGGAACTCAATATCTAGACGTGATAAAATAACTTTGAATATCAAACTTTAAACTATCTAGCATTCAATTTCAATTAAAAACAATGAAGTAAAATTCAATTCAACTAAATAAGAAACAAAAGAGAACGGTTGAGGAATATAGGATGGATTGGGGTGGAATATGAATATGTTTGGATTTGTCAACTTTACTAACCAATTTCAATCGATAGAATGGGTCGGTTCATCGAATTCTAGTTACAACCCTTAATACCGGTGCAATAACAGTCGATTAATTTCAATCTCAACCTAAGTCTAGGTATGTTGATTTTAATTAACTCCCAAAAGCTCAAGAACACAATGACCTAGATACCAATTCACCTATCTTCTAAGTGAAACAATACCCAATTATTATTGCATCCCCTCTAAATCACAAACCTATCAAGTTAGTTCATTGAGGCATACTTTCCAACACATGGTGATCAATCATGAAAGGAACACAAATTAAATCCACAATAATAATCAAAACCTTGAAAACTTCAATAATTCAAATCCAAACAATATTCAAATCGTCCCAATCATATCCAAATCCTCAACTATGAGTTTAGCCACTCATGATTACAATGAAAACTATCAAAACCCCAAAGTAGAACATAGAAGAGAAAGGAGAACAAGAAAGCTTAGGATTTTAATGATGAATCTTCAATCTAGCTTCGAATCCTTCCTTCCACCTTCAATTTTCAGCTTTGGGAAGTGAAAATCGCTGCTAACTCGTGCCTTAGTCTCTCTAGGGTTTTCAAAAGTCGAACCCCTTCTTTGTAAAATCCCTTGGCCTTTTATAGTTGTGAAACCCGCAGCTTCAGTTATTCCATCCCGAACGGGATTATCCTTTGAAAAATTCCATTCCGAGCGGAAGGAGAAAAGTTAATCGCAAAAGATTCCCGTCTGGTCCCGAGCGGGACCGAACCATCCCGAACGGGATAAGCCACGGCTTCTCACACCATCTCTCGAATTCACGCCAAAATGACGTATCCCGAACGCCACAGGTGCCTCCCGAGCAAGACCAAGCCGTCCCGAGCGAGACCAAGCCGTCCCGAACGGGACCGGCTTCAACTTTTTGGCAATTTCATGCTTTTCTTGTCCCGAACGGAAGGTGTGTGTCCCTAACGGCATGTGCTTCGCCCTTGGCCTCAATTTAGCTCCAAAACTCCAGTTTTTAACACTTTTCACGACCTGCACACTCAAAACAACTCTAGAACACTAAGTGAAGGAAAATCAATAAAAAAAAATAGATATGTGTGTGATTTGTGCACTTAATCCTCATGAATTCATTCAATTCAAACCCCAAAAATCATACAAATTACGCACATATCAAACCCCCCAAACTTAAACCTTTGATTATCCTCAATCAAAAACAAAACTAGATTTTCAGTCGCTTGGTGCAATGCTTCATAGCTCACCACTATCTATCAATGCATACTTCAATCTCACAAATTTTTTATTATCTACCATGTTTAGATTAATGCGAAGAACTCTCCTTACTGGCATGTGGTCATATAAGGAGTCACACTCACACTCAACTGCTAGGGTTAATTCTTTCTTTCACTCGATACAAGTGCACAAGTTTCATTTATATCGTTCATCTCTGCCACATTCGTTCACATTAGTACATTGTTCTAGAATCAAATAGGACTTTATCAGGTTGTAATGTGGCTGACTAACAGGTAGGGTGTTTTAGGCAAAAGTGACTCATTCATTCAACCCCCTTCTCAACATTCAACCAATCAACCCCTCTATATCAAAGTGCCTACTCTTATTCCATAACCCGACAAGTTCTCATCTTTTCATCACTACATATGCATTCAACTTGCCATCTACTTTTCTTTTTATTTTTATCATTTTCTTTTCTTTTCCTCATTTCCTTTTCATTCACAACACAATCCACTTTTCACCTCACATACAACACATTCACTTCTTCTTATCTCATCTTCTCCCAACCCACAACTTGTTCCTAATTACAACGTGAAAGAATTCAAGGCTCAAAGAGGCTCCGAAACAAGGGCTAGGGTAATCATATTTCCACCTTATTCTCCAACAATATCAAAGGTAAGTACTAAGAAGGAATGGCCTAAAATCATTTTCGAGTTCAATGTACATGTTAAACTAAGTGGCATCGACAGACTCTACTCATTTTACTTGTGCCTCGCCTCTCTCAATCGATCAGGCTCAAATCTCACAGGGTTAAAGTTTCGAGTTCTACGCATTAATATAACATGACATCAAATACCAAATTTGTTCAACCTAAAACATGCATCAATTTCAAGTTATTCCGCCCTATCATAAGCTCAAACGATTCAATCATGTTTATGCCTCGTCATAAGTTCAATCTCAAGTCAAAGTTATCACGAATAAGAACATTTCACTTAATAGCACTTCAATTTCAAACCAAAGGTGTGTGAGAGTTAGATCAGAATGAGTGTACCCTTCTTCCAACAGTTACCAGGTAGAAAACACAAAAATTTCGGCATGGTTTCGCTTGTAGTCGCTCAATCCACCTGTAACATCACAATAACAACACCAAATCCAGGAGTTTCCAAATATCATAATCTTCATCAGACAAAGATTAATCATTTTGCAACCATATCGAACTACTCCATCCATTAACTCCTAACTGAACTCCGTAAAACTAAGAAAACAAGTAAAATAGTTCAAAAGCAAGTAAAAACAGTTCTCAGACAAAGATTAATCATTTTACAACCATATCGAACTACTCCATCCATTAACTCCTAACTAAATTCCGTACAACTAAGAAAACAAGTAATATAGTTCAAAAGCAAGTAAAAACAGTTCGACAAAACATAACAAATAAAGGATAGGGATAAGAGGGGAAACCGGCGTCCGTCCGTCCAACACCCCCAAACTTAGTTCGAAGAAACTAAGTTTGAAAAGACGGAAAGGACGTCAATCACTGCTGAGGACCTCCGGGAGCATCTTCATTCCTCCGGCGCCTCCTATAGTATGCAGGAAACTGAGCAATCAGGTCGTTCAGCTTAGTTTCGACACCCGACAATCTGGTGTTCACTCCAGTGAACTGCTGCTCCATCCACGTTCGCTGAGCTCCCATGTCGGCCCTCAATCCCGTCATCTCCGTGCTCAATCCTGCCATCCTCAAATCCAGTCCAGCCATCGAGGACGACATGCCCTGCATAGTCTCCAGCATCTCGGTTTGCCACGCGCGACGGCCTCCAGCGGAGGACGTCCCGGCCCCTTGCTCCCGCTGGGGCTCCTCCTCATCATCAGACTCCTCCTCATTCCCCTCTTGGACAGGAATGGTGTTCGCGTAGCTCCCATAAGTCCCATCCCGGCCTTTTCTGAGCCACAGGGCTCTGTGCGCTGGCGAGTCCAGCAACATGTTTGCCTCGGAATCAGGAGCAGTCAAGGTGGTAGCAGCAATATTGGGCAGCCTTAACCAGGCGTCGCCCACCACCTTATACAAAATGGTATTCGGCGGGATGATGGATATGTGCCTTGCTGACGTGAGCGCTGGGAGGTCCACCACAGACGGTGACACCTCTGTCCCTCTCCTCGGGATCTGGAAGTGGTCGAGGATCGGCGTGATCAGGCCCCCACAATAGATGTTGGGGTGTGTGGGGGGTCGGCTCCAGTTTTCCATGGCCACAGCAGCCATGGAGAAGGGTGCTCCCGCCAGCAGAAAATGGAGCAGGAAGAACTCCGACATAATGACATTATTGCTCTCATGGCGGCCGGCGACGGAGGTGGCTACGCTCTTGTGTATGTAGCGCTGAATCGGGCTCCTGATGAGAGGGCCCTTAACCAACTTCATCCCTATATTGCCCAAAACGGTCTCACAGAAGATCAGTTGCCAGAAGTCCTTGGCATGGAAGCCCTCCTCGGGGATATAATTCGCCTCCTCATCGCACCCATAAATGGCATCCAAATCCTTGCGCTCCAAGGTGTAACTCCTGCCCTCTATCTTGAACGTGAGGTGGCTGGGCAAACTGCCGATGCTTTTCCGCACAGACACGGAAGCCAAAAACTCTCTTGTTTGTTCCTCGAAGGCTGGCCACCTTTGGGTGAGTATGGCCTCCCAGCCAATATTCTGCAATAGAGTCTCGACATCCTCTCGGATGCCCAATGTAGCCATCATCGTTGGGCAAGGGTACTTTGAGCCTTGCACGACACACTTGCTCAAGGTTTTGAGCGTCTTGTACTCGTCATCGGTGAAATTAGCGGGGCGTCGGGGTGCCATATTCTCTACAAAGGGTAGACCAAAGAAAAATCAATATCCAACACATTCCATGAATCACCAAAGCACCAAAATTCCACCATAAATCATGTTCATGAAGAATCAATACAGTAAAATCAACAACCCCGCATTCACATGAGTACATTCCAAAGTTAACCATGGAAATTAAACCCCCATAGTGCAAGTAACAGCAATTATCCCCAATTTCTCAAAATCACATTTTATCACATATAGAATCCAGAAATATAGCCAAGAATCCTAGTCAATGTATACTTTAAGCATCAAACATTCAGTGGGACATTCTATCAAACACCTAACGTGCATCTCTCAACAAACCCTAGGCTAGAACTCAAAAATCCGCTAATTCCCCAAATTATCCAACAAAACTTCAATAATTTAACAACAATATGGAATAAACATTAAATAAACATGCAAGAGGGGTAGAAAGTACCTTATGTTGCCGGAAAAGTGAAGAAAAACAAATGGGAGAGAAGATACCGTGCGAGAAAAGAGGGAAAGAAGCAAAACTATCTGATTCCGCGAGGACTGAGTATATAAATGCGCGACAGGTCCCGAACGGGACAGCCCTAACCCGTTCGGGATGGATCGACCGGCTCGGTTCCCAGGTAAAATTAAACCGGTCCCAAACGGGACAAAAGGATCCCGCTCGGGATTTGCTACGGTGTTTCCCACTATTCTTCAAAAACTCCATCCCGAGCCTCTCCCGCTCGGGTTACGTCAAAATTCGCACCATGTTACGCGTCCCGAACGGAACGATGTGATCCCGCTCAGGATTTGGTTCGGCCTGCCTTGATTTTTTGAATTTCGTTCATCCCGAACGGGACAACGTGGTCCCGCGCGGAATCTAGCACGGCCCAACGCGTAGTTTTTTCAAAAATGAAGTATTTTTCCTCCTGCAACACTCCAATCCACTTCCAACAATCATTAGTAACTTAGAGTTCCCCCAAACGTGATACAACGCAAAATAATATGAGAACAAATGCATGCGAATCTATTAACAAAACGAGATAAGTAAACCGAACTTGGGTTGCCTCCCAAGAAGCGCTGCAGTTAACGTCGGAAGCTCGACGAACTCACCTACTTACCGTCATGCAAGTGAAATTTCATTCACAGTCCGAGGTAGTTCGGAGGTGTGAAATCGTTTAACTTGGTGCCCGTTTACCTTGAAGTGGTGGCCATCTTCAGTCTCCAAGTTCAGAGTTCCATTCTCGAACACGTCTCGCACCTTGTACGGCCCTGTCCAACGAGAACAGAATTTACCCGGAAATAATTTCAAGCGAGAATTAAAGTATAGAACCATATCACCTTTGTAAAATTTCTTCACTCGGATCTATCGGTCGTGAAACCGTTTGGCTCTTTCTTTGCACAGCTTCGTGCTCTCATATGCTTCGTGTCTCCACTCTTCTAATTCATTCAGCTTCTACACTCGATCCCCTTGAGCTTTCAGAAAATCCAGATTTAATGTCTTGATGGCCCAGAATGCCTTATGCTACTTCAACCGGAAGATGGCAAGATTTGCCATAAACCAATTGGTATGGGGACATGCCGATTGGTGTCTTGAAGGCTGTCCGGTAGGCCCACAAAGCCTCATCTAGTCGCTTACTCCAGTCCTTCCGACTGACCACCGTCTTCTCCAGCACTTGCTTGATCTCTCTATTCTCCAGTTCAGCCTGTCCATTGGCTTGCGGATGATAGGCTGTCGTTACCCTTTGTCGCACCCCATATCTTGCCAACAGTTTGTCCATAAGTTTGTTGCAGAAGTGACTGCCCCCATCACTCACCAAGGCTCTGGGAATACCGAATCGAGCCACTAATGCCTGCAGAAACTTAAGCACCACTTGAGAGTCATTAGTAACTGTGGGTATGGCCTCGACCCATCGAGACACATAGTCCACAGCAAGGAGAATATATTTAAACCCAAATGAAGATGGAAAAGGACCCATAAATTCAATGCCCCATACATCGAATATATCAACCTCAATAAAGATCTTCTGAGGCATCTCATCCCTCCGGATTATAGTCCCCATTTTCTGACATCTCTCACATGCTCTCACTATAGAAATACAGTCCTTAAAAATTGAAGGCCAATAAAAACCGCAAGAGAGTACCTTTCTAGCTGTTCGGTTTGCACCGAAATGACCCCTGCTTACCGAATGATGGCATTCCTCCATGATCTTCCTCCAGTCACTTTGATGGACACACCTGCGGATGATACCGTCAGCACACCTGCGAAACAGGTACGGTTCTTCCCAGTAGTATTTCGCCTCCTTCAGGAACTTCTTCCTCTGATAGGGCTCTGCATCAGGAGGTAGGACACCTGCAACCAAAAAATTGCAGAAATCTGCATACCATGGAACACTAGCAGTAGTCACAATCATAATCCTTTCATCCGGAAAATCCTCCTTAATTAAACTAGCCTGATTATCACCCTCAACCGGATTCTTTAACCTAGATAGATGATCTGCAATTACATTTTCACAACCCTTTTTATCTCTAATCTCCATATCAAACTCTTGCAAAAGCAGAATCCATCGAAGCAACCTAGGCTTTGAATCATTTTTAGCAAACAAATATCTAATCGCTGCATGATCGGTATAAACAACAGATTTTGCTCCTATCAAATAAGGACGAAACTTATCATAAGCATAAACAACAGCAAGTAATTCCTTCTCAGTCACAGTGTAATTCAATTGAGCAGGATTTAGTGTTTTGCTAGCATAGGCAATAACTCTAAAAATTTTATCTCTAATCTGGCCTAGAGCTACCCCCACAGCAGAGTCACTAGCATCACACATTAGAATAAAATCTTCCTCCCAATCAGGAGTCACTAACACAGGGGCTGTCACTAACGCACTTTTCAACCTCTCAAAGGCTCTCACACACTCCTCACTAATGTCAAAAGCAATATCCTTCTCTAGCAAACTACACAAGGGCTTAGTTATCTTAGAAAAGTCTTGAATAAATCTCCTATAGAATCCAGCATGTCCCAAGAAACTCCTAACCCCTTTCACTGTCTTAGGTAAGGGAAGTTGTTCAATTGCTACAATCTTAGCCTTATCAACCTCTATTCCCCTACTAGAGACCTTATGTCCTAGCACTATCCCTTCTCTAACCATAAAATGACACTTTTCCAAGTTTAGTACTAGGTTAGTCTCCTCACATCTTTGCAACACAGTTTTCAGATTAGCCAAACAATCATCAAAAGACAAGCCAAACACAGAGAAATCGTCCATAAAAACTTCCATAACATTTTCAATCAAACCATGAAATATGGACATCATACACCTTTGAAAAGTTGTTGGCGCATTGCACAGCCCAAAGGGCATCCTCCTATAGGCG
Organism: Plectranthus barbatus; assembly: GCA_026898455.1. NCBI lineage: Eukaryota > Viridiplantae > Streptophyta > Magnoliopsida > Lamiales > Lamiaceae > Plectranthus > Plectranthus barbatus. The sequence goes on from JAPKLW010000072.1 coordinate 929,823, forward strand.
AAAATCCTGTAGGGGCAGGTGAAGGCTGTCTTGTGTTGGTCTTCAGGTGCCACCACAATCTGGTTGTATCCGGAGTATCCATCCAAGAAGCAATAATGAGATTTTCCTGCAAGACGGTCAAGCATTTGATCAATAAACGGTAAAGGGAAATGATCCTTACGAGTTGCATTATTTAAAGCCCGGTAGTCAATGCAAAAATGCCATCCTGTAGTCGGTCTCTCGATCACTTCTTCTCCTCCAGGCTTGATGACTTTCTCGAATCCTCCTTTCTTTGGCACCGTGTGAGTCGGGCTGACCCACTCGCTATCACTTGGAGCATATATGATGTTGTTATCCAGCAACTTCATCACCTCTTTTTTCACAACCTCCTGCATCTTCGGATTCAGTCTTCTCTGAGGTTGTCTTTTCGGCTTGCTTCCTTTTTCCAGAATGATCTTATGCATCACAATAGACGGGTTGATCCCCCTTATGTCGGAAATCTGCCACCCTATTGCTGATCTATGCATCCTCAAGACTCTCTTCAACTTTTCAATCTCCAAGTCAGATAGCGTTGAATTAACGATCACTGGATAGGTGTCCTTCTCCCCTAGGAAGACATATTTGAGGCTATCTGGCAGTTCTTTTAACTCCACCACAGGGGCTTCATTCTTTCTATGTTCCTTCTTCAATTTTGCCTCTAGCTCTTCTTCCTTGGTCCTCAATTCCAGAAACTTCACATCTTGATTGGGTCTGACCTCTGGTGCATCTTCCAGTGCGTTCACCATCTCTAGCAACTCATCACAAGCCTCATAAAGCTCATCGAAATCAAGGTTAGAGTGCAGAGAGTCATGAATAACTTCTTCCAAAGCATCTTTCTTTTCAAAACCAACAGATAAGGGGAGAGATATTACCTCAATATTGTTGCACTCATCATACCTGTCCTCGTGCTTCTTCATCGCATCTGAGATAGAGAATGTGACCTTCTGATCATTGAACCAGAACGTCAGCTCTCCATCTCTCACATCAATCAGAGCTCCTCCAGTACGTAAGAATGGTCTCCCAAGAATTAAGGGCACATTCTTGTATTCCTCCATATCTAGCACCACAAAATCCGCAGGGAATATGAACTCCTTAACTTGCACCAGAACATCCTCTACTATCCCCTTTGGCTGTGAAAGAGAGCGATCTGCCATTTGGAGAGTAATGGTGGTGGGTTTGATCTCTCCGATCTGCAGTCTGTTGAAGATGGTCAGCGGCATCAGATTAATGCTCGCACCGGAATCGCACAAGGCATGACCAATCTCCAACCCACCAATAACACAAGGGATAGTGAAGCTCCCGGGGTCTTGCCTCTTAATAGGCATCTTTTTCTGAATCACAGCGCTGCACTCCTCAAACAGATTTACAGTCTCAAATTCTCCAAATCTTTTCCGTTGAGCTACTGATTCCTTCAGGAATTTAGCATATCCTGGGATATCTTGCAGAACCTCCAGCAGTGGCAAATTAATTTGCACCTTCCTCAAATGTTCAAGAAATCTCGCAAACTGCTTGCTCATCTTATTCTTCGCCAGTCTTTGAGGAAAGGGTATGTTGCTCCCCTTAACAATTTCCCCAGAGGTGCTCCCCTTTTGTGTTTTGACTAGCTGGGGAGTCACTTCCGGTTCAATCTCCTCCTCTTCAGAGCTCTTCTCCTGATGCTCTTGTCTATCATCACCCGCTGTGGGGTTACTGGGCCCATCATATGCCCTACCACTTCTGGTGGTTATAGCGCTGCAGTTCTTCTTCGGGTTAGCCTCAGTATCGCTGGGAAATTGTCCCTGCTTATGGCTTCCGCTCACATGCTTAGCAATAGTAGAGATCTGATTCTGCATTTCTGTCATCATGCTCTCATACTTGTCAAATCTCTTCTCTAATTCCTCTTCTCTCGAACTGTGTCATCTTCTGTCCTGCTGCCCATACTGCCTCCTCGGATTATCACCCCCTTCCCTTGATTCGATCCTTCTCCTCGCTGCTCAAATCCAGGAGGTGGATTCATAGCATTATTCGGATTCCCGTAAGATAGATTCGGGTGGAATCGGTTATTGGGATGATATGGAGGGTTATCATTCTGATAGTATAGCCTTCGGTAGTTCCCATAATTCCCTCTCCCAATGTAGTTCACATCG
>JAPKLW010000072.1:936966-960025 GCA_026898455.1 Plectranthus barbatus
ACGTATCCCGAACGCCACAGGTGCCTCCCGAGCACGGGTCCCGAGCGAGACCAAGCCGTGTCGAACGGGACCGGCTTCGACTTTTTGGCAATTTCATGCTTTTCTTGTCCCGAACGGAAGGTTTGTGTCCCTAACGGGATGTGCTTCACCCTTGGCCTCAATTTAGCTCCAAAACTCCAGTTTTTAACACTTTTCACGACCTGCACACTCAAAACAACTCTAGAACACCAAGTGAAGGAAAATCAATAAAAAGAATAGATATGTGTGTTATTTGTGCACTTAATCCTCATGAATTCATTCAATTCAAACCCCAAAAATCATGCAAATTACGCACATATCAAATATCCAAAAGAAGCAGGATGTGCTCTAATCAATAGGCGCACACCCATAAGGATGGCAAGACTGCTTGTGGGAGAAATGGTTCAAACATCCATCCAATTGGCAGAGCTTGCTTTTACAGAAGCAGAACGACAATAGGAGTTGCTCAACATGGATATTCATGACTAGGGATGTCAATAAAGCCTGAAACCGATGGGTCAGCCCAAAACCAGTAGGCTAAAATACGGGTTAGGGTAAAAAAATTTCAACCCGAAAATATTTTTAACCAAACGAGTTGAACCCGATGGGTTGGCGGCCCGAACGGGCTGAGCCTGGTGGGTTGCGGGTCGGCCCGTAGGTCCGACAATATTTAATGATATATATATATATATATATATATATATATATATATATAATTTTATTATTCATTATTTTAAATATTATTTATATCCTATTATACCCATTAATTATACACCTAATTCCCTAGACCTAATTTCTCATCACTCAAAATCTCATCTATCTTTCCCACTGACGTAGTCTGTTACCCTCAAATAGAGAAATTTCTCCTTTCTTCTTCTTTCATTGTCTTCCACTCGTCACTCTCCTAATTAGCGTATCTACTTATTTCTTCCTTTCAAGAACCTTTAGCGTCACGTTATTATGTTCACCCAAGTGAAAGCTACATTTAATTTTATAATCCCTATTTTATCATTGTGTATGTTAAATAATGTACTTCTATTACTTAAATTAGTTGATATATAATGATTGATGTTTTTTTCTCAAACTATAAATGAATAACCTTTTATCCACTTATCACTATTGTTTTGCGAAGATATTGTTGTTTGATGTCTTTTAGTTATGTTGGTTCATCATTTTAGTTTTAATTTTTTTAGGGGTTGTTAAAATATTTTAAGAAAATATTTACCTCGTAAGTCTTGCCAACCCGATGGGTCAGCCCGAAAACCTGTGGGTTAGGGTTAGGTTCAAAAAATTTTAACCTGATAAAAATTCAGCCCGATTCAACCCGGACTGAATAGCCCGCAACCCGATAGGATTAGCCCCAAACTCGATGGATTAGCCCGATTAACATCCCTATTCATTACAGAGTAGCTAAGTGTTGGTCCCGAAATCAGAGTGCAATATGTGTAGCGAAAGGTTTTGTGTATGCAGCGGAAGTAAATGTAAGTACAAGCACTGGTTCGTTTAAACATGGCAGAGTCAGCTTTGTGTGCAGTCAGTTTAAGCTTAAGTCTCATTCCATCTTAAGTCAGTTTCACATTATATATTCTTCAATACTTGGATAAGTATTGAAGGTTCAAGTAGTCAGATTGTGAAACAGAAAAACAGCGCAAGTATATGGAAAGCAATAAAGCAGCACACAGAGATTTATAGTGCTTCGGATTTCAATATCCTACATCCACTCTTCAGACCCAAGGTCTGGAGAATTTACTAAGTGAATACAAGCCTCCTTATGATCTATACACAGTCTGTGGCACCTCGGTCCTCCGGTCAGCTGTGGCACTCGCCTAGGAACTCCTTATTGACTCAGTCTTCAGGTTGAAGTGGGAACGCACCCCGCAACCTCCTTCCTGGTGGGTGGATGTTTACTAATTCTTCCCAAAATGGTTGGATGTTTAAAGGTTCTTCCCAGATCTCAGGTGGTCGGCATACGTCTGTGATAATCAGAATCTCAGACTAGGAAATTGACTGCTATGAATATATCTCTGAAAGATATACTCACCAAACAGAGGCTTAGCTTAAAGCTTTGGCCTCGTGATAGGAGAATATAGCATGGTGGGTAACTTGAGTTGGAGACTCAAGTCTCGTGTTTACAACACAGAAAAACTCCGAGAGAGTTTTGTGGGAGAGATGACCTGAATATGCCCTTTGTCTCTTTAGATTAGTAGATTTTGAATTCTGTTCAGGTAACCTTGTTAAGGATGATATGGCAGGTCTTTATATAGAGAGGAGAGCCTATGGTGATGGATTTATATACTGAAAGCATTATGATTGGTATATTATGTACAAGGTCGATTGGTTAATATACTGGGAATTATAAATGTTGTATGTTCATCTCCTGTCTGAATTAACAAACATGTGTCGCAAACGCAATTATCCTCTTATCTCGTCGATAGGGAGATCATACGGTGTGTAGTAGATCACAAAAGATCGTATGGATCGTTTGACCTTGCGAGATATAAATGGTTATCATAGGTAAGACAGTTCCAAGATAAACTGTCGGTGTTGGCTACAGCATACGCGGTAATAAGCATCTTATCTTGGATGGCTTGGTATGCTGGTGTAGGGCACACATTAATAAGGACCTAAGTTGAGATCGATTCTTTTATCTTACATTAAAAGAATCTATATCTATATGGCTTGATGAGATCCTACACCTAAATGAAGGTACGGAAGTATATGCAGATTGTGTATCACTTTGAGTTGCAGTGAAAGGCTCTAATTGAGCTTGTATGTCTGTATCTTGAGTGATAGCATTCTGTGTATGACTGTTTGGTACTGGAACTAGGTAACCACATCCGGTATAGGATGATGACATTCCCTGAGCAGCTCAAAAGGTTCGTTATGCTAAAGTCCTGCAGGCTGATTAAGTTCAAGCATAAGTGAAAAGGTTTGAGTGGATTGACTCAGGAATATAAGATGTTAATTAATTAAAGATTGTCAGAGCTTAAATTAATTGACAAATATCTATAACCTTAAATTTAGGGATAAACCGAGCCCATGCAACCTGTACCTCAAAACGTGGTAGCAAATAGGTAGGACAATATTGATTCTCTGGTGGAATGAATCAATATTAATTAATTAATTATATTCTGGGTTGAATATGGGAATTAATTAATTGATAGACCTTATTTGCTATTTGAATTCTGGTCCCTGGTCTGGCCCATGAAAACTCAGGCCCAATAGAAGTCCAGTATTTTCCAATAAATAGGTCTCAGTTCCTCATATCTCAACACGCCACAAGATCATATGTTTCACACAACAAACCATATTTTGGGAGCTATGGTGATCGACTAGATCTAAGAAACAAGGAGCAAATTTTGCTTCTCAACCGGGCAAGGAATCCGAAGGGAATCTTCACCAGATATTCGGATTAAGTTGGGATACAGGTCAGAAGATCAGATCAGGAGGATCGTCTTCTTTCTTCTCTCTCCTTCTTGTTTTCGGAAATTATTCAATAATTTTCTCAGATTTAATTCCCTTTATCTGTTAGGAATTAATCTTTGTGCGCGGGAAAAGAGATCAAGATCAAATCTCTGCGCACTCATTCTTCAGGTTTCTACAATGCAGGTATTCCGCATATACCCCCTTATGCATAATCAATAAGAGCATGCTAGGAATAATCATAGGCATAGCAATTTTTTTGTGATTTTCCGATTAACGATCTTGGCAGACGGACTTCGTGATTCAGTTCACGAATCCCTTCAATTGGTATCAGAGTCAGGTTGATTAATTGGCTCTGTCAGGAAAAATAATATTGCATGATGATTATTATTGAATGATTGCAGTATGGGTTTTGGATTGTATGAATATGTGTTTTTGTTCCTCGTGGTTCTCGGGTTAATCCGCCCTTTTATAAGGATTCGTTTTTCGGCCACGGGATAAATTCGTGGTTAGATTTAGATTCTAAATTGTATTAGAATTATTCCATGTAATTTTTCAATTTTAAAATGAAATCTGTAAAGCGGAGAACAAAGAACACGAAGAACGAAGGACTGCATGACGAAGCATGATGGCGCCGGCACGACAGTAGACCTTGCACGGCGGTCGCGTGCAGCATTCAGCACGGCAGGACAGCGCGCGGCGAGAGATAGCCGGCGGCGGCGGCGCTGCATGCAAAACCCTAGGGTTTTAGCACGGTGCACGCACGCGCGCACGCACGGTGATGGCTGCACGACCACAGGCCGACAGACGGCATGCAGGGCTCCAGGACGGCAACGCGGAGAGGTAGAGGCCTAGCCGGGACGGCGAGCGGCGGCGGGCTGGGCGCGAGGGGCACGCGCGACACAGCTGAATCCTAGGTTCCGCGTGAGTGCACGTGGCTCTGTGCGCGCTCGACGGCAGCGGGCTCGCGCTCTCCAGGCGGCGACGGTGGGGCAAGGTGGTGCGGCGTGACTCAGGACAATGGTGTCGCGGGTTGGGGGCGGCACGGCGGTGGGGCACCGCGCACAGCAGCCACGCAAACCCTAGGGTTTGCGTGCTGCATGCGGCCCTCCCTGCACAATTCCGGCGAGCTGTAGGGGCCGACGGTGGAGAATATGGTGTCTGGCAGTTTGGGTGACGGTCGGGGCAAGCAAAGCGGGCAACGGCCGGAGGAGGTGGAATCGCGGGCTGCAGCCATGCGACGTGCGTGCATCGATGTTTTGCAATTTCGGCAGTCCTCACGGCGACGGTGGTTCGTCGGTGGTGGCTCGTTAGGCCGAGTTTTCGCGGGATATCGGGCTTGCAATGTGTGTCTGGCCCGCGATATTGTTAACTGGCCCAGTTGTCCTATTTTCTGATGAATCAAATCTTGGAGGCCCAATTTCAGAAAATAAAATTAGATCACAGTCCAAGTGGTGAGAGCCCAGTCGAAGATCTGTGAAATAATTCCAAAGTGTAATAGATAGAATTATTTCTTAATTTCGTATCATGAGGCCACGAGGATATTTTTTATTTGCTTTATTATTTGTCTTCGCATGATATATGTGTTTAAATTAATTGCGCAACATATACGCATGTTGTAGATAATAGGAGCACGTTTACTGCTTTTATTTACAGCTTTAAAGCATGCAATGTGATTTATTTTATGTAATTAATTATAACTATAAATTCGGGGTTCATGCCTCACATGATGGAATTTTAACGATGTTATAATTATGGCTACATAAAATAATCTGTGCAATTGAACCTTATGAATTTAGAAATTACTAAGCTGATTATTTAATAAGACCTCCACAAAGCGATCCTTTATTGGAAGTGGGTAATTTATCAAGTAAACGTCTACATGTGTAGCTTACTTAATTTATTATTCATAAGTTCTAATAGATAGGATTTCTTAAAACAAACATTTAATTCATGTGAGAAGTGGGAGTTCATGCGTAAACGCCTACATGTGTAGCTTGCGTATTGAGTTTTCATAAGTTCTCTAGGATTGAATTAAATGAGACAGCCTTATTATAAGGGATCGGGTGTGTCCTAGCAAGATCCTTATATGGGAGGGTTGGCTTTGTTGGTAAGCTAGCTTAGATATTATCCAGAGTATAACTCTTTTGTGATGTCCCTGCTCAGTAGGATAATATGGTCTTAAGTTAGTCTCCAATTATTAATTCCATTTGTCTAAGGAACCCAGGCATGGATTGGAATTAAAGGACTGGAATTGAAAGATGCAGTCTGGTTAAGTGTTTTGTTGTAAACGTCCACATGTGTGGCTTGCAATAGTAATACTTAGGCAAATTGGAGGAAACATTAATATTGTTTTATCATAAGGTTTCAATATTTAATTGTTTCAATTGTTTGCGACTATGTTTTAATTTCTACTTTAATTTATTGTTTTCAGACATGTCTACTGCTCATATTGTTAACCTCTTACATCAAACCCTTTAACTGGTCCGAATTTCCCTGAATGGAAATTTTGCCTAATGGAACTACTCTGTACTGCAAAACATGCCTATATACTTTCATGGACCCACTATCTCCTCAGTATTGGAACTATTTTGGCTATGAGCTGTTTTGGCTATAAGCGAGAATTCTATGAAAGAGGGAAAGCTTTCGATGAATTTACTCGCTATCTCATCATGAACAATCTTTCTAGAGAATTAAGGCCCAAGTACAGAAAATATCAAAGTGTTGTTGAGATATGGATGGAACTTGTGAAAGTATATGGGAAGGTGAGACGAACTATCAGTTATGATCTTATGAAAGACCTGGTTTGCAAGAAAATAATTGAGGGGAGTTCGTTGGCTATGCACTTCGTTAGTATGATGAAAATTATGAAGAAATATAGAAAGAGAGGTGGACGAATCACTAAGCTGGGAGAAAAAAACATCGTCCTGCACTCTATATCTGATTCTTATGATGGTTTAATCATGTCTCTCGGTGCCACGCGCGAGTTTCCTCTTCATGAGTTACTCAGAGCCCTGTTGCGAGAGGAGTCTGACATGATAGCACTCAAGTTTGCTCCAACTTTGTCAGCTTTTGACAAGGCAGTTGTTGAAGTAAAGGAAGTGCTTAAAAGGTTAGATGAAGAAGATAAGACAAAAGCCATCACCAGGTCATGCAAACGCAAGCAAAGTGAAGTAAATTGTCTAGTGCCTAGCACAGGTAGACAAGGTACGTCATGTGCATTTATAATGGAAACATGTTTAGCATCGGTTTCTACCCATTCTTGGGTAGTGGATACTGGAGCTACTGATCATGTTTGTTATACTTTGCAGGGGTTCAAGCCGACAAGGCAGCTGATGCATGACGAGATTACCATCTCAATGGGCAATGGAGAGCGAGTCTCAGCAGTAGCCATTGGAGATTTTAATTTATGCTTTGAAAATAATGTTTTGATTTGAGAAATGTTTTATCTGTGCCGGTTTTTTGACGGAACTTAATTTCAGTTTCCAAGTTGTTTAGTGATGGATATTCAGTTATTTTTTTATAGTGGAGTTTCTATCATTGGGAATAACGGTGTTATCTGTCGTCGCAAACTAATTGACTCTCTCTATATCATTGATTGTATGCATAAAACTTCCGTGAATATTGCAAACTCATCTAATAATAATAATCATTTAAAGAGAAAGTTTTCTTCCGATGAGGATCAAACATATCTCTGGCACTTGAGACTAGGTCACATTAGTCTAAAGAGGATTAAAAGATTAGCATGCGATGGGCTCTTGGATTCCTTTCAAGTGGTACCACATCAAATATGTGAATCATGTATAAAAGAAAAGATGACGACCAGACCTTTTAAGGCAAGTCAGTCTCGAGCAGAGGATTTGTTGGAATTGATCCACTCTAACTTATGTGGACCAATGCCCACGCAAGCTCGTGGAGGTTATGAGTACTTCGCCACATTCATTGACGATTACTCAAGACTCGGATATGTATATTTGCTTCCCTACAAGTCTGAATGCTTTGAGAAATTCAAAGAGTTTAGGACTGAGGTAGAAAAGAAGCTAGGTAAGACTATCAAGACACTACGATCGGATCGTGGTGGAGAATACCTCAGTAACGAGTTCTTGCAGTACTTGTCAGACAACGGGATTACATCCCAGTGGACTGCACCAGGAACCCCTCAACAAAATGGTGTAGCGGAAAGAAGAAATATGATTCTTTTTAAAATGGTCAGGTCAATGATGAGTTATGCAAGCTTGCCAATTTCGTTTTGGGGATATTCCTTGGAAATCGCGGCCTATTTGCTTAACCTAGTACCTTCTAAATCAGTTCCTAAAACACCTCTGGAACTCTTGTATGGGCGAAAGCCAAGTTTGAACAGAGTGAGGGTTTGGGGTTGTCCAGCATATGTGCTGACAAAGGAACCTGATAAGTTAGAAAGTAGGTGAAAGCTGATGTTGTTTATAGGATATCCCAGGCAAACGAAAGGTGGTTACTTTTATTATGATGTGGTTGTCAATACCAACGCAAGATTCTTGGAGGACGAATATGTAAGAAACCACAGATCCAAGAGTGAAATTATCCTCCACGAGCTTGAGGATAAGGAAGCGATTCCATTAGGAAAGCCCAGTGTTGTGGTAAATCAACCTGTAATAGGTGAGGCAATACCAACACCACGAGCTTGAGGAAAAGGAAGCGATTCCATCAGGAAAGCCCAGTGTTGTGGTAAATCAACCTGTAATAGGTGAGGCAATACCAACACTGTTATCAATGCAAGGTATGGGACCAACGAGTATTGTGTCAACTACTGACACGACTCAGATGCCTCGTCACAGTGGGAGGGTTGTCCACTAACCCGAGAGGTATATGTTCGTGGGAGAGACTTCTGACTTGATCCCGAAAAGCAGACAGGATGATACCGATCCCTGGACGTGTGACAAGGCGGTATCTGATAAAGATGCAGACAAATGGCTGATCGCCATTGATTTAGAAATAAAATCCATTACGGCTATGGATGTATACCAGAAAACTTATTTGCCAGATGGCTATCGAGTCATAGGGTGCAAATGGGTATACAAAAGAAAGAAATGAGCAAATGGTGAAATTACAGCTTTCAAAGCAAGGCTGGTGGCGAAGGGTTATAGTCAGAAAGAAGGTGTAGACTATGACGAGACCTTCTCACCGGTAGTCATGCTTAAGTCCATTCGTATACTCGTAGCCATAACAGCACATAAGGACCTAGAGATCTGGCAGATGGATGTCAAAACTACATTTCTAAACGGGTACCTTGAAGAAGGTAGGGACATCTATATGCAACAGCCAGAAGGTTATGTGCAGATGGGCGAAGAACATTTAGTCTGGAAGCTAAAGAAGTCGTTGTATGGACTTAAGAAAGCTTCACGGTCATGGAATCTACATTTTGATGAAGTGATTAAATCCTTTGTATTTTCGCAATGTTCAAACGAGAGTTGCGTGTACCGTCTATGTGTCAGTGGAAGCGTGGTGTTCCTTGCACTTTATGTAGATGATATTCTCCTATTTGGCGATAATATGGAAGTATTGTCGGGTATAAAGGGGTGGTTATCCGAACCATTTCATATGAAGGACCTTGGGGAGGCAGGATACATCCTAGGGGTAAAAGTATTGCGGGAGCGCAATAAGAGGATGATGACCTTGTCTCAATAGTCATATGTGGATACTGTGATTGCCCGTTTCAGCATGCAAACTACCAAGAAAGGTCTGTTACCCTTCAGACATGGCATACATCTTTCCAAGGATCAATGTCTAGTGACACAAAAGGAGAAAGATGAGATGAACAACGTGTCGTATGCATCGGTTGTAGGGAGTCTCATGTATGCAATGCTATGCACGAGGCCAGATATCTGCTTTGTTGTAGGCATGGTAGCAAGATACCATTCTAACCCTGGACAGGCGCATTGGACCGCGGTAAAGCACATACTCAAATACTTGAAAAGGACTAGAGACTATTGTCTCGTCTATCAGTGTGAGGAGTTGTGCTCTGTGGGTTATACTGATTCGGATTTCCAGGCAGACCAAGACGAAAAGAAGTCCAACTCTAGCTATGTGTATACATTGGGAGGTGGGGCCATATCATGGAGGAGTGCAAAGCAGAAGTGCATTGAGTATAATGCTTTGAGTATAAGTGGGAGATTGATGGATTTATATACTGAAAGCATTATGATTGGTATATTATGTACAAGGTCGATTGGTTAATATACTAGGAATCATAAATGTTGTATGTTCATCTCCTGTCTGAATTAACAGACATGTGCCGCAAATGCAATTATCCTGTTATATCGTCAATAGGGAGATCATACGGTGTGTAGTAGATCACAGAAGATCGTATGGATCGTTTGACCTAGCGAGATATAAATGGTTATAATAGCTGAGACAGTTCCAAGATAAACTGTCGGTATAGGCTGCAGCATACGCGGTAATAAGCATCTTATCTTGGATGACTTGGTATGCTGGTGTGGGGCACACATTGATAAGGACCTAAGTTGAGATCGATTATTTTATCTAACATTAAAAGAATCTATATGTTTATGGCTTGATGAGATCCTAAACATAAATGAAGGTACGGAAGTATATGCAGATTTTGTATCACTTTGGGTTGCAGTGAAAGGCTCTAGTTGAACTTGCATATCTGTATCTTGGGTGATAGCATTCTGTGTATGACTGTCTGGCACTAGAACTAGGTAACCACATCCAGTATAGGATGGTGACATTCCCTGAGCAGCTCAAAAGGTTCGTTATGCTAAAGTCCTGCAGGCTGATTAAGTTCAAGCATAAGTGAAAAGGTTTGAGTGGATTGACTCAGGAATATAGAATGTTAATTAATTAAATATCTTGTCAGAGCTTAAATTAATTAGCGAATGTCTGTAACCTTAAATGTGGGGATAAATCGAGCCCATGCAACCCGTACCTCAAAACGTGGTAGCAAATAGGTAGGACATTCTTTGGTGGAATGAATCAATATTAATTAATTAATTATATTCTAGGTTGATTATGGGAATTAATTAATTGATAGGCCTTATTTGCTATTTGCATTCTGGTCTCTGGTCTGGCCCATGAAAACTCAGGCCCAATAGAAGTCCAGTATTTTCCTATAAATAGGCCTCAGTTCCTTATATCTCAACACACTACACGATCATATGTTGTACACAACAAACCATATTTTGGGAGTTGTGGTGATCGACTAGATCTGAGAAACGAGGAGGAAATTTTACTTCTCAACCGGGCAAGGAATCCGAAGGAAATCTTCACCAGATTTTCGAATTGAGGTGGGATATAGATCAGGAGGATCGTCTTCTTTCTTCTCTCTCCTTCTTGTTTTTTAAAATTATTCATTAATTTTCTCAGATTTAATTCCCTTTATCTGTTAGGATTTAATCTTTGTGTGCGGGAAAAGAGATCAAGATCAAATCTACAATCCATAAGAGCATGCTAGGAATAATCATAGGCATAGCAATTTATTTTTTATATTCCGATTAAAGATCTTGGCAAACAGACTTCGTGATTCAGTTCACGAATCCCTTAATGTGGCAATTTGAATTTCTATCTCTTAGACACATAAATCCAGACATTAGACTCTTGGATTATATTGTCCAATCGTAGCCCATGCCTTAAGTCTCCTTTCTGCTCTGCCCATTTTCAGTGTATGATTCACTAATTTTTCATCAGACTCCTTTACAGCCCGATGAACCTATTTTGGATATCCTCGTACTAACTTAGGCATTTTACAAATGCCTGAGTCTGACTGAGGCTTCTTATACTGACTTCTGAGAGTCAGTATAGTTTAGCCCTCATACTGACTTCCCACAGTCAGTATGGTAAATCCTCATACTGACTTTCCATAGTCAGTATGGGAAACGCCCTCATACTGATTTCCCCGGATCAGTATGGTAATCCCTTAAACTAACCTCTCTTTAGTCAGTTCAGGAAAGCCCGCATGCTGACTTCTCCTTGTCAGTATGGGAAACGCCCTCATACTGATTTCCCCGGATCAGTATGGTAATCCCTTAAACTAACCTCTCTTTAGTCAGTTCAGGAAAGCCCGCATGCTGACTTCTCCTTGTCAGTATGGTTAGACCTTAAACTGAGTGCTCCAACTCAGTTTTTGGTTAAGGCTAGGCGTGATGATAGTCAGTTCTCAAGCATTCTCTATTGTTCGATCTTCAATCTAAGTTCTATTACAACTCGATCGATCCTATACAAGGATTACAATTTAGAACTCTAGAAAATGGAAAAACTTACTAAGATGGCTTATATTCTTTGACCCGCCAAAACATCAAAAGTAAGGAAGGATTTCTCTAACAAGAATCCTAACACTAAGGCTAGTTGAAAGAAGAAGAAGAAGAAGAAGAAGAAGAAGAAGAAGAAGAAGAAGAAGAGAGAGACTGAGAGAGAGAGAGAGAGAGTCATTGCTGAATTAGAGCGACAGTGGAGTTGCTGTCCATGGAGAATGAAGATAGAGCTTCCAATGCTCGTAGGGAACAAGAAGAAAGGGAGCGTGTTGGCACCATTATCCAAGTTGGGCATGTTTTCAATATTGCCCTGGATGAGCATGTTGCTGAAGAGCCAAACGACTTGCGACCACCACCACAACCACCCCTCCAGAGTCAAATCGCATGCGCAGAACCTTGCTACTGGTGTGCTCAACTACATCAAAACCCAGATATACAGCGTCAAGCAAGAGTTCAAGGGTCAACTCTAGGAGACCCGCACGAAAATTGTAGAAACTAAAGCTGAAGTCTCCCAGCTCTCCACTGCTATGACTACTCTAATTGGTGTAGTCAAAAAGGGGGAAGAACTGCGCAAAAGAGAGGAGGTTGATTGCAAAGAGAGAGAAGAAGCGTACGAGAAAGAAGAAGCTGAGAGGATAGAGATTGAAGAGGCAGGGCAAAATAGAAGAGAAACCGAGATAACAAGCTTACTAGAATTTGCAGAGACGTTGGAAGACCTATAGAAGAAGTAAAGTTGTATGCTCGGGTTTTCATTTCCTCGGTTTTTCCTTGTACTTGTAATTCTTCAAATCTTATGAATGGAAACAGGCAATGTTTGATGACAAAAACTTTTTGTCCAAACTTATATCTTCTCTCACTTGGCCGAACTTACACATTCTAGTGCAATCAACAAGTTTTACTTCACTCCATAAGTTTAATCGAGCAATATCTCTCCTTTTGAGGTAGAAGTGATGGGTTTTGTATACTGAAAGCATTTATAATAATGAGTATACAACGGTTTCATTCTCCTATATGTTAAACAAACTACATGTATGAACAATGGTATCCTCTTGTCTCATCGATAGGGACGATCATATGGCGTGTTGTAGATCGCAGAAGACAGTATGATGACTTGACCTAGTGAGACATAAACCTAATCACAGCCGAGACAGCGTATGAGGATACGTCTGTCCAGATGGCTGCGGTATTGTCAGAATAAGTAGTCTGTCTTGGTTACTTGACATGCTGGTACGCAGGGGTGGCGTATTGATGGACCGCAGTGAGATGTATTCATTTATCTGGCATCAGCGAATACAAGATCTCGTTATATTGATTGAGTTCAAACTCTAACGAAGGTTCAGGGGTTTGCACGGGTTGACTGTTGCTTTGACTTACCATGGTGGAGAGCCTAAGTAACGTGCTCGTATATCTGCATCTTGGGTAACAGCAGTTCGTGTAGTACCGCCTGAGACTGGGTTTAGGTAACCATATCCGATTAATAGAATGGGGACATTCCCTGAGGAGCTCAATAACATTCATCGTGCCAAAGTCCTGCAGGCTGATTAAGTTCAGACACGAGTGATAAGGATTGAGTGGTACTACTCAGGAATTATAAGATATTAATTAATTGTAGTTAGAGCTTGTCAGAGGCTCCGATTAATTAATGAATGTCCGGCAACCTTAAATATGGGGATTCTCAATTAATGCAGCCCGTTCTCATAACGTGGTAATAAAGGGGTAGGTCAGTATTAATTTTGTGTTGAAAAAGAATTAATATTAATTAATTAATTGTGTCCTGGGTTGTGGACATGGGAATTAATTAATTCATAGGCCCACTGTATTATTTGCATTAGGTCCCAGGTCTGGCCCAAGGAAAGTGTGCTGAATTGAGCCCAGGAGCTCATTAGGGTTTGCAACCCTAGGTCTATAAATAGACAGCTCTCCCTCACAAGTTGTATCACAATTGAAAAACAGAAACCCTAGTGAGAGAGAGAGTGTGGGCGCCGACTTCTAGAGAAGAGGAGGAGAATTTTCAAATTCTGGTCCTGCTCAAAATACAGATTTGTGGAGTCCTCACCTGTAGCAGATCTGAACGCACCGGGAAATAGATCTGAAGATCTAATCTGGAGAACAACTCCTAATTCTTTCTCTTTTGTCTTTTTCAATTATTATTGAATCTAGAAATTAGATTTCTAATTTCTTGTTCTGCAGATTTAATAATATTGCGTGGTTGGTTCTGGATCTGGGAATACAAATGCGAAAGATCGTTTCTAAGACTACGAAATTAAGGTAAATAATTCTTTATCCACGCATTAAATTCAATAGGAGCATGCCTAGGGTTTATGAATGGATTATGAACAATAACCATAAACGGTCCGGCTTATTTTGGATTTGGTGATTCGGTTCGCGGGAAATCCCTTCAGGAAGATCTTATAGAGTAGGTTGTGCATTAGGATTTGGATTTCTCGGGTATTTAGTTTTGTCAGTTTTGTTCTAACT
Organism: Plectranthus barbatus; assembly: GCA_026898455.1. NCBI lineage: Eukaryota > Viridiplantae > Streptophyta > Magnoliopsida > Lamiales > Lamiaceae > Plectranthus > Plectranthus barbatus. The sequence goes on from JAPKLW010000072.1 coordinate 951,132, forward strand.
TGCTCTAATACTTTGTAAACTCAGGAAACCATTCATTCTTTTCGCCAATTTATTTTTGTATGGCTTTGACAACACCAAGTGGGAAATTGTTCAGAAGTATTCCTCCTTGTTGTTTGATTGTTTTGGTGTGTCAAGCCAAGTACAAGTTTAGACTGTCTCTAAATTAGCTCTAGTTTGTTCAAAACTTGTAATGTTTTGTTAGGATGTCTATTGAGTTGTAATAGAGTTCATCGAGATAAAGTGGTTCAGGAGCTAATCCACCAGTTTGGGATACGTGATAACTTCATAATTTTACTCACTTATCGATATTATTTTCTACTCTTTTATGTAGTTTTCTTGAGTTTATATATATAATTCATGCATGAGTCTATATAATGTGGTGTTACGCTTGTCATGGCGTGTTTTTGCAGGTTTTAGGCTTAAATTCACTGGAAAACCGTTCCGAAAGCAGTTAACGTGTAAAAGTAGCAGTGAAGGGTTCCTCCACACAAGGAATTCGGGCTATTGGCACATGGCAATGGATAAAGCTTTGAGTTAGCTTTCCAATGCAACTGGAATTGGAGTTCGGGAGTGAAAGTTATGGCCAAAACTGTGAGACTGCGCAGACGGGTTGACGCAAGAACACGCATGTCGATCGACGTAGAGCCACGTCGATCGAAATGCGGGCAAATCTGGCAAAATTTGATTAAATTCGAATCAAATCAGATTTCCAGCCCTAGACTTGATAGGATACACACCCACTCTTATAAATAGTCCTTATTTTTTAGTTTTATTCATCCCTTTTCAAATATTATGCAACTTTGGACCTTTGAAGCATTCTGCAACCTTTATTTTCCGACACGATCCTTTATTTTCTTGTAAGATATTCTTATGCACTTTCATAATATGTTTAGTTTTGGTTTTCTATCTGCGATGAGTGGCTAGAAACCCTAGCGGGTTCTAGGACTATGAATATCAAATGCATGTTTAATTAACGTGGATTGCTTGGTTTTGAATTCCTGTTTGAACTGTTAGGATTTAGAATTAATCAGATCGAGAGATAGAATTAATTCTAGGTTTACATTTGTTAATTGAAGGACTGAAAAGAGAAAATTAACAACAGGAAAAGGAATTCGAATACAATTAGAATATATGTCCTAGGGGAAGATAGTAATTGTAGGGTTAAACTGAGGAATTATAAAAGGTTGATTAGTGTTGTGTTATCGAGGCCGACAAAGCATATACATTCACATGCTAGTAACCTAGGCTATAATTGTCTGACCAAGAAGTTATAGTATATTATGATTTCCCACCAATGCAAGTTAATTATGATAGTTGACCCTAGAGTCTGTGTCCCTTTAATTTGATTTACTAAAACTCTTTAATTTTCAGTTCTGTTTTCTTTATTTTCAAAAACTCAAAACCCTGAATTTATGTTTACTCAAACAATAGATCTTAGGATTATAGCTAGTACATAAAATAATTTTGTTACACAATTCCTCTGGGTTCGACAACCTTAGGGTACTCTTATAAATTTATTTGTCACTGTTCTGCAATTAATTTGTAGAATTTTACAGTGATCAATACGCAAGGAGTTAGAAGAAACTGGCTTCCAGTTTAGAGAAACCGGAACTCACCACCAGTTTGGAACTTACATTCAGAGAACCTGGCAAAGTCACCAGCTTAGACAACTCCAGTTTACAATCCCAGTTTCTCAATCAATCCAAACACGCGTACAAAGACAAATAGCGCAAGTCAGAGGATTCCTCAAAAGCTAGACTTTAAGAATGGAGATTCCTTAAAGTCTGAAGATTTCTTCAACCAGTTGGGATTCCTTGGACTGGCAGAGCCGTCCTGACACAAAGTTGTAGAGCCAATATCCCATATCAGAAAGGGACGAAGCAGGTGCAAAATTTTTAGAAAGCAACCTGTCCAAAGAGAGGTGTTGGATTGGACAACATTCGACAGGTCTCTCAACGGCTACGATTTTGAATCTCTCACACCCCGCCTATAAACAGACATAATACCCCGGAAGAGAAGAGACCAAATATTCTAACAATCAACAAAACTCTGCAAAATTTAAAGCTCAAAGCATTCTAAAGTTCGAGGCTATCTTATAGCTTACAGTGCGCCATCTTTGGACACGAGACTTGTTGCTTTCAAGCACATGTTTTCATCTTGGTGTTCTTACTTTTCAATTAAGAACACATCAGTTACTGTTATTCTCCAAGCAGTAACTATCACGAACGTCTAGCCGAAAGATCAATAGTTCGAGAAGAACTTAAAAATTCTTAAGTTTCAAACAAAGGTTGTGTGGTGTGCCCACACTCCAAGTTCTGAGAAGCAAAGGCCTGGACGAGTGAGCTAATAAACTGGTGGACATTGGCATCCTCTAGTTAGTGATAGATCACGAGACCCAACTATAACCAGAAGCTTAGTGATTTTCAGACTTAAGGTCTGAAGTGAGGATGTAGGACTTTTGTGTCCGAACCTCTATAAATCCTTTTACATTTATAATCGATGTTAAAATTGTATGCAATTATAGCACAATGAGCAAATAAATTTGTAAAACCCAAACGTTGTCGAACCCACGGAGAAAAGTGTGATAAAACTATTTCATGTATAGGACATAATTTTTCAAATTGTTGTTTGAGAAAATCCATCTTGAGAGTAATTTGTTTTTAGAAAAAAAAACTTCTGAAATAAAATCACATATCCTAGGGACTTCAACCAATCTAATTAACATTCATAAAATAATCAATTCGAACCCAAATAAATAATTATGGTAGGAAATCTGATAAATTGAAATTAATTTCTTGTTTAGCAATTAAAACCTAAATTACTAGCAAGTAGATGAATTACACCAACTAATCAATCTCTATAAACATTCAGATTAAACTCTATAATTGAATCTTTTTTTTAGACACAAAACAAGTATATCAAGTTCTCTCTTCCTCTTATTAATTATCTCATCTTTGTCACAAATTAACAACTAACAACCTAATCCAATTTTCATCTCTCGGTCCTTCAAGGAATAAGATTTTAAAATCAAACCCAGAGAATTTAAACCAATTAATTCGATTAATTCAAACCCTAAATTAATTGGTTTTGGCATGTCTGGCCAGAACAAACATTGAAATAGAAATATTAAAATTGCATTAAACTTACTTGAAACATAAAGATGCAGAAAAATAAAGACTCTAATTCTTCAAATCCCGAACCTTGAAAAATAAAGACTAGAACTAAAAAATAAACTAAATTCTAAAGAAAAATAATTTGCAGGATATTCAAAAGTCTGTAACTAGACCTAATACATGAGTATATATAAGGGTAGGGTTAGGTTTTGAGGTCTTCAATTGTAGGGAAAAGTTGTATTGGTAATTTTCCTTGAAAATCTCGTGCTTGCCTATTAAAATCGCACTTTCCATTCTGGGCAGCTCCGCATGTCGACAGATATGTCGTGCGTCGATAGACATACAAGCTCCATGTCGATCGAAATGCCATGCGGCAACCGACATACAAGCCTCCATTTTAACCGAAATGCCACACGTCAATCGATACAGAGTGTTTTTCTGCGAATTTTTCATCTTTTGATCAATTTTCACCCTTTTTAACCTTTTTAATAGCAAAACCAAGCACTTCAAGCAAAATACCCTCCAAAATACTATCATGCTCAATTATTAAACATAATCTAATGCAAATGCATGAAACAATGAAGAAAATAATGTGATAAGCGAGACAAAATACGAGCTTATTAATTTATTGTTTTATTTACATTTTTGCAAGAATTTTAAAACTTAACACTATCTAAGTGTTGAAGTATAGTCGAACTGGACTTAACCAAAACACGCTAAAATATTAAGTTGGTCAGTAACTACCAGTTTGTGAAGTGCAAGTTTGCAAATTATTTCCGTTGTGCAACAAATTTGATCACTGGACGAACAAAAACTTTCGCATATTTTATCATTATAATATACTATTCTTATTACTAACGAATTTAATAAAGTATTTCTATCCAAAATCCTTGAATCAGTTCCAAGTTTGGCTCCGGTTCCAAAAAATTATAATTTTAACTGGCTCATTATGGTTTTGTTCTGATTTTGAACCTACCGGTCGACCATTTTTTTTAATTTCATTTAAAAAATTGACTGAACCGTGGGTTTTGGTTCGGGACAACCGGTTCGGGATGATGTGGCGCTTTGATTGGCTGGTTTAGAACTTTAAATTTTCAAATTTTATTATTGATTCAACGGTTCGAACCATTTTCAAATTCTTTTAATTCAAATTTTTATGATTCAACGATTCAACTACATATTGAGCTTAAATCGCTCCGCCCAAAAGCAATTACGGTTCTGGTTTAGGAACCTTATGTGTCGATTTCAGTAGAAATCGCCGATTCATATAGTAAGTAAACATACATAATATACTAATTTTATTGGTTCCAATGATGAAATTTCGTCGAGTGAATACATATAGTTTGAAGATTTTACAAACCTCAAACCTATCTAATAAATATTCAAAATCATATTAAAATGTTTTGATTCGATCAATTCAAATGGTTTGAAAGATTATTCGGTGTGGAGCACAAATAATGAAATTAATACATTATTTAACGAACGGTTCTAAGAATGAAACTAATATAAATATATTTCAAATATCATTAATTATAAATTGAAGTGCTGAGGAAGTGAGGTCGCGTTCAAAAAAAGAAGAAAATAAATCTTCATTTACTGTTGTACAATTTGCAAGAATATAAACTTCGATCATATATATTAATATAATTAATATATTTATCTTCTTAATAAATAATATTATTTTATTTAAAATAATATTATATATACAATCTGTTTTGCACTTCAAACTATCTATTAAATTAATTTAATCCAATTTGAGAATTTTTTTTTTTAATCGATCTACCAAATTATTAATCTAAAATCAGCTAAAACAACTAAATTAATTCGATTAAGCTGACCCCAATTAGAAAGTATAAAACATTGGGAAGGTCTCAAATTAGGGACGCCTAAACGGTTTAGGTGGATTTTATCCATACTTAAATGAATTCACTCATCCCAAATAGGGTTTATCAATTTTCAATTAGGGTATATTAAATGAGTTTGGTATGGATTAATGAATAAAACTTATCTAAACTGTTTAAGCGAGCCTAATACAAATTTTTGCCTAAAACATTTTGCAACCCCACACAATCAAATAAATGATCATAAAATGGCACGAAATAAACAACTTATTCCATACTCAACTCAAAATGCAATCCATCTCCAAACGTGGCAAACTGTAACAAGAATTTTTTTTAAAAAGAAAATGGCACATGTTTATATATGCAATCAGATTAGTCATGCCATATCTTAGACTACATGTATTGAATCAAAAAAATCTGAGAATATATTTGCAGTGATATTTGTCAACGATTTTGATGATAAATAAATTCGATGTTAACCAATTATTTATGTTATTCTGTTAATTATACTTCATTAATTATGATATTATATTTATGGGAAGGTCTTGGGTTAGGCAGACCTAAACTATTTAGGCGGGTTTTATCCATTAACCCAAGATTTAAGCGGGTTTTATCAATTAACCCAAACTCAAACCCATATAATATACCCTATTTGGGATGGGTGAACCCATTTGGGTAGGATAAAACCCGCCTAAACCATTTAGGCCTGCCTAACGCAAGTTTTTGCCTATATTTATAAGTTTGTATATTATGTTTACTAATTAGTATGAGTTAAATTTTGTGTTTTATTCATTAGTATATGTTTATTTATTTAGTATATTACTAGTATTTCTCCAGTGCGTTGCACAAAATTATTCGATTTAGGTATTATTAGTAAATTATAAATATATCAAGCATTTAATTTTAGTAAACAATGTATGTCACATATAGGTGTTAATATGGTATATATAATAGTTATGTGTTTGATAGACATGATAAAGAGTATACATTTTCATCCGACGTACTCACGTACATTTTATATTTTTAAAATAAATTATAAATTTATAATTTAAATGAAATAAAAAAATCAAATTGGTGTTCCCATATTTTTTATTTTTTAATATATAAATAATACTAATTTAAGTAACATAAAAAAAACTAATATACCCATATTTTCTATATTTTAGCGTAAAATAAAAATATTAAATTAAATAAATAGAAAATTGATGTGTAACTTGAATCCCTGTAGGCGGGCATCTCATCGATACTTTTTAGTTCTTGCCGCCGGCCAACGGAGAGCCTCTTTCACTCCTCTTACAACTGCCTTTCGCCGGATTAATATGCAGCGTGTGCGTCTGAAATGGTTGGCCTTTAGGTTCTTTAATTTTTTTTAATAGATAGTATACATGAAAAATAATCAGGAATTTATTAATTTTTTCCTCAAAACTTTAACTTTGATATGTCCTTTTCGTTTTCAAATCTTAAGCTGAGTCGGAATATTTCAATTTGCCAACTACGCCGACAATTCTGCATAAGTCTCGCCTCTGGTAATTATTTAGGTAAGATTCTTTGAGTTCTGTTACCTTCTACATTTTCTTTATAGCTCATTTGATTTTAGCTAATAACTACTTGCTATTTTTCTCAGTGCTTCTATTGTTGTTTGATATTGTCAAAATTTGTGCCTAAGAAAGTAAATTATAACCATCGATCTTCTCTTCAAATTAAGTATCTCATTTCAGTACATCATTATACCATTTGTTAGAAACATAGGTAAATGAAAATCTAAATTAGATTCTGTTTTTTTAGAGGAGTTACTTAATTGAGAATGTTTAGTATTATGCTCTAAATTTTTAAAAGTATTTTTAATTTTCCAATATATGTAAATATAGGTGTTAAAATATTATCCCACCAAATTCTATAAAAAAAATAGCATGTATTATCATATATATATATATAGAGAGAGAGATGAATGTAAATGAGCTTATTTTTCCTGTTGTTTTATTTGTAGCTGCTGCAGAGAGAACTTGAATGCAGAAAAAATTGATGAATTAGTCTGCTCATGAAAAGGAAAAAACAAAAAAGAAGATTAGTAACATAAAATGGAATAGAGAGATTATAAAATATGCTTGAATGTAAAAGAAATTGATGGAACAGTCTGTTCATGAAAAAAGGAAAAACAAAAGAGAAGATCAGTGCAAACATATAGTAGAATAGAGAGATTTCAAAATGGAAGAAAATTAAAGAGAAACATAATATCAAAATAACAACACTGAGTGATTGAGTGCAAGCGATGATATATTTATTGTAACGCCCCCAACTGGCCTTCCCAAACTTTGGGCACGTTACAGTGGTATTAGGGTACTTTAAAAATATTTTGGGAAATAGCGGAAGATTTTAATCAAAATAGCATGAATATGAATTTCAAAACATTCATCAAAAACCAGTTTTTTTTCACAAGATGCAACGATGTAAGGTATTTCGTGCACAAAATATAAGGAAAACAGTTGTGAGTACGGTTTCTTAATCTTATTACAAAACTTGAGGGAAGGAAAGGTAAACAGAGATGCAGTGCAACGGAGTGTTACGTGATGGAGATATGCATATGAAGATGCATATCTCAAGATCTGTTCTTGCTCTCAGGATTTGCTCTTCTTTACACCACCACAATTCCATCCTCGCTGCTAACCTGCGCATTTTAGAAATAATGCGAGGGGCTGCTGAGTACTAATGTACCCTGTGGAGACATGCCCGAAAATATACATTTATAAATATGAATGCTATGCCACACACACCGGTAACTCACGGGTTTTGTTGAAAAGTACCGTGATTACCTAAAAGGTTTTATTTTCACTGCATGCAGAATTTAAAGTATTAAATCATATATGTTTACCATTTCGTAACTGGAAGTAGGCCTACTTCCGAGTTACGATGATCAGCTGGGAATGGCGTAACCCACTCGACCCACTGTCATCAATTAATGCACTGATCTTAGGGCGTACCTGTGAGATCCGATCGATTTTAAAGGTACCCCGTACCTCTTCTTATCACACCGTGAGGTGTCAGCACTCCAGCTGAGGGACCTGAGAACATGGAGCTCGTGGCTCATCGTACATAGGATAGAAATCCTCAATATAATAATAAGGTTTAGCGCGAGCCTTGGTGCCTGGTTCATACCTTATTAATTATCTCTCCGGGAGTTTAATCAACCGGAGGTACAAATATGACATCACAAAACATTTTGGCATAGACAATCAAGTTCAAAACAAAACATTTTCGCACACATTTTAGAAAACTTAGCTCAAGGCTCGAAACAGCATTTTATTTTTACTGAAAAATAGTCCCCACCTTTTATTGCTTACAGATTAGATGATCACGTTAGTTGTGGTTGAGCTGTCACAAATTCCCTGTGTTTCCTTCACATATTAACACAATAAAGCATACACAAATTAGGGTGGTTCGTCTAAGCACAAATCAATCAACCCTAGTTGATGCAAATTAGCATTAATCAGGACCTATGACTGACAAACTAAACTGACATTACCCAACAGTTCGACGTGCAATCTCGTATCTTGAGACATGCATGTAACTCAAATAAATTCAATCGTACATGTTAACTAATCCACGGTTAACAAACCAACTCAAATTAAGCTCGTTTATATATTAAACGGCTAAACTCATTTTCAACAATGCGTTAAACGATTTGAAATGATTTATCATTCAATTACATATCTAATTTGATTACAAAATTTACAACATTTATAAACACTTGAAATATCATTAAATCTAATTGACATAATCAATTAGTTAATTGAACAAATTACACAAATATAAAATAAGTTAATATAACAAATCATAATAAATAATAATTAAATAAAAGTTTTAACAAAAATATAATATATATATATATATATACTTGTGTGTGTATAATAATAATATATATATAGATATACTTGTGTGTATG
>JAPKLW010000072.1:971246-987614 GCA_026898455.1 Plectranthus barbatus
CTATCTCGACCTCCTCGAGCTCGAACTGCTGAGGAGTAAACACAACAGTACGTATTAGATTAGATAGAGCTCATTTTTGCATCATCGCTTGTTATTCTGCAAATTATATATAAATAAATCACAATGTAAATGCAAACGATGATCAGCTATAAAATAGAGTAGTTTTTTTCTTTTTTTTTAGGGGGTCGTGGAGTTGTAGATGAAACGAAGATCATCCGATTTGACAGGCTATTCTCATTTGGTACAATTTTTTTTATGAATTTAGATACAATTTCAGCTGTTGGTGAGTTAAATTGTGATGTAATTCAGTCGTTCCGTTGAAAGTTCCATCATTTTCCCGCGCAATTCTAGCGATGTCGAGTCGAGCTATGAGTGGTCATGAATGAACCTTTTAGTAGAGAGAAAGTGAAACATGATTTAGATATGAAGAGGTGTATTGTGGTGAATATTCTAGATTGTAACGGTGGTTGGGATGGGAGACGATGGTGGGGAAACGGAATCCAAGCTAAACAAGACGAAGACGACTGAGCTATTCTGATCAGCAAGATGCTGATGGCCATTGGCACAATTGCTGCTATGGGCAATGGTTTGTCACAGTCTCTAGCCACTCTGATTTTTGGGGAATTAGTGGATTCCCAAACAAATGACATTGTTTCAATTGAAACATTTCAAAATGGTTTTTAAGTCTTTATGATGGTTAATTTGCTTCACTTAAATATGTGTGCTTGGCTCTGGGGTGTAGGGTGGCAGCTTTTCTTCGTAAACGTTCAAATCTTGTATCGGATAAATATGAGCTTGATGGTTAAAAAAACTTGTGATTTTTCAAGAGGTGCAGGAAATTGCTTACTTTGATGAGGAAGTAAAAGTAAGCAGTGGAGAGGTAATCGGGTGAGTATCTGGAGACACTATTCTTATTCAAGGTGGTATTTCTAGATTTGTTTGTCTCTCCATTGTTATTACTGTGTATGCCTTGTTGATAGTAGTCTGTGTGGTGCATAGGTAGGGAAGTTAATCCAGTGGACTACAACTTTCGTAGGAGGTTTCGTGATCGCTTCTTGCACTAGTCATGCATGGTGTCCTTTGACTGTATCAGAAGGCGTATGCGAATGTAGTACAACAAACCATTGACTCATGTATGAGAACCATGAGTCACTAAACATGGCCTCGACATACAACATTGTCATTTACGCGACTTCTAAGAGAAACAAATGGTTCTGGTTGTGTTCAGGTTGTATCATTTACAGGGGAGAAACAAGCTGTAGCTAACTACTAGAAGTTTGTAACTAGCTCTTACCGATCCAGCATGATTGCAGCTTGGAGCTCTGGATTAGGACTTGGATTCCTCGTGCTTATCACATCATGAAGTTATGGTCAAGGAATATGTTTCTTTACATAGAGTTTGAATACTTGTGCAGGGGATGGATACCACGGTTCAAAAACAAAGAGTTGCCATAGACAGAGGCAACCTCCGAGAGGATTGTACAAAGATTACGATGAATCGGACTAGTGTCATTGTTGCACATCGGCTGAGCAACATGACAAATGCTAACATGATTGCTGTTATACGCCAAGGAAAAGTAATTGTGAAAGGTATTGTAAGATTTGAAGAATAACACAATCATGAAATACTTCTTCTATACTAGTACTATCTATATTTCCCATTGTTACGTATTTTGAATTTCAGGTACACATTCTGATCTACTCAAGGGGGGTGTATTCTAATCTGAGCAAAACAATGAGGACAAACACATAGCAGATATTGTAAGAATCTCATCTATTCTAATGTTGTATACCATTGTTAGTTGCTGGAGTTATAGTTGGCATCATAACTGGGGCAATATGGCCTCTTTTGGGCTTGTTGCTTGGTTTTGTGGTCAAGATAAGATTGTAGAGATTTACTAGAAAAGAATGTGATGGGCCAGCTGCTGCAACTAGTACAAAACTAGGATTGGTTTTGGTTCAGCTACATTAGTTTTGTATCTCGTCTATGCTACCATCTTCTATGCAGGTGCTCGGCTCGTCTATGTTGTACTTGATTGGATTGAGATACACAAGCTTAAGTTTGAGATGGTTAAGACAACAGATGGGGCTGGTGAACCTAGGGCTGACAATTTCTGACACGACACGAACACGTACGATAAAAGCGAGCACGAACATGTTAAGCTCAAACACGAATACGACACGAACACATTAAGCTCAAACACGATAATGACACGACACGATAAAAATTAAACCTTAATAAAATTGTCAGCTTTACACATGGGACTAAAAAAATTTAATACGACACGATAATACGATACGAACACGCACGATAATAATGAGCACGAACACGACACGAACCTGTTAAGCTCAAACACGAACACGACACGAACCCTTTAAGCTCAAACACGATAATAACACGACGCAATAACGATCCAACATGCACGAATTGTCAGGATGCAAAGAACCTGTCTTGTTCAACGATACAATCCGAGCAAACATGGCTACTACTCCTCTCTAGTAAGACTTCACTCAACTGCATTGCCTTAGCTCACATTTTCTCGGATAGATCAATTACTACTCATGTATGTGTAATGTTAAAACCACGTTACATTAGGATTTAGATCTCTACTCACTATGCACTTAGGTATAAGAAGGAATGTTATGCACTTTTCAACCATAAATTTAAATTTATTTACTATTTTATTATATTTAGGCACAATAGAAAATCCAAAATCACTATTTTATAGTTGAAATGTAAAAGGAAAAAAAAAATTAAATCGTTTTTAAGTTTGAATTTGCAAACTATGTCAGTTGATTTGGGAGGATTAATTTTGTTAAAAATGGCATGATGTGTATTCATGTTATACCAAATTGAGTAATCCCCAACCTTGAAACACAATTAAATATCTTAATTATGATAAATTAATTATGAATTCGAGTAATATTAGGGATATTACTCCCCATTTAAATAATGCATACTAATTTTCAGAATGAGCAAATACTTCAATGAATTGTGTCCGATAGCTTCTTCCAAAATCATGATGTGCCTATTGTATTCCTTCCAAATAATAATGATGTGATATTTACGGTAAGAAATATTATGCAGTGGATAACAATATAATACTACTATTATTTGAAATATAACGTATATATATATATATTAAAGTAAGGTCGGATATATTATATGGAAATTTTAGTTGTATTAATTGTTCATTAGTTAAACTAGAAGTTCATTAACTCATAAGAACAACATTCCATAATTACAAACAAGTTTCAAATTAAGTTATGATGTTTTTGGTAATAATTGATATTTATGATTTAATTTATCAATCATATATTAGAATTTGATTATTTTTGTACATTAAGTAAATAATTATATACACAATTAAGTAAATAATTGAATTTATAAGGAAATACAATTAATATTACGATTTTTATCACATAAATACATAAATATGCATATTTAATATTTATATATTTAATCTTACAAATATTTAATGGTAGAGTATTTTATTTAATTATTAAATAAAGGGTTATTTGCAAATATTAACACAACTTTTCAAACTTTTGCAATTATAACATACTTTTCAAAATTTTGCAATTATAACATAAAACTTTTCAATTTTGCAATTATAACACAAAACTTAGAATATTTGCATTTATAATAAATTATATTTTATCTTAAAAATAATCCATTTAAAATTTAATATTATAATTGTTTGTTTGTTATTTATTTTAAACTTGAATATTCTTAAATGAAAAGTTATGTTAAATTTCACGAATACCCTAATTTTTTATAAATGTTTATTTTGGGACCTTTTTGTAATATTTAGATTATTTTCTTTTTAAAAATAAAAAAATAAATATTATATGATTATAAACTTCAAGATTAAAATGTTAAATTATTTTGGTAAGAATTACATTAAAAATTAAACTACAAATTTATAGAAGTTGAGAATTAAATTGCAAATGTTTACTATTGTTAAAAATTAAATTGTAAGTTTGAAAGAAACAATGAAAATTAAATTGCAGAATAAACTCGCGGCAAGAATTAAAATTATAATTTTATAAACACTACATTATTTCTTACAAAATCAAACAAATGTTTGTAATTTAAATTTTGTTAATCTTTGTTTTTTTTCTTAGTGAGATATCTCTGTTGATTTATTTTTAAAATGTGATTTTACCAATGTTTATTAGTCAGTCGAATAAAATTATTGCTAGTTTACCAAATTGAAAAATTAAAGCTTCAAAAAATATAAATGTAATTACAAAGAAATTCGTTTCTACAATTGTGTGAATTACTTTATGGATAATTTAAATTGATTGAAAATATAATTAGGATGTCAATATGTAATTTTATCTAAGTTTTACACCTTACTAATGCGATAAATTAAAGTGTGTTTAGTTAAATGATTAACTTTTTCATAATATTCTCATTTAAAGAATCTATTTTTAAAAGGTTTATTTAATATATTTATAATTTATAATCATTTAATGTATGCTGTATTATTTTTAATATTTTATAATATCAAGTAATATCAAACATAATAATATAAATAAATAATCTCAAAAAATTGTCACTTCAAAATTATTCATATTTAAAATAAATAATAAAAAAACAATCACAAAATTTATAATTGATTATTTTTGGAATCTTTGTTATAATTGCAAAGATTTTGAATTTTGTGTTATAATTATAAATATTGAAAAGTTTTATGTTATAATTGCAAAAATTTGAGAAGTATGTTATAATTGCAAAAGTAATGAAAAGTTTTGTTAAAATTTGCAATTAACCCTTAAATAAATGTATAAATATATTGCAATAGATATCTCCAAATCTTTTAATTCTTTTTTTTCAATGTTATGTTCAGATTGTTTTTTCATTTTATTATTTTCAATTAAATATGTATCAAATGTAATAAAAATCAATTAGAAGTTTATATTTAATCAATTAAAGAAACAATTATTAAAGAAGGAAATAATATTTTTTTCAATCAAATAAATTACCAAAAGTAATTATAAAAAATAAAGAAACAAATATCTGCAGTTAATAATGGACGAAAAATTATGACACTAAATTATGACATTATACAAACTATGGAAAAAATAATTGATAGCAATCAATAGATATATTATGCTGATTTTAATTGATTAATTAGCATTAAATAATATCATTAGTTGTGTATAAATACTAGGCATATTGGATCTTACAACCCATAATATTTTAGGTTTATGTCGTTGATGAATAATCATGAAAAGAAAAATAGGGAAATTGATGTATGTGCATAATTTATTATTTTATTCAGCAGTTTATTCATACGATTTTTTTTTTCATTTTTTCTTCATCAATTTTATTGTGTTGTGTTTTATGTGATGAAATATCATTTTATTATTTTTTGTTATACTAATTTAATTGCAATGAAATATATTATTAATTGTCTTTTGTTATTTTATTCATTTGATGATGATATTGATGTAAACCCCAGTTTCTTCTTTGTGTTAATAAATAATTATTATTTTTTTACTGCTTTTAATCTCAATATCATTATTCTTCGGTGTTTGTTCACAATTAACTTTTTTTATCATTTCATTCACTATTATGTGTATTTTAGTTGATTGCTTTGCCGTTCATATTATTACTATGTTTTTCTTTTTCATAATTTATTTAATATATATATATATATATATATATATATATTTACTAAATTGAAATTATATTCCAAAATAGTAATTTAATCCTAAAAATTTTCATACCCTTATCTTACATCATCAATTTCTGAAAATTTTCAAGTTCATTGGTCAAGTAAGTAAAATTGTGTCGCCTCCATCGGTGGAGTTCATTCGATGTCGACTCTAATGGTGGTTGGAGAGGATGAGACGGGCTGGACGATTTTGTTTCTCAAGGTTATTTTCTGGGCTAATTTATTTCATTTCATGTTATGAATTTTGTTTGTAATATATTTTTAGGGGAAGAAGATGAGATCGGTTGGCTCGAATATCTTACGGAGTGTTTGTTTTAAGAGGGTAAGGTATCTAAAGATGGGTAAGAGGATGATTGAGCTCGACAGTATGTGAGAGCTGTGTATGCTGTAATTCAGATGAATTAGTGAGAAAAATATATTTTACAACTAATATTGAAAACAACAAAGTTTTGGATATAAAGAAAAAAATAAAAGAAATTACATGTCAGATAAGGAAATTACATCTCATTACCACCTCTACACTAAATGTGTGACTCAACATGTTTGTAACGCCGACACTAACTGAGGACATAATTACTAACAAAAATATAGTATGTACTATATTTTCCTAATAAAAAAAGTGGGATAAATTACACTAATTAAGAATACTCTTTCGACAAAGCTAAGAATATAATACAATGTCGGAATTGCGGTCCTACCACATACCTCTTCAATCGGTCCTTGAGAATTAGTAATCCTAGGACAATAATACTACTAAGACGTATGTTTTGTAAAATTCTATATTTCCCACTGCCAGGATCAGAAATTTTTTTAGAAAATAGAAACTGGTGTTTTGGTTTTTTCCTCATGCAAAAACAATGGCGGTGAAACATCCTTCGTTAAAATTATTTGGTAGGAGTTTCTTTTTATTAAAGTATACCGCTAATAATCGATCTATTTCTTCTTTGAGAAAAATTATCAAAGATTTGACGTTATATACCAAGTAAGAAATTACGAGAGTTGGTATAAATATTCCAAATTTAGTTAATTTTAATTATTTTATGTTATTGGGTGATGATGCAGTCAAATGGATGCATATTTTCCTTAGAGTTAGAAAATAAGAATAATCATTAATTATTATTTTCATATAATTAACAATTAAACTTTTTGTGTAAATCTAATTTTTATTTTACCAAAATCTAAAATATAGTCAAAACTTAAAAGAAAAAAAATTATTCATTTGAATGTAATTTAGTCTTCATCAATTATAATTTCCTAATCATAATTCTTTCTAATTTATCTATATTTTAGATAATAAGATATTTAAAGTTATCGATATAATGAAAAATATTTAACATTAAAATTTATAAATTATGAAATTAAATTCACCATATAAATGAATCATATATATAAATCTCAATTTCGGAGCATTTTGTCAATGATGAATTAGTTATATATTCGAGACGAGATGTCCCTACCCATTTAAATAGTACACTCAATTTAAATAAAAAATATATATACATATTGTTTATATTAAAGATCAACGTTTAGTCTTATAAAAAAAATACAAATTAATAAGAGTAAATATATGACATATATACTATATAAATAAATTAATTATAATTATATATACATATATATATATATATTATCATATAATTTTATGCTTACAAATAAAAAATATCAAATTTAATATAATAATGTAAGCAATTAAAATTTCCACGCATCGCGTGGGGTGCAATACTAGTTAATTTAATAATCATCTCACTTCAATGTCTTCATTGAAGTTCAAAATTATGATATAATTTTTCTTCAATTATTAAAAAATTTCTTGATTTGAAAAGTATGCAAGGGAAAGTGAAGGTTCTTTGTTTGGAAGAAATAATGATTTAATGGGTGACAAAATTGGATACGCTATTTGCCTACTTTTTTCCAAATCAAAAAGTTGCTTTCCCATTTCCTGAAGAAATAACTCATCATAATAATATAATATAAATAATTAAAATTAAGAATTTGATAATTAATCATATAGGTAAGGTAGATAAGTTTTAATATATAATATTTGCTTACTAATTAGTGATAACACATAAATGTATCAATTATACATTTACTAAGCCGACACTCTGCTCAACTTTCCATTCATTCTCTCTGAATTCTCGTGTGCTTAACACGAGACTTGAGTTTCCAACTCAAGTTATTCTTTCTGTGCTAGTTGTTTAAAGCACGAGGCTAAAGCTTAAAGTTGAAGAAGATTGCGGGGTGCATCCTCACTTCAACATGAAGACTGAGTCAGCTTGCAAGGAGTCTCGAGATGAGTGACGACAGCAGACCGAAGGACGGAGGCTTCCGACGGGCTGTCCATTGATCACAAGAAAGCTTGTATATTCTGATACTTAGTGCATTCTCGATTAAGTTCGGAACCGTAGACGTAGGATATTAAGTCTGAACCCCTATAAATATCCTGAGTATGGGTGGAAATAGGTCAGGCTACCCGACAGGGGCCTACGGCCCGGCTTACCTAAAGCCTTCTTAGGTCTGACCTATTTCATAAAAAGGCTAGGCTTGAGCTTGTTTAAAAGCCTATATAGTTAAATAGGCTCGGGTTCAGGCTTCGAATTAGGCCTTTCAAGCCTAACAAGCCGGCCTACTTAAATAATATATTATGTAATTATTAAATATATTTGTACTAGTAATTGATATTCAATGCAAAAGAATATTAATATATCACTAAGATTGAATGTATTTTTTATTTACTTCAAATGATATTTCATAATTCGAATAAATAGACTCTTTTGTTAGATGTTCATATCATTTTAATATACCTGTCATATAAAAACTTTTTATTTTTTTATTACGACGGAATTATTTTAATCTAAAAAATATGAGTATATAATATTTATATAAATTAAATAAACAATCATGAATTTTAATTTATAAAATTAAATAAGTTATTTATAATTTAAAAGTAGAAATATATTTAAAATTATTAAATAGGCCTCGACTAGCCAAAAAGCCCGACCTATATAACTAAAAATGTCAGGCCTAGACCTTTATAAAAGCCTTTGACAGTTAATAGGTCAGGCTCAGGCCTATTGAATTTTTCGCAGGCCCAGGCCTACCGGAGCAAAGTCTAGCCTGACCCGGCCTACTTCCACCCCTAATCCTAAGTCATTTACATGTTTTATTTAAATTTATGCATCGTTAAGTTTCTCAAACTTACTTTTAAACCTTCAATACTTAGCTAAGTATTGAAGTGTGTTTCTCGAAACTTATTTAATAATCTTCTGAGCCTAATTTTAATTTTTCGATAAATTGAAACTGAATTCTAGTCAGTATCAGATAACAAGTGCTATTCAAATTTACTTCCGCTACACTATATATTACTCTGATTTCGGGACCAACAGTTCACAACTAATCAAATCAATTATTTGAAAATATTATACCATTTTGTTTTTACACTCAATCATAAGTTTCGAATTGATATAAGTTTTTACTTTTAATTTTAATTTCAAAATTGTTGTTTAAAACATGCCAACAATTATTTAACATTTCCAATTTAACTAATAGTTTTGCACCTTTTATATGTGGGCATATTGAAGATTTTAAAATTGGAGTACAATTTATTAAAATAAATATTTGGGAAAATTGTATTTTAATATTCACCTTTACAATTTATAATCCTGCTTTTCAAATCTTACAAATTGATTCATGAACTATGTAATTTGTATCAATTGTAACTTCATTGTTCCCTCTTCAAGATTGATGCCTCAACATTAAAATTCAAGATTGATGCCTCAACATTAAAATTTTTTACAGTTTATCTTAATTCTTTAGTTTTGTAAGTACCCTTACATATTTTACCTCAATACTTGATTTGATTTACTAAATTATATCTTGATTAAAAATTATAATACTTCAATACTAAAACTAAAATTTTTATTATGTAACTGTAATAAAAATAATAATAATAATAATATGATTGTCAACTGAATCAATCTATCATGCTCTACGCGAGACCCTATTTATTCTTGAGTTTGAGCGCTTTTTAAATTTGAATCTTCCATTAATTTCAAATTGAACTATGCATTGAGGCGAAAACTTGGGTTTATGGTTTTTTCTTTGTAAGAAGGATTTAAACATATCCATATATTTTAATTGAGTTTTTCACAAAATGGTATATTTTTTGTAAATGATATATATTTAATTTTTTTAAGTAAATTATGTTTTATACGATAAATGATGTAGTTAGTTTATTCAATAAATGGTGTATTATTGCAAAAAAAATGTTTTTTTTCTTCAATAAATGATATACTTAATTTTTATTCAAGAAATTATGTATTTTTATTATCTCACAAATTTGTATGAGATATTGCTTGTCATAGGACCATCTCATAAATAAATTGCCTTAAACATTCTAGTAACTTTCTAGCTACAAAAATTAAATTAACAAACCCTACATCACGCAAGATGTCTATAAAAATAAATCTAGAAATACATGAGAAAACTAAATCATTAGAATAAATTCATCTAACAATCCCTCATTTTCACCCCATTCCCATTTTTCTTTTATTTTGTAAAATAATAGAAAAAAAATAAGTTACACACGTGAAATAAAAACTTCACCATAACATCTATGTCAACTTGGTCTGATTATTATGAGTGGGGTCCCCAACATTTGTGACAGTGAGTGATGGCATCTCACCATCATCCTCCAAGCTTTCCATAAGCCCTCCTATTGTTATTAGGGGAGAGCAACTTATTTTTTTTATAAAAAAAAAAAAAGAAAAAAGAAAACAAATTGAACCGAATAAACTTTAATTATTTTGGTTCGAATCATTAAATTTTCGGTTCAATTAATTTTTTAATATTTCAATTTTTGATTGAGTTATTTTTTTTCCTAACCAAATTTATTAATATATAATACATATATTAATATAAATATATATAATACATGTAATTAATATTTATAATTTTTATTAAATTATTATATTTATACTAAATTTCAGCTAGAATCAAAATAATTAAAAAAATAATTGAAACCAAATAAATTTTTTGGTTCGATTATTTTAATAATTCGATTCGGTTGTCTCAAAAATCAATTTGATTATTTTGATTATGTTATTTTTTTCGCTCAAAACCGACTTAAGTAACATAAAGGTAGAAAATTAGTAATATAATAAGTGGTGGATTCAGAAATTTATTTAAGGGGTTCCATCATGTTTTCTTTAACAAAAAAAAAATTATAAGATTGAGTAAAATTAAAATATATATATATATATATATATATATATATATATATAGAAAGAGAGGTGATCTTATCACAAGTTCCCCTTAGATGGGAGAAAAGAATAAATCATGATCTTTGATTTGGTGAAATAAGTGGTCCAGATTTAATATCTCTATTTATTTTATTACTTAATTTATGAATTAATTTTTTGTAATAAGGGCATTTAGGTAAGTTAAACATGGGGGACCACAAAAAAAATCTCGTATCTCTTTCATCTCAAACTTACTTATTTTTTTATTCAACGTATTATCTCTCCTCTAATTTTCTTATAAAACTTGAATTAATTATATCTCAATCAATTTAAATTATTTTTTAACTTACCGTATATCATATTAAAGATAATTTAATTATCTTTCAAACGAAATCACTATTGCATATTTTTCGAATAATATAATCGTAGTAAAAATAAGATGTTGCAACTTTAAATATGTAGATAATGCATATTTACAAGCTTAATAATGCAACTTACATATGAAAATATATAAACACGAAAATATGCATTATCTAAGCCTGTAAATATGCATTGTATAACATTGTACATTTGCAGTATAATAATCACAAGAATTTTAAGATTTAGATTACTTTAAAACCAGACATATCGAATCAAGCCATGGACGAAATATCGAATGCAGTTTCAGTGTGAGATTTTTACGATTTCTGTGGAGAATACAATTCTAATCGATATTCATTAAAATTCAAAATTATTAAAAAGTAGTGATGATGGAGCATAAAATTAGGGATAATTGAGCATAAATTCATTAAAATTCTAAATTATTAAAAAGTAGTGATAATGGAGCATAAAATTAAGGATTTTTCTAGATATAATGAGTGTGAAAAATGATAAAAATAATTAATTTAGGAAAATATTCATTAAAATTCGAAATCCTAAAAAAGCAGGAATAATGGAGCATAAAATTAGGGATTTTTCTATTTTGTAGATTTAATAGGTATGAATTATGACATTAATGCCCTTACTCTGCAACTATAATTAGGTCGCCGATGCAACTTTTTCATTTCGGGCAGAAATTGATCTTAACCGTCCCGCCAGATTAGTCCATATTTCCATTTTTGTCGGTCCCGCCAGATTAGTCCACTTTCCTAAAATGGGAAAAAATCTTTACACATCAATAAAATATTAATTTCACTATACTCATAAACATTGGTTACTGTGCCGAAACAAAAGTGGACTAATCTAATGGGACAGAGGGAGTATATATATATACTAGAAATACACTCAGGTGTTGCACGGACATATTTTATATGTAGAGTTTTAACAATATAATAATGATTCATTAGGTTGGTAGATGTTGGAAATTTCAAAATACACCGTTCAGTTGAAAGAAATGAAAATTTATGAATGAGAATGATACTCAAATATTATAAAATTACAAACCCTCCAAAATGGTGAATTTCATTCTCATTTATCATTCGCAAATCTCAATAACAAATTATTTATTTCTTATTTTTTTTATCTTATGTTATTTTATAATTATTTTTTATTTATTCTATTATTATTTTAAATATTCACTATTTTTAATAATGATCATATTAAACAAAACTATTATAATATTATTATTCTTATTTTAAAATATTATGTTCTTATAATATTAAATATATTTATAATTATATATTGTTGTTATAAAATATTAAACAAAGACTTATTTTATGATTGAAAATATTAATATATTAGAATAAATAAATTTTATGCAAATACAAAAATTGTAAAGGAAAAATACATTTAGACTTTTATTAGAGCCTTTTAATGTGCACGGTCTTTTAGAATTTTGGAGGGAATTGACCGGAACTCCTTTAGTATATTATATAGATATATAGGGTAGCGATCAGGTGAGAATAGGAGTTACTATGAGAAATAAGAATAGATCTCGCGCGTCCATCTCATCAAATCGACGAACAGGATTCATTCTCCGCAAATTGAAAAACGCAGCATTTTTGCTCCAATATTCTGCAGTTTTAGCCTTTAAAGGCTAAAACTGTAAAAAATTCAAATACAAACAGCAACCTGCATTTTAAGCCCGATTTACTTCATTTTTAGCTCAATTTACTTCATTTTTAGCCTGATTTACTTCATTTTTACATAAATACGAATTTTAAAAAATAAAACATCTTCTTCTTCAAAGCAGCAACACGAGCGTAGTCTCTATAAAACTCAATACCAACATCAACAGTTCTAAAAACTCTGCTCGTAAAATGCTTCATCTCATCAACACACTTTGGAATAAATGAACTTGTAAGATACAAAAATGCACAAAGTTAACACTAAAGATGCACAATATAATAGTAAAAATGAACGTCGATTTGAATACACACTTTGGAATAAATGAACCTGTAAGATACAAAAATGCACAAAGTTAACACTAAAGATGCACAATATAATAGTAAAAATGAACGTCGATCTGAATAAAACAGATTTTTTAAAACTATATTCATGCACAATAAAAAAAGTCGAGATCGAACACGAATGCGAAATCCAGAAACAAAGAAAAAAAATCTGATTGACAGAAGAAATATAAATCAAATCGAACGAAGAAGGAAGAAGAAATCAAATTGCGCGAAGAAAGGAATAAAAAATCTGATGAGATACTATTTCAGATTTTAAAAAAAGCTAAAATTACAAAAATAACCTTAATTTTGCAAAACTGCAGGATAATCGAGGAAAACTGCACACGGAGTGAAATAGATCATGAACGTTGAAATCACAAAATCAAACGCTGAGATTTATTCTCATTTCTCATACTAAAAACTATTCTCATATGATCACTACTATATATATATGTTTATCTACATTTTCAGCCCTCTCACATCCTCTCATTCTTGTTTTTTAGTCTATTTTTCTTACGCGAAACTAGGGGTGTAAATAAACCAAACTGTTCGTGAGCTATTCGGATCTCGACTCGATAAAAGCTCGTTCAAGTTCGTTTAGTTAAACTCGTTAATTAAATGAACCAAACTTGAGCATCATAGTATTCGACTCGTGAACAGACTCGTTAGCTAAAATTAGTAAGAAATATAAAATAAGTACTTTTATAAAAATAATATTTTCATGATTTAAGAGTAACAATAATGATAAATCTTTCTAATAATGAAAAATTTAAGAATTTGAACACGAATATGATATTAATTTTGGAATAAATAACTTTTTTTTTCAAAATAATAATATAAAATTTAAAATATATTTTAAATATAGAAAGTTCGTTTAGGTTCGATAAAGTTCGTGAACATCAAAGTACTCAATAAAAAACTCGAAGCTCGACTCGAAACTTGAGCACGGGACTACTCGACTCGACTCGATTTGATTACACCCCTACTCGCAACATGAAAATGAAGAGGACTACGTATACAAATATTGAATCAATACACTGCTAAAATTAAAAAATTTCCAGAGTTAGGGAGGGCCGGACCTTCTATATATGTGGATCCCCACTGAACATAATCTTCATCCATAATTCTTATGGAAAATCAGGCAACTTTCCCAACTAAAATTGTTTTGATCACAATCTTTCTCTTTCATACTATAAAGTATAAAGTGAAACCAAGGAGAATTGAATTTCATCCGCACACGAAAATCCCCTAGCCGGGCGGACGACGGAGACAATCATAATTTCATAATTTTTGGACCCGATTCGGTTTTGTTTTGTTTTTTTTTTTTTTTTTGAAAAATAATTTTATTATTTAAGTTCAATTATTTTTTTGGCTCAAAACCAGCCTAATTAACTAAATCTTCACCCTTAATTGTTAAGCAAAATCATGCAACTTTCCCAACTATAATTGTTTTGATCACAATCTTTCGCTTTCATACTATAAACTGAAACAAGGAAGAATTGAATTTCATCGGCATACAAATACAATCGGAAAAACCACGAGCCGCGACCGACGGCGGATATTAATCATAATTTTTTGATAATTATTTCCGTTTCTAATTCGCTTTTAATTAAAAAAAAAGGAAATGTAGAGAGCCTTGAATTTCGTATCCTTCCCCACAAATTCTTCCGGCGTCTTCTCCACCGGAAGAGATGCAGCATATACACGAAGCATCGATCGATCTTCATGTGCAGGAGATTTGATGAATTTTGACTATCCAGCCGGTCGAGATTCAGATTTGGTCTAGAACTTCTTCTTTCAATCGTTACCGAGTTCAGATTCTGACTATCTTCGCGGCTTTAACCACCGGATTATCCCTGGCGATGGCTTCTCGGCCGACGGATTTGTAATCGTAGCTGCAGTCGTGCCGATCGGAGTACCGATGATCGGCGCAGAAAAGCTCGCCGCATCGGCATCTAAATCCGGTCAGACCTACCTTCCTTCGACAGCCGGTGCACCGATTAACTTCTCTCTTCACCGGAGGCGCCGCTACGATCGCCTCCTGGTTCAGATCTCGGCTCGCGCCAGCGAAATTGAGCTTAGTATCTGGCAAAGAGACGTTAGACGAGCTAGATCTAAAGGACTTCTCCGCGAAGACGTGATTCAGCGGTTTCACACCGGCCGGGGCCGCCGACGCCACGGAGGCAGAGGTGGAAGACGCCGCGGTGGCGCCGAAACATTTCTGACACAGATTATTCGCGGCGGAGTTGGCCGCAACGCCGCATTTGACGCACAGGGAGATGGTCTCAGGTACGACCTCGAACTCCGTCTCTTCCTTCTCCGTCCTCTGCGCCATTGACTGGGAAAAAAAACTGAAAATTGCAGAAACAATAATTCTGGTGTGCGATGATTTTAGGTAGGCGTGTTGATAGTCTAGAGAGAGAAATAGAGGGGTTGCGGGGAGAGAGAGAATTGCGGGTTGGAAGGGATGAGACGGAGGGGAATTTGAAGGGGCGAGAGGTCGGCAATGGTGAGGGAATAATGGCCTCATACAGGCGTATCTGCAAATTGTGGGGGACGAAATGACGGAATTGCCCTCGCGACTTTTTGCCGTTGGTTTAATTAATTAATTAATTATAGGGCTTCTCTTTAGATTAGGTCTGACGTGTTATATTTTTATTTTTTTATGTTTGGTGTGACTAATTATGATACAATACGAGTGAAATTTATTAATATTCATTTTCGCTATATGTATTATGAAAATATCCAAAATATTATATTCATTCACTAAATATCCACTGCACATTCTGACATTTTTTCAGAATTCTGTTATTGAGGAGAGAGAAGGTCGGTGTCGAGTCTGTGTCGGGCCAAAACACAAACCCGACACCGACCGCAATTAAAATTAAAAAAAAAATTATGAGAGTGGGTCGGTGCTAGGATCGGTGTCGGTGCCGACACCGACCCTCCATTAAAATTAAAAAAAAAATTGAGAGTGGGTCGGTGTTGGTGCCGACACCGACCCTGACACCGACCCTCCATTAAAATTAAAAAAAAATTGAAACTGGGTCGGTGGCTGCCTTCCGCCACCGACCC
>JAPKLW010000072.1:988014-1018030 GCA_026898455.1 Plectranthus barbatus
ATTATATATAAATTTGATCCATTCTCATATATATATATATATATATATATTTATATTAAAATTTATAAATTATTAAAAAATTTGGTGATGTGATTGTTGGTGATAATTTCATCATCATAATAAAAAAAATCAATCTCAAATGTCAAAAAAGTCAAAAATGGGTATTTCTTGAATGTATTTAATATTTAGGGTATTTTCATAATGTGTTTAGTGATTTTGGGTATTTAAAATATTTTACACATACAATAAATAGATACACATTTAAATAGAAATGAATAGAAGGTTTTTGATTCAGGTATATAAAAATGAAAGTATAATTTAGATAAGTATGATATATAACATAAGGTAAAGAAATTGTTTGAGATGGTAACATGTCCTACTCTCAATTTAGATTGAATGTCATCATTTCGATCGGAATAATCTGAACCCTAATCAAAGCGCTCTAATATTGATCAAAATCAGCTTATTCCGGTAAGAATGCGATGTAATATCACATGAGATTCACTTATAAAACAAAATTGGAATACATATAGAAAAAATATTTAGCTTTGCTTTGACTAAATTATAATATGAGTCAAATTATTTGTGAGCTTGCTCAATAAAAGTTCGATCGAGCTCATTTAGTGAATCTCGATTATTGAAAGACTATACTTGAGCTTTTTAATAATGGATTCATGAGCTCACGAGAAAGCTCATTAGTTAAATCAGTATAAATGTAAAATTTTAATTTATTATTTAAAAGTAACAAGTATGATAGCTCTTGATAGTTTTATGAGAAAAATGAATTTGAGTATGAATAAATTTTATTTTTGGAATAAACTGATTTTTTTTTTCAAAAAAAATTGTGAATATTTTAATATAATATAAATTTAAGAAATTTATTCAGGTTCAATTAAATTTGTGAATTTTAAATTATTTAAAAAAAAATTTGAAGTTCCATTTGACTCGGTTACACCTATAATAGTTACTAACACTTAATTCACATATTTTAAAATTGTTTATTTGTGGAAATTTAAATTTTTTGAGTTTATTAAATTAATTTGACTATTTCGGATACTTTTCAAAGCTATCAAATCAGCCACGCATTTACTTATTATTGATTTTTGTATAATAAAATGAATTAATTTAATTATTATTATTATTCTCCTTTCAATAATTGTTATTGTTCCACCGCTTTAATCATGCTATTGGTGGAATAGCTGCGACAAAAGTAGTTCAATTATTCCTTCCATTTATGCATTTTAGTTTTTTTGGACACGTTATTTATTCAAATAATCAAATTATTAGTGAGTTATTCAAGTTTCGAGTTATAAAAGTTCCTTTGAATTTGTTTAAAAAGTTCCTAATTTAACCAATTAAACTTGAGTATTAAAATATTCCATTCGTGAATTTGTGAGTAAGCCCGTTAGCTAAAATTAGTAAGAAATAAAAGATTATTAATTTTAATAAAGTAATTCTTTCGTGATTTAAGAGTAACAATAATGATAAATCATTCTAGTAATTCATTTTTTTTTTGAATTTGAGCATAAAATATGATATTAATTTTAGAATTAATAATTTTTTCTTTTAAAATAATAATGAATATATTAAATATTTTATAAATTTAGAAAGTTCGTTTAGACTCGATAAGTTCGTGAACTTCAAAATATTCAATAAAAAAAGCTTGAAGTTCGTCTCGAAATTAAATGAGCATAAATTGAATGCTATACTACTAAGCTCAACTCGATTCAATTGCAACCCCTATTTGAGATGGTTTTGTGATGGATTTTATTTACAAGATTTATATTATAACATAATTTTTATACATTATTTATTGAATACATACTAAAATATTATTTATTAATAAAAAATTAAATACATCATTTACTAAAGATATATTATTTACTAAATAAAGATATGTTATTTACCGAAAAAAAATCTACTTTAAATATGTAAATAAATTTAGACTCATCTCAAAAAAACAAAAAAAAAAACATAAATCAGTTTCATATTAAATTTGTCTATTTTGTTTTCTTTTCCTTCGAATAACATTTACAATCACTGCTAAGAATGTTTACAAAATACTTGTAAATAGGGGTGTAATCGAACCGAGTCGAGTCGAGTAGTGTCGTGCTCAAGTTTGATTCATTTAGTTTTGAGCCGAGCTTCGAGCTTTTTTATCGAATATTTTGATGTTCACGAACGTTATCGAGTTTTTATCGAACCTAAACGAGCTTTCTAAATTTAGAATATATTTAAGATTTTCATTATTATTTTGAAGAAAAGGTCATTTATTCCAAAAAAAAAATATCATATTCATGCTCAAATTCTAAATTTTTTTCATTATTAGATAGATTTATCATTATTGTTACTCTTAAATCATAAAAATATTATTTTTATAAAAGTAATTATTTTATATTTCTTACTAATTTTAACGAGCCTGCTCACGAGCTCACGAGTCGAATACTATGATGCTCAAGTTTGGTTCATTTAATAAACGAGCTTTACTAAACGAACTCAAACGAACTTTTATCGAGTCGAAATCCGAGTAGCTCACGAACAGTTTGGTTCATTTACACCCCTACTTGTAAATGTTAATGAGACTTAAAAAAAAAATCACTCGTCCACGTGAATTGTATATTCATTTAATCTATATTTGTTTATAAATCTTACATGATAAAATATAAGTAATGTTAAGTGAAGCTTATTTAAGAAATTTGAGGTTCGAGCTTACACTCGATTTTTTTTTTTAAAATAAAAATTTAAATTATCTAAACATAATTAATTAAGTTAGAAATACAAATTTAAATTACATTAAGTTCGATACAGTTCAAAAGCCTAGCTTAATTTAAGATCAACTCATCAAGTCTTATGGGTCTATTGAGAAGAGCGTTTTGAAGCTCAATAATTATTCGAGTAACTCAAGCTTGACTCTGTTAATATCGAGTTAATTATAAGGAGTTAAGTTTTGAATTTTTTATAGTTAATCTCTAGTAGCTTGTATGTTGAATCGACACATGCATATTGCTCACCCCTCATTATCATATTAAGTTACCTATATGTGAAATATTTGAACCGAATGTATTGATATGATTTGAATTATATTGCAATTTGTTCCTAAAATAATTCTTATGACTGCTAGTCTCGCAAGGTATCTCATTTTTGTTACAATCCTACAAAAACCATGTCCCTAAGCCTATTTGTAAGAGATTCAATTTCAAAGCATTGAAATGATTTGAATTTATGATATTTGATCATAGGATAACTTTAAAAACTATATATGAGTAATTTCTCAATGGCAAACTCTCGCTGTCCTGGTAGTTTTTTTTGGAAAATTATATTTTGATGAGTCAAATTATATATGAAGTCAGTTATCATTATCTTCAATTGATGTAGGTTTAGTTTAGTACATGTTAATTCTGTATAGGAATTTGAGTTGTAATTAATAGGTCTGATCTCAATCACTCAAGAGGACGGAAACCATCGAAAAATAGATTTGCAGTTAAAAAAGGAGACTTAACTGATAAGGATAAGGGAGAAATCAAATAATCGACAAAAGTTAAGGGATTTATCTTTTGCCAAACGAAGAGGAGATCCAGTCAGAATTCCTTGACCGACTAAAATAGAGACATTCTGACGAAAAGACTGTCACTCTGCAAAAGACATTGTCACATTTTTAGAAAAGGACAACACAACCAACGACTACAAACGACTACTTTTCAAATAGGAACATGGTCGTCAACTATGAGTAATTTCTCAATGGCAAACTCTCGCTGTCCTGATAGTTTTTTTTTTTTGGGAAATTATATTTTGATGAGTCAAATTATATATGAAGTCAGTTATCATTATCTTCAATTGATGTAGGTTTAGTTTAGTACATGTCAACTCTGTATAGGAATTTGAGTTGTAATTAATAGGTCTGATCTCAATCACTCAAGAGGACGGAAACCATCGAAAAATAGATTTGCAGTTAAAAAAGGAGACTTAACTGATAAGGATAAGGGAGAAATCAAAAAATCGACAAAAAGTTAAGGGATTTATCTTTTTCCAAACAAAGAGGAGATCCAGTCAGAATTCCTTGACTGACTAAAACAGAGACATTCTGACGAAAAGACTGTCACTCTGCAAAAAGCATTGTCACCTTTTTAGAAAAGGACAACACGACCAACGACTACTTTTCAAATAGGAACATGGTCGTCTCTCTCCATATAAATAAGAATAGAACATCAGCTAGAAAAAGGTTACAAAGATTACACACATAAACACCCAGCGATCCATACTTCTGTTATAAGCTTTATCTGCTCTACTCTTTTCCGTGATCTTAGACATAAGACCCAAGTTATCTATAGCTTGAGATATGGAGTTAAGCCATTCTTCCGAGGTTGCTTTTGATTCTTGAAAGAAGCTTTGAGTCTTTGTCAATAATCAACGTTCTGTAAAGAACTAAACATTACAACTTATCCAGCCTTTAAGCCTAATAACGTGTACGTGGTAAAACATTTTGCCTGAAGTACCATGGAATCCAGAAGACGGACAAGCTTCTTAAACACAAAATAAGTTTAGTTGCATTGTGTTGTAAATTGTTCTTAGTGAATTTCTTGATCAGTTGATCAAATAGTGGATGTAAGATCTTTGGTATTTGAACCAGTACAAATATGATGTTATTTATCACTTTATTTATTATTAGTTATTTAGTTATCTGTTCACATAAAATTCAACAACTAATTGAGTTGTTGGAGCATACATCTGATCTATCTAAGAATACATAAACGAATTAAGTTTTTTGAAAAAGCATTGACTGACTTAAGGAAGAGTCAGTCACGTTCACTACATTTAAGACTTTTATTATGTAAACTGGTAAATTTGAAAGCAACAAATATACAATCAATATTTTTATAAATTAATAATTTATATCACTTGTATTTTTTTTATAAATGGAAGTGCATAATTTCAATATTTCTCACTGAAATTCATAATCAACTCATCATAGATAAAATGTTCAAACACAAAATTATAAGATTGGGAACTATTCATATCACTTGCATTGCACATAATCTAAGGCCACACCCTAAAGAAGAGGTTGGTATTAGCACTACATGAGCTACCAACTTTATTTAGGAATGAATTTGAGTTTTGATAATTGCATTGAATTAGGGGAAGGGGCAAGGAGTAAAGATTAAGCAAAGCCATGGGGGGAGCCTTTGATTAATAGTAGGGGCAAAAGCTGGAATTTAAAAAAATGTGGGGAATAAATAACAATAATAATAATAATAATGAGGAGGAAAAAGGCAAAAGCAAAAGGCGTTGTTGTGTGAGAGCGCTCGCTCAGCTCCAGCTTTCAGCCGCCCACTCTGACCGCCTCCCTTCCTTTTCATTCACGTCGCTATCTCCATTTTTGCCCGTGCCGCACACGTGCCCTTCCGGGCCTCCCCTATTGGCCCAGGTCCACTGGCCCACACCGCATTCGATCTTTACACGTGTTGACGATGTAAGCTAGGGCGTAACTGCTGATGCTGCCGTCATGCGTAGACGATCACACCCTCGCTGGTCCCACTCTCTTTTTAGTTTCTGTAGGCGCCGTCGCCAAACCTGCTGGCTCTTCATTATTATTATTATTATTATTGGTTTCCTTCTATTCCTTAAACTTTATACTCCCTCCGTCCGGCTGAATTATCCCGGGTTGACCGGGCACAATAATCAAGGAGTGTGAGTGTAAAGTAAGTTAACTGAAATTAATATTTTATTATTGAGTGTGAAAAAATTACCTTTTTAAGTAATGAGACAATTGAGGTGGGACGAACGAAAAAGGAAAGTGGGACAATTGAGGTGGGACGGAGGGAGTATTTCTTTATTTATTTCTGTAAAATATATATCACAAAATAATAATTATGAATGTTAATTTAGTCAGGATCGTAAATTGTAAAAAATGGATTAGACTTAAAATATTTTGATCTGGAAAAAATTTAGTGCTAGTAATCCAAGATCAAATAACTTGATGTCTGATATGATTAAGCTCGCAAATTAACGGTTGGCTCGACTAATTCGGTTAAGTTTTTTATTAATATTTTTATCATAATTATATTATCAAAATTTACTTTGAGTATTTAAGATCATATTTCTTTTATTATGATACAAGTTATGTAATTGTAGTTCAAATAGTTTAATTTGATGAATATATGAAGTTTGATTTGTGTTTTGGATTTTTCATAGAAAAGAACAAATATTTCATATGTTTATAATCACTTAGAAGAATAAAGGAGAGGAAAACATATATTTAAATAAATATTTCATAAAATATAAAAATAATAATTAGAAAATTTGTTTGCCCGATAGATCAACTCAAAAATCGAAAGGTTGGGGTTAAGTTGAAAATCTTCAATCTTAATTAACACGGATCTTCGATTCGATAGAATTGACCAAAACCTCGATTGAGATCCGTAGTAATAATTGAGTGATATGGTAGATTGATTCGTGGGGAATGAATTGTACTAATCCGGAAACATAATTTATCATTCGTTTGGATGTGTAGTGTTGGCTTTGGGAGGGTATTTTGAATAAGGTAATTCTAAATACAACCTCTTTTTATCTTTTTACAGTCCCTTTAATAAATTAAAATAAAAATATATTAAAATTTATGCTCTTACCCTTAAAATTCAACTAGATCAATAAAAGTAAAATAAAACCATTGACTGCAATCTCCCGTCTCTTCCTCATTGGAAATGGTAAAATAATCTCTTATTTAATTTTTTTAGAAATCCTTCCACTTAAAAAAAAGCCTTGATGCCGCTTTCTTTGCTGGAAACGGCTAAAAGCTCTTTTTTCTTGAAGAAAATTTATTATTTTTTTATTTTCTGAAAAAAAATATTAATTGCATCATGTCTTCTTCTTCTAAATAATAATGAATTTTTTTTCTCTTTAGGAAGAAATTTTTTTCCACTTTTCTTATAAAAATCTTGATTTCAGATAAGAAATCTTCTTCCTAATTTCAACCAATAATTTTGTTATATTCCATGAATAAATCTCCTGATTTGAATTTCTCTTTTAAAG
Source organism: Plectranthus barbatus (assembly GCA_026898455.1). Classification (NCBI taxonomy): domain Eukaryota; kingdom Viridiplantae; phylum Streptophyta; class Magnoliopsida; order Lamiales; family Lamiaceae; genus Plectranthus; species Plectranthus barbatus. The sequence continues at coordinate 995,041 of JAPKLW010000072.1, forward strand.
GTCGAAGATTGGTCAGAATTCTATCTCATTTTTTTACTGTTGGCAATAGTATGAAGAACTTTTAGCATCACATAAAGCAATGTGTTACTAGAGTTCCATGAACATTCTTTAGTAATTTATGAAAAAGAAATACCTTGTAAAAAATCTTGTTGAATGTTGGCCGCATTATTTTATTGAATTTTAAATAATTAGGTGTATATGAACAAAATGGTTCTTAATTATTATAATTAATTTTGGGGACTACAAAGAGATATTTAGGGTTTGCAAATAGAATCATCTTACCTATAATAAGGAGGTTATATTTAATATAAATACCTATATTTAAAAAAAGTAAAATAGTAATATATATATTTTAAAATATTTTTTGAAACTGTGTTGAATAAAATTGCGACTATATTTAGAATTACCTTTTAAATAATAGCTTCATAAAATTATACTATCTCCGTCCCACCTCAATTGTCCCACTTTCCTTTTTCGTCCATTCCACCACAATTGTCCAATTATTTAAAAAGATAACTTTTTCACACTCAACAATAAAATATTAATTCCACTCAACTTACTTTACACTCACACTCCTTAGTTATTGTGGGCGGTCAACCCGGGACAATTCAGCCGGAACAGAGGGAGTAAATTCGTAGAGGTTGTCGGACATTAGCTAATATCACCGAACAAGTATTTGGCACCTACACTATTTAGGTGGTGCCTTCAATGGACGTTTTCTAATTTAAAACTTCAAATATATTACTCCCTCCGTCCCGAAACAATTGTCTTGTTTTCCTTTTTCGTCCGTCCCAAACAATTGTCTTCTTTCCTAAAATGGAAAGTTAATACACACTCACTAATAAAATACTAATTTCCTCTATCTCTACTCGCATTGGTATCTGTGCCATTTCCAAACCAGACAATTGTTTTGGGACGGAGGTAGTATTAATTAGCATCGCCTAATCAACCAAACATGACCATCTAGGATGGATACTGTTAATCTTATGTCAAATTTTCATTTATCGAGTAATGTTTGAATTTGATCGGGTCCCATTTTTTACGATGCTGTGGAGACATGTTAGACGATGAAGTAAGTGGACGTAAGTTTATAGAGAAATTCAATTTGATTATTACATCTTACACTTATGGTCACATTTATCAGTATATTTAAAAAATGGTCAAAAGTACATGTTTATGACATTTTCCGATGAAATTCAGACAATTTAAAAAAATAAAATAAAATAATATTTATTAAATATTATGGAGCGTGTGTTCAAAGTATTTGAGAGAGTGTAGTGTGTGTAGCCCGTGTCGGAGAGTGCGAGTGCGACTCGGGTGCGATCTGGGTTAAAAAAATAATGATCAACTTGGGAGGGTCTGGGTGCGACCCGAGATCGACTGGGTGCAACCCAAGAGCAATCTAAGCTTAAAAAAGATTATTTAAAAATATTGATCAATTAGGGGGCGACCGAGTGCGATACATGAGCGATTTAAATATTAGTTTTAAGTTCTAAATGTTTAATAAAATATTTAAAATATATATTTTCATGTTTCGAATCACCAACCCATCAAATCATTTTAACAAATCTCAATTAAAAATATGTACTGTTGTCTATATTTAATATGTATTGATAAAAGTGGTCAAAATCATTGTGTGCTTTATTAAATTGGTCATTTTAAATAATTAAGACTCAGGTTAATGAGTTTTCAAGTTGAAGAAAGATGAGCAATTTGGAATGGGTTAATCACCATGGTGTGACTCATATTTTAAGTCAAGTACTATGAAATATATGAAAATCCTTGTTTCTTGATTTGCTCGTTCATAGACAGCCAAAAAGGAGCAAATTGAGGGGATTTGTTGAGTTATAATTGTGTGTGGAAATGGCATGCCCATTGCCCACGCTCATGTCATCAAAGATGGATACAATTGCATGTGTTTTTTTCATGCCCGTCATCACATCATTGCCCTTGTGTATGTATGCAATGTACCATTATAAATAGGGATGTCAATCGGGCTAACCTGTTGGATTTCGGGACAGTCCTATCGGACTGTGGGTTAATCGGTCCGGATTGAATCGGGCTGGAATTTTTTCGGGCTAAAAAATTTTGACCCTAACCCTAACTCTAACCCATCGATTTTCGGGCTAGCTCGTCGGGTCAATGAATTTATTAATTATTTTTTATTTTAAATATTTTTTTTCACTCTTTTAATATTTTAAATAATACAAAATAATATTTCTCTCTTATAAAAAATACATAACACATCACAAATTTTTAGATAATGGTAAATTAAACTATTAAAAACACAGTATATTTTTTATTTTAGCAATATTTTAAAATTCAAAAATAAAGAACTTAACTATGTATTGAATATTATTTGAACTAAATATAATTATATAACTTAAAATTTAGTTAATAAATAGGATCTTCAATATTAGAAGTAGATTTTTTTTTTTTTTTTTGAGCAACAAAACACACTTCATTTCAAAATATGAATTACATATCGTTTCTGATCATTTGAGCAAGAAATCTAGGAGTGTGGTTGATATGAATACAATTTGGTCCTTTTGCAGCACTGTGTGCAACCTGGTTCGCCTCCCTTGGGATGTGGTGGAACTCAGGATTAACTATCTCCTTGGCAGCTTCTTGAATATCCATGACAATCACTTCTTCATACGGGTTCATCTGCTTCATTCCATTGATGCATTGAATGAGCTGGAGACTGTCACTTTCTATATAATCCACTCTCATATTATATTGTTTCGCCTTTCTCACCGCAAAACGCATTGCCAGTCCTTCAAGGAGTGCACTACTTCCATGAGCTCTACAGCTTTCTCGACTTACAAAAACAGTCCCGCCTTCATCGTTGCGAATTACACAAGCCATTCCAACCTCCTTCCCACTGAGGACAGCCACATCCACGTTCATCTTGAATCTCCCCTTCGGCGGTTTTTCCCATTTTTGTGGTCTTCTCACCTCCTTTTTCCTCTGCACCTCATCATTTTCCTCTTCGACATTTCTCCATTGCATCCAAGCTTTTTGTGTGATTATATAGGGATCAGTTCTCTTCTTTTCAAATTCCCATTTGTTTCTAGCTTTCCAAATCTCCCACGCAGTGGCGACGAATAGGGCACTCGACTCTATAATTTTGATAACAAATATATTGATAACGAATAGGGCACTCGACTCGACGAATAGATTTTAGTACTATAATTATAACAAATATATTGATAAAAAAATAATTAGGTTAATCGGGCTAATCAGTCGAGTTTCTGGCTCAACCCTATCGGGCCTCGGGTTATTCGGTTTCGGACTATTCGGGCTAAATTTTTTTAGGACCAAAATATTTTGACCCTAACCCGCATTTTGGTTCGAATTAATCGGACCAACCCGCAAATTTCGGACTAAATTAACATCCCTAATTATAAGGAACGGATACAGAATTCAAATTCCGTGTGGTCTCGATATCAATTTCATAATGTCGATTCCTTATAATTTTATTTTTCCAAAAAGCCATTTCTTATTTCGATTTTTTTCTTTCTAATAAACTGAATACAATTATTGAAGTTGTTTATGAAATTTAATATTTGAAGCTACAACTCACAAATTTGAATCTAAAAAACTCAAAAAAAAAAAAAAAAAAAAAAGAACTTGTGTGATGAATAGGGGTATCCTATTCCTACTTGTCCTTGCAGAATACCCTGCAGTCAAGAATATGCCTAATCACTACGTTTTACTAGTTCATTTCTCCACACAATACAAGAGATATATTTTGATGGTGCAATAGAGATGGACATATGATTAAATTCCCAAACAAACTAAATATATTATTGGTAGATCTCCCCATACATACCATAACTACCTGAAATAAACCACATCCACATCCACATCCACATCATATCAGACAGACCCTTAAAACAAAACACAACACAAGAGAATGCAGGTCATACGTAAGGATGCCCCCCCCCCCCCCCCCCCAACATTCATTTTTTCACAACTCCCCCCACTCAAAAGGGCATACACCTCACAAGCTGACTCACTCACTGCCATCCCATTTCACCTGTTTGTTCTGTTCATATAGATGAAAACAAATGCATCCACTTTCAACAATTTTTTGCATTCTATATCTTGTCTATCTTCTCTGCCTTCACCACTGGGTTGGCCTTCGCTATAGCTTCCTGACCCGCAGAACGGTAGTCGAAGGGGCACTCGTGCTTGTCGGAGTAACGGTGAACGGAACAGAAAATATTACCACATCGGCAGTTGAAACCCGTTAAACCGACACGCTTCCGGCACGTGCCGCACCTTTTTGGACCTTGTTTCACTTCCTCGGCCTGCTCACTCGCAGGTGGTGCAGATGATGATTGCGGCGATGCCACTGCCACTACACCAGATGGGGTATTCTGTGTTTCAGTGATTACAGCAACATCTGAATCCTGTTCACCAGCAGTCGAACTCCCGTTAACGATACTCTGGATCGAAGAAGCAGCCAGCTTCGCTTGCTCTTGCTTTAAAACGACGTCCTTGTAGCACTTGGAGCACATGTTCATGGTAGCTGCTGTCCCAAAAAACCCACAGTTATTCACGCACAGGATAGGAGCTTGAGGAGTTTGGCATCCAGTTTCATTCTGTTCCATTTTAGCTTTTTTTCCTGCAATAATGCAGTATAAACCCTTATCACCAACTACTCCATAATCCCAGAAACACACCCACATTGTAGACTAAATTTGCCACAAAATTGAGTTGGACTCGAACCAATTCCAATATAGCATATGATCACGTAATTTTAACATCCGCTAGAGAAAACGCATAATATCAAACAACTTCTTATGCCGTAAAAGTCAACTAGTGTCATATCCAAGAACAAACTATGCCAATTATTTCCACTTAATTACAATTTCACCAGCAAGATAATACCTCCTATGGAATCAATGCATCAACACCAATAATATATAGTCAGCCAGGAAAATTCACTAAAGATTTTGAGCATTTCAAGAAAAGTGTTTCGCAGATGATCATATTTGTGATTATCTTCTGTATCCAATAAACACAACTTAACACCAGTGTCATTATACCATTACAAAGAAAAAACAAGGGAAACAGAATAACATAAGAAACTACTTTGGGGTGACACTTAGATAAATTCAAAGTAACAGAGCACAAATCAGTCATTTGACCATACAGATGACTCATAACAGAAAAGCAGAAAAAGCATTCCATGAATGGCAGGGTAACACTGATTAAACATTACCTAATAACATAATGGATGGATTCTCTCGGTCCAACCATATATCCTAAGAAAAGATGGCATATCTATAACAGATTATTGTCAAACACTAAAGTTCAAAGCACTCAACAGCAGCATACTACACGATATCTAGGAGAAGCACAACTTATAGAGTTCACTATTTTTTTCACTTAAAATTAATTTATTAAGACATACAAATCATCTTTATTTTAAAAAAAGTTGACATCATGAAAATATAATAAATAACCCCAATAAAATAAAAATCAGAAGTATAAGACTCTAACCTAAACACAAAAAAACTTAATGACACGTAAATCTTCTCATTCTTCTTATACTCGGCTCCTATCCTCTTTTCTTTTATATTTTTTTCAAATACTGCACATGTATAGAGTGTATGACATGTATTGAAATTTCTTCTTATTACACTTCATGTATGCAAAAGCCCAAAAATGTGAACATGCAACAGAAAAGATTAATTATTTTAATTATTGAACTCTGATCAATGCCATATTAGTAACAATCACATGACGTCAAAATATATTTTCCACTGAAGTTTGATACAAAATATATTGGAGCTTAAAGTTTGATCCTATAAATTTTTTTGAACTCTACTATGTTTTATTTATTTATTTATGTTTGAATCTCACAACTCTATATCATGGATATATATCATACTTAAAAGCATTTGCTAGCCTCCACCTCAACCTTTAGGGACCTTCTTGCCTCAAGCCACCTCAATCTATTTAAAAGAAAGCTCTCAATTGTCCACCATTGTCAATATCACAATCTTCAAAAACTCTGTTTGCATAGTTTTTACAACACAGCTATAAACCCATGATCCTTTGTTTCCTGTATAGTATTTGAACCTAACACTCTTGGGTGGCTCTAACTAACATATTTGCCCGGATGGGTCTTACAAATCATGCTTTCAACAGCATGCCCCAATTTTTTATAAATTTCTTAATCATAATACCCAATCAAAACTGCAGAAAGCTTTACAAACTAGTTGGCAGCCATGTTCACCAGAGCCCCTGATAAGTGCCCCTACTTCTAATTTCAAGTAATAACATGCATATATCAGACTTCAAGTCATCTACTTCATCACTATTCCTGACACTCCTTTCTACACTCCAATCGGACTCCTATCAATCATCCACAATTCACCAACTTGACCATGATATCTTGAAAATACCCCCTGAATTTCATTTAATAATATATGTTCACCTACACTGTAGGGATTTCTACAGCGTTGTCATACTATTGTCCATAAAAAAAAAATCAATATGCTTAATTAATTTGAGTTCATTTATATTCATTGGTAAGCATAGTCACCAATTGCAGCAACACGACTTCCATTATATCCTAAAAATGCATAAATAAATTACATTGCCAGATTACATAACTGCTTAGGCTCTCAAAGGCAACTCCACAATAGTTGAAAACCAACACAAGATAACTTTCAGCTAAGTACATAAAAACACGAACTTGATTAGGGATCATAGCTTTGCTGAGTTCAATTCTCAAGACCTCCACAAGTCTTCATCATCTAAACCTAAAACTACCGATCAACTACAACCTTAATTACAAGCAAAATAGGTTCATTAAATTTATAAAAATGAATAAAAATCGAGCTTACTCCACTAAAACTGAAGGCAAAATACACTCCTTACCTACCTCCAACAGACACAAACAACAAATTAATCATATACGAAACTTTCGAATGCGATCTAATACATCAGCCACACAGATAAAAGAGACATACGAATATAATCACCTCCGAACGGATCGTTCGCAGATGCAAACCAACGTTAATCAAACATAAAATAAATTAAATTAAAACCAAAAAGTCGTCGCACTGACCTGTTCGGCGAGGAGACAAGAGAGAATATTTTTGTCAGAGTATCGCTTCTTCCCCTGCTGCCAATCAACACGAAAACAAATTACAAATAAATTAATCAATACTCAATAAACAACAATTTCTCCCAATCGACACTCTAATTAATCTCTATCAACAAACACCAAAAACGCAACCACACAAACACAACCCCCAATCTATACGTTAGAGAGAGAGACTAACCCTAGAAGCGAGCAGGAACGAAAGAGAGAGAGAGAGATGCAATTGAAATTAGGGACAGGACAGATTAGAGGTATATTTATATATTAAAAATAATGAGGTGTAAACAACAGTATGCGGTGTATATAGACCGAGGACATATGTCGTGTAATGATTGGCTGGAGAGTGTTGTAGCCAATAAAAATAAGGCTGGTGAGTTGCAGTGATTGATGTTTGGGTGCTTTGGCTCATTTATATATATAATAATTATGATGGAGACAAGAAAGGATTTTGATTATTAATTTTTTGTTTTTAATAATATTTTAAAGAGGTTTGGTATACGTGGCACTGCTTGGATGAATCAGTTACAGTTGGATTTTTTTTTTCTATTCCAATTTATAATAATCCTAATTATGAGTGTGATCAATTTATTATTTAAGAGATTACAGAAATCTAGATTATATATGAAAAATATAATTTATTATTTGAATGATCTGATTTTGTTTCCAATTATAAAGTTTGGTTTTCATGTATGTTATGGTAATTCATAACTACATTCTTAAATAATTACGGAAATAAAAAATAAGAGTAATAAAATTTTTAAAAAATCGGGAACATTAAATAACATCATGAAAAGAGAGATGAATGAATGCTTCGATCGAATTATTACCAATAAGGGTAGTGATGTATGTTGCCCCAATAAATTTTCAAAAGTCGACTGTTTATTTTCACAGTCAATTTTTTGAATTTTTTACTTTTCGATTTTTGCTTTGAATAATTGAAGTATGGCGAGCTCTGCTTTGATTTTGAGTTTAGTAGTTAAGCATTTTATCTGTGATTATTTGATTTTGGATTTGAGTAATAGAATGGAGATCCTTTTTTATTTAAATTGTATATTCTGGTTTTAGCAATGTATAAAATAATTAGTGAAACACAAGAATGTTGGGCATATGCATGGGCTTTAGAAAGAGAGAAGATGCATGAAACCAAATTAGGTGACCGGTATGATTGTTATTGAGTTGGTCTTTTGAGATACGGTCTCGCCATTTTATTATTGTGAGATGGATTTTAATACATTATTTAATAAGTTAAATACATCATTTTATTTTTAAAAATTACATTATTTGCAACAAAGAAATATATCATTTCCAATAAAAGAAACACATCATTTCATTAAATTCGTCTCACAATAAAAATGGTGAGACATTATTTGCAATAAAGAAATACATCATTTTATTAAATTCGTCTCACAATAAAAATGATGAGTCCATCTTATTTGAGATATTGCCTTGTCATATTAGTTTGTTGTAGTCTAAACTCGTTGTATTCGAATGACAAGATATGATTTTAATTGAAATTTTGAATCATACATCCCTTTTCACTTAACAAAAATAGTTTGTGCACATTTATGATTAGTGATTTTGAATATTTATAATAGTTCAAGCCTTTTGGTAATAATTTTTATTATGATGGATAAAATAAAAGTATGTGTAAATGAAATACTGAGTATTTATAGGGAAAGATTCCTAAATAAATTAGGAATTTTATCCTGATATGATAAATATATTTTAAATTCTAATATTTTCACAAAAAAATTAATATCTATCTAGCTCCTATTTTGATATGGATAAATCACACTAAACTAGGAAACTAGTTATGTTAATTTTTTTCGATATATTTAGCCACTCGACAGTCCTCCAGTTTCTCAACCCCTGTCTTCTCGACATCAGTTTGATCGACCCTTCTACCTCGAGTCACTTTTTCGAGTTAAATATTGAGACTATCCCAACAATTATCCACCTTAGACTCGTATCACCTCATCTTAGGACCTTCTCCTAATTTTAACCTCAACAGCTCGATCAGTTTCAAACACTACTCCAACTTAGTACTTGGAACTAATTTCGTAGATCATATCCGTAGGATTATCTAGGGTATTGACTTTATGCAGCTAGACCTCACTCGCTACCACCACATCTTTTATGAAGTGATATTTCTCATCGATGTACTTAGTTCTCTCATGATGAGTATCGTTCTATGCCAAATACAAATTACATTGATTATAATAGGAAATCATCATCTTTCCTTGATCGATTTCCGACTCATTCATGAACCCAAACAACCACATACTTTCCTTAATTACTTCGATCAAGGCAATGTACTACCTTGTTTTTTGAGATCATTTATACCTCCTTTCTGTAAATCTCCCACTATCTCCTCATTGAAAACCACATTCCTACTAATGATGCATTTCATTATCCCTGATTCGAGACACCATTTCACTCCTTCTAAATATGCAATAAATATGCATTTTAATGCCCTCCTTCCGAGCATACCTCTTTTAATATTTGCATAAGTCATGCAACCAAATTCTCTTTGATTATTGAAATTTGGAGGATAACCAACCCATATTTCTTCTGGTGTTTTAAAAGTTGAAACCTAATGCAGTTGAGGGGCATTGTTTGATCAAGTAAGTTGCAGTAATCACTGCTTCAGCCCATAATGACTTGGGTAACTTCGCCCTAAACAACATACACCTCGTATTTTCTAGTAGTGTTCAATTGCACTTTTTTGGCAATCCATTCTGCTGAGGTATTCAAGTCACTACCTTGTGTCTTGATATACCCTCATTTTGAGAAAGTACAAGTACTTAACAAATATAATAAGGATGACCGACCTATATTTCTTTTAAAATCTTGAAACCCAGTGCAGTCAATGGACACCGGTGTAGTGACTTGTAGGGGTGAACAATGTTTGGCCAAAACAGGCCAAACCAGCCAAACTTGGCCAGTTTCAAACCATATTTAATTTTCAAATCGGCCAAACCAAATTGATTTGGACGATTTGGCTGATACTTCACCCCTTAAATCGACCAAACCGAACTGTATACACCCTTAGTGACCTGGTGCTGGGCAGCTGGAGCGGATAGTGAATGCCGATGCGGAGAGCACGAACAATGAGCCGCTCTTGTAAGACTTCAATTAGTTAAGCAAAGGGTGACATGCATGAACCGGGCCCACGCCAGAACGAGAGGGATTCTGAGGCTTTGCATAAATGAGATTGTATATCTGAGGTGAACTTAAAGAATTTGGTAGGTGCTACTCATGCCAACATGGTGCATCATCATTTCCGGCACCCATTTTAGGAAAATCCCAAATTTAAGTGTGCTTGACCTAGGGTAAAACTAAGATGGGTGACCCCCTGTGAAGTTTTTAAGGGTGCGTGTGAGTGAGGAAAAAACACGTTGCGCAGAACTAGTGTTGGTCTGTGGGGTCAACCGTCAGTCTGGAAGTCGGTCAAAGCCATTGGTGGGTAATGTGGCCAACTCGTTCAGGCCCAGGGCCGGGACGTTACAACCGGTTGATCAAGTAAGTTGCAGTAGTCATTGCTTTAGCCCATAAAGACTTGGATAACTTTGCACTTAACAACATACACCTCGTCTTTTTCTGTAGTGTTCGATTGTACTTTTCTGCCAATCCATTCTACAGAGGTATTCCAGTCACTGCCTTGTGTCTTGCTATACCCTCATTCGAACATTATGCATTAAACTCTTTTGAGCAATATTCGAGGCAGTGATAACCTTTATTATGGTGGAGAAAGTACAAGTATCTAGCAAATATAAAAATCTCAAATCTTAATCTATTCACAATTTGATTAATATCCATCTAAATCCTGTTTTATAATGGATAAATTCCACAAAATTAGGAAACTAAAACACTAAATCTTTTCCATATATTTAATGACTCAACAGTCTTGAGTTTTTTTTTACCCTGTCTTATCAATGCCCGTGACCCGACCTCAGTCTCATCGACCCTTCTATTTGAACCACTTTCTTAAGTTAAATATTAAGATTACACCAAACCAATACATAAATTGATAACACCTTACATGCCAGATACACATATTCATACACCAATTTAGTTCACTCTACTTGTCTCACTATTAACTCTACTATTTCATTAAATGTTATATATAAAAATATAAATTATTTATAAATTCTTATAGGGTAATGAGCCCTAATTAATTAAAAACCATAAAATTAAATAAGATCCCAGCTTTCGTTTTTATGGCCAAACTATTACACAAACATTAAGAAAACAAACGATGGAAATAAAAAGTTAATTTGATTGTTTGTGGGACACATAAAATGAATTCATTTGTCTCACTTTCTTTTCTTAATTTTTTTATTTTTTTTCTCAATAGGGAAATTAGAGAAAATGATCGTCTTTCGTATCTTTCGATCAATCTTTACCATTTGCATTAAGTTCTTTTTTAGAAAAAATAATAAAATTTGAGGGGCAATTGCATATAATCACAAAACCTTGCATTGATTTTACAATTACAACACATTTTGTAAATTTTAGTAACTATAACAAAGTTTTTTAAAATATTACAATTATAATATTTAAAAAAAACTAAAAATATATTACGTTTCTCCATTTCCATTTAAGAATTTTTAATTTCTTTTTACCCTCGCACAAAATAAATATCTATTAAACAAAACAACATTTGAGTTTCTCACATTCAATAATTGTTAGGAAAATTAATTTTTTGATAATTCAAGTCATTCATCAAGTCAATTATTATTGTATAGGACTAACATTTAGTCCAATATGTGTAATTCTGTACATATATATTTGAATTGTAACTAATATAAGCAATTATCTTCCAAAAAACTTGACATAATATTCAGAGAACGAACCTCCAGTTAAGAAGGAGACTTAACTGTTAAGGGAGAAAATAGAAGGAAAGGCAAAAAACTAAGAGATTCTTCTTTTGTATGTTAGACAGGAGATCCAGTTGGAATTCCTTAAACTGACTTAAATAGAGAGGCTACGACAAAAAGGTATGCCACACTACAAAAGGCACCATCACCTTGCAGGGAATAATAGTACGACCAATGACTATTAGACGGTGTTGAATTAGTCTCATATAACTCGTGGAAGTAGCTCAAGTGGGTCGAAGGAGACTGGTTCATGGAAAATATATGGTGTATATCTTGTTTTCTTGTTAGACGAGATATATTCTTATCAGTATTGGATTAGATAGAAATTAATCTATTTAAGATAGATTAGGATTTATATTTATCTTACCATCTCTAGATTTTTACTCCTTATGTATTAAAGAATCTCTCCATATAATTACCCCTGCTCCCCACCAATTGTAATTGTTACATACTTTGTATTTATCCACCATAATAAAATCATCACCAAGGAGCTTGAAGAGTGCACGTATAGCTTACGTTTGAACCACTATAGTTCTTTATGTTCTTTATTTTCTGTTTGTTATCTGTATTTGCATTCTCTTATTTCACAACAAATTGGTGTGGTGGACGTGGAAGAAGGATTGTAATGGGTTCAGCCAATTTCGAGGTGGAGCACTTTATGGGATCGAATGATTTTGGTTTGTGGAAGATGAAGATGCAAGAGTTGTTTGTGCAACAAGGCTTGGACGGTGCCTTGAAGGGAGAGGCTAGGACCCGACATGATGACGGAGCAACAAAAGAAAGATACATTGGCAGAGGTGCACAGTGCACTGATACTAAGTCTCGAAGACACAATGTTGAGGAAGTTGTTGAAATAGAAGAAGATGACAGAAGTATGGACCAAACTTGAGTCATTATACATGATGAAGTCCCTGGCGAACTAGCTTTATCTTAAACAAGCGTTATATTTGTTTAAGATGCAAGAGAGAAAATTGGTGAAGGAGCAGCTCGACCAATTTAATAAATTAATCCTCGATCTGACAAATATCAATGTGACGAGGATCAAACATTGATGTTGTTGAGTGCGCTGCCAATGAGCTATTCAAAATTCAAGGAAACCTTACCGTATGGAAGAGAGTCATTGACCAGGATGAGGTTCAATTTGTGCTAAGTTCAAAGGAATTGAATGAGAAGAACTAAGAGCAAGAGAACACTCATGGAGAAGGCCTGGTGGCTCGAGGAAGAACGAATATGAGGAAATTCAATGGGAGAAGTTCGAGGTTGAGGCCAAAGCCAATGTCGAAGTCGGAGGTCAGGTGCTATCTCTACCAAAAAGAGGGATATATCAAAAGAGATTGCCTGAAGAGGCAGACGAAGCACGAGCAGAAGCAGCATGCAGATGTAGCTGTTGCCAAGCAGGAATATGACTTTGGAGAGGCACTGGTGATTTTGAATGAGAACTTGGAAGGAGAACTGATACTGGATTCAGGTTTCATACTCAACATGACACCTAATAAGTCATTGCTCGAAGGGTTTGAGGAGCAGGAGAACTCGAGTGTTCTTCTTGGAAACAATAAACAATGCAAGGTGGTTGGAATGGGATCGGTGAGAATTATTATGTACACTACCATAGAAAGAGTACTTTGAGGTGTAAGGTATGTTCTGGAGCTTAAGAGAAATTTTGATCTCGTTGGGGATGCTCGATGAACTGGGTTACACAATCAAGATGGAAGCTGGGATCTTGAAGGTTTGCAAATGATCCCTCGTCTTGATGAACGGAGCTCGAAGGAATGGAACTCACACTTTGATTGGGAGCTCGGTGATCGGGGTGACTTCGATAGTGATGATTGATAAGTTGGTACTGTGACACACATGACTCGATCACGTTAGTGAGAGGGGGCTGCAGAAGTTATCGAAACAAGATCAATTGCTCGAGAAAAATATCAGAGAGTTTGATTTATGTAAGAACTGCATTTATTGAAAATTTCACCGGGTGAAGTTCGTAGGTCGATAAAGAGCTCGAGGAATTCTGGACTACATCTACTCAGATTTATGGGGACCTTCAAGGGTCAGTTCGAATGGAGGAGCGAGGTACTTCATGAACCTCATTGATGATCACTCGAGGAAGGAGTGGGTATACATCTTGAAGAATAAGAGTGATGCCTTCGAGACATTCAAGAAATTGAAGGTGCTGATCGAAAACCAGACAGGAAGGAAGGTGAAGAGGCCATGAACTTGTAAGGATTAATATTGTGAACCGAATCACAAATCCATAAACCCGTACCTCTCATGAATGTCAAAATAATTACCATTCATTAGAAAACCCTATTCATTCTCTTATTAGTTTAATACGATGGTTTTAGGATTGATTTTTTAAATATGTAGAGTCCAGATCTGAATTATATTGAGCCCGACTCGATTCCACCACGTGAACAATTTGAATCTGCGGAAATAGAAATAAATATATTGCAATTTAACTCAAAATTCAAATTGAAAGTAAAAGAGAATCTTGTTCTCTAGATATGTATCCCTTTGCTTTTCTAATCTTGCTACTGGTGAGGATTCCACAAGATTGCACTGCACAGGACAGAGTCGAATTTATCCTCCCTCTGATGTAGTTGGTGCCGCCCTATCTCTCCTCTAGGGTTTCAGTTGTTGTGACTTTCTAAAATCCGAGGAGAGAATGAGCTATTTATATATCTACAATTGAAACCCTAATGGGATTTTAAACAATTATATTGGGCCAGACCTAAGACCTGATGCAAATAATAAAGTGGACCTATGAATTAATTAATTATAATTAATTTCCATGTTCACAGATCATGACATAATTAATTAATTAATATTAGTTCATTCCATCAGAGAATTAATACTAATATACACTTTTATTACCACGTTATGAGAACGAGTTGCATTGACTCGGAGAATCCCCATGATTAAGGTTACTGGATATTCATTGATTAATTAGAGCTTCTAACAAGCTTCATATAATTAATAAATACTACCTCCGTCCCATGGGAATTGTCCCCATGGGATTTGGCACGATAACCAATGCGAGTAGAGATAGAGGAAATTGATAGTTTATTAGCCAGTGTGTATTAACTTCCCTTTTTTGGTAAGTGGACAATTAAATGGGACAAACAAAAAAGGAAAGAGGGACAATTGAAGTGGGACAGAGGTAGTACATACTCTCCTTAGTAGTACCACTCAAAAGTATCATCTGTGCTTGAACTTCATCTGCCTACAGGACTTCAACATGACGAGCTTTATTCAGCCCCTCAGGGAATGTCCCCATCCTAATACTCGGATATGGTAATCTAACTCCAGTCATCAAAATGTTCTACACAAGTTTCTGTCACCCAAGATGCGGATATACAGACACATTAATCAGGCTCTCCCATGATAAGTCAAAGTGACATACAACCCATGCATACTTGTGAACCTTCATTAGGATTCAAACTCAACCAAGTAACAAGATCGTGTTTCTTCTTAGGTCTGCAGAAGAACACATCTCACTATGGTCCTATCAATACGCAGCCGCACATACCAGCATATCAAGTAATCAAGACAAATCACTTTTTTTCGACTATGCTGCAGCCTACATTGACAGATTTATCCTCAACGCTGTCTCTGCTATGATATTATTATTTTATATCTTTCTAGGTCAAACGATCCATACAGTCTTCTGCAATCTCCTACACGCCGTATGATCTCCCTATCGACAAGATAAGAGGATTTCATTGTTCTTGCAAGTATGTTTATTAAGATATATGAGATAAGTCAAATGTATACAAACTGCAATAAATGCGTTTAGTATACAAAACCCAACAATCTCCAACTTATACTTGATAAGTGCATTATTTCGTTCACTTATCAATGGATTTTTAGGTTGTTTTGATGATATTAATGTGTGTTTTCTTTATTTTACCTGCATCGTACTTGTTTTATGTCTGGGTTGTTTGTCATGGTAAAAAATGCAGGTTTTGGAGTGCAAAATCGACTAAGTTAGAGAATGCATTGTTTTAGCCGTGTGCTCTGTCTCGACCGATGTGCAGGGTGTCGGTCGACACAGATGCAAGGAAGAGTTGGGTCGAAATGTAGGATTTTCACGATTTTTCCTCCCTGTCGATCGACAGGGAGTTCAAGGAGAGGCGATCAACAGACGCGCACATTGGTTCGAAAGTGGGGCCGTGTGTCGATCGACACACGAGCTGTTTTGGCGGATTTCCATAAGTCTTTACTTTTTTCCATGTTTAAACAATTAGACTTAGTATATATAGTTTTGTTTTGGCGAAACTTGGAATTCATGCCACTTTTTAGACCTAGAGTTATAATTTTCATTGTTCTTCTATTATTCTTGACTTGGATTGAAGATTGGGAGCAATATTCCTCAAGATTGGACTCAATTCAACTTTAATTTTATGAAGAACTTTTACTGGTTTTATCCTTTCATATTTTTGTTCAACATGAATATGTGTAGGTAATCCTCTATTTAGATTCTAGAGTTTATGTGATTGTCTTGGATGCATGCTTAGGTTATTAAATCGATCAATATCTTTAATTAGTTTATCAGTTCTTGTGCTTTTTCAATCTGATTAAATTGTCCATTTGATTAATTTTTCATAATTAATTAATTTGAGACTAAAAAGTGAAAATTGATTAATGGATTTAAGAATTGGTAATATGGATTTTTATTATGTCTGAAAAGAAGAATTTAATCCATATGAATAAATTTGATGTTTTTGGGAGTTGTTAATTTTTCTAGAGACTGAAAGGATATAGGAAATTAATAATCCACTTTATGAATTGCCAAACCCTGGAATTTGTAATACTTTTCTAATTTCCACCTCAATCAATATTTTTAATTGATTGATAGATTTTCCTTGTATCCTATCCTCGATATGAACTTGCCCTGGAATTTGATCTTTTCTCTAGTGTCTGAAAACCCGGTTTAATCTCTACTTTAATTTAATTTTCTTGCAAAATTTAGTTTCAAGTTTCAAAACCCCTTCAAATTTCTATTTACTTGGACAATAAACCGAAAAACAAATGTTTACGTATATAGGATGTTCGTTGTTACAATTTCCGTGGGATCAATAATTTTAATTTGCCACTAGACTATAGTATTACTAAAAATTTAGTGATCAAATCTTGGCGCCATTGCCGGGGATTGTTTAGAATTATCTTGTTATTGAATCTGTTTTAGGGTTATTGGTTTGAGTTGTAATTTTAATTTCCCTTTAATTTTTCGCAAGATTTTCTTCTATTTGTTTTTCCTTTAAAATTTTTGCCAGATTTTTCTTTTTAATTTTACCTCTGTTTTGACCGACGAGAGGCATATCGACTGACACAGCTTCTGCAACCGTGTCGATCGACAGGCAGACCGTCGACCGAGACAGAAGTTAATTTTTTAAAATTTTCTATTTTTATTTATTTCGTGTGTTAGTTAATTTCTTTTCGTTGCTTTGCTATTTTTGTGTTTACTCACTCTTCCCTTGAATTATTTTCAGGTATTTTATGAACACGAGGAGGAGTGGTAAAACACCGATTCCATTCGACCCTAAAATTGAGGCTACATGCAGAAGAAACAACAGCAGGAGAAACCGAGAGAAAACCACTTCAAGCTGTCAGATTGTCAAAATGGTTGAAGGCAATCCACAAAATATTCCTGAGCTTACACCAGAGCAGACAGTCGAGCTTCTAAGAGAGATGCACGCCATGTAGGAGCGCATGAGGATACTGGAGCAGGAAAGAGCCAACAGCAGAAATCTTCGGGGCAATAACCCACCAGGAGACCCTTCAGATGATGAAGATGATGAGGTCGAGCCTAGGTTTGATGCTGATGAGGATGAGGATGCTATCCAGAAAAGATACGAGATAAAGTTCCTGGAGACTGATTTCAGCATTGGCATCAATGCCAATAATTTCGAGCTGAAGACTGGTTTGGTGCAGATGGTTCAGCAGAACCAATATGGGGGCCGAGCTACTGAGGACCCCTATTCCCATATTGACAAATTTATCATGCTCTGCAACACTGTCAAAATCAATGGAGTCAGTAAGAGTGCCATGAGGATGAGGCTCTTTGCCTTCTCTCTTCGAGACAAAGCTCAATCATGGTTTTATGCTTTGGACAAGAAAAATATTTTACCTAGATAGAACTGAGGAATGAGTTTCTAATGCAATTCTTTCCCCCTAGTGTCAAAAGACAAAAGAGGAAAGATATTACCTGGTTTGCTCAGAGGCATGATGAGAACTTTCATGAGGCCTGAGAGAGATACAAGGAGTTGCTGAGAGTGTGTCCTGGCCACGGTCTATCTTTGGGGGGAGCAAGCTGAGACCTTCTATGAAGGATTGAATGAAAGGACTATCGAATTGGTGGATTCTACATTGGGGGACTCTATCATGACAAAGGGTCCCAAGAGAGCCATGGATTTCTTTCAGAAGATGGCAAATAACAGTTAGAGATGGTCTAATATCCGCAAGGAACCGGTCAAAGCTGTGGAGAAAGTAGCTGCCCTGGAAGTAGATTTGTTGGGAGAGATCAAGAAGCTGAGAGAGGACTTTGACAGAATGGAATCTGGATGAATTGTTGCTGCTGTCGATCCAGTTCCGTCTTCTTCTTGTGATGCTAATGCCGCTGATATCAATTTTGTCCAACGAGGTGGTTATCAAAATAACTACCGAGGAGGGTACTCACAAAATTAAGGCTATAATCAAAACTATAATCAAAGCTACAATCCCAACAAGGCAAGGAATCATCCAGATTTCTCATATTCAAATCCTGATGCTGCCGAGCAACCTCTGCTGGATTCAATGTGCAAGATGGAGCTGTTGTGGAACCTAAGAAGCTGAACCTTGAGGAGATCCTAACCAAGTTCATGCAAGGGTCCGATAAAAGGGTTGGACATTTGGAGCAAGATGTAGCAGGAATCAACAACAAAGTGGACAAAGTGGAGAAGCATGTTCAGATGATTGAGACACAGGTTAGCCAGATTGCCAATTCTCTTGGATCGCAACACAAACAAGGGCAGTTACCAAGCAACACTCAGGTGAACCCGAAGAATAAAAAAAATTAGGTTAATGCCTTCACCTTGAGGGGTGGAAAGTCTTACAAAGGACCCGAACAGAAAGGGGCCGAGTCTGAGGCCGAAGAAGGAAGCGAAAAGAAGGAGGAGCCCGTGGCTGATGCCTCTATTTTTGATCGACAGGGCCCTTGTTGATCAACACAGAGGAAATGACCCAGCAGTTGACAAAGATGCAGGCGTGTCAATCATGCCTCCACGTCGATCGACATAGCCGCTAGGTCCCGGTGAAAAGTTGCCCCAAATATCATTTCTGCAACGATTTGCCAAGAAGAAGATGAATGAGAGGTATGCACGATTTCTAGAGAATATGAAGAAGGTGCACATTAATATCCCTCTTGTGGAAGCTTTGCAGGAGATGCCAGGGTATATTAAATTCTGAAGGATGTGGTCGATGATCTATCCCATCTCCGACAATCAATGGGTGAGTCCGACACAGGTTGTTGCCAAGAAAGGGGGGATGCAGATTGTGAAGAATGAGGATGGCGAAGAGGTGGCGACGAGACCAGTCACGGGATGGCAGTTTTGCATCGACTACCGAGCTCTGAATGCCGCCACATGCAAGGATCACTTCCCTTTACCCTTCATTGATCAGATGCTCGACAGATTGACAGGTTATCCCTACTACTGTTTTCTTGATGGATATTCTGGTTATTATAAAATTGCAGTGGCCCCGTAGGATCAGCATAAGACGACTTTCACTTGCCCATATGGAGTCTTTGCCTACCGGAGGATGCCTTTTGGTTTGTGCAATGCACCTCTACTTTTCAGCGGTGTATGATGTCTATTTTCCATGATTTTATTGAGCACATTATGGAGGTTTTTATGGATGACTTCTCTGTCTTTGGTAGCTCGTTTGATGTTTGCTTGCATAATTTAGCTACTGTGATGGAGAGGTGTACAGAGACAAACTTGTGCCTGAATTGGGAGAAGTGTCACTTCATGGTGAAGGAAGGAATTGTACTAAGGCATCGGGTGTCTTCTGAAGGTTTGGAGGTAGACAAGGCCAAGATCTCAGCAATCAAGAAAATGCCGCCACCATTGAATACAAAGGGAGTCCGGAGCTTCCTTGGCCATGCCGAGGTCTACCGGATATTTATTCAGGACTTTTCTAAAATCTCTAGACCCCTTTGTAATTTGCTTGAGAAGGATGTTTCTTCTGTTTTTTATGCATATTGTTTGAAAGCCTTCGAGCTATTGAAGGAGGCATTGGTGACTGCTCCAGTCCTCACTTCTCCGGATTGGGATGAGCCCTTTGTGCTCATGTGCGATGCTAGTGACTATGCAGTTGGAGCGGTTCTAGGATAGCTGAAGGGGAAGCTATTCCACGTCATCCATTATGCCAACAAGACCATGAACCCTGCCCAATGCAATTACACCACCACGGAGAAGGAGATGCTTGCTGTTGTATATGCTTTTGACAAATTTCGGTCCTACTTGATAGGGTTGAAAACTATTTTTTATACTGACCATGCTGCCATAAAATCTCTATTTGCTAAGCAGGATTCCAAGCCCAGGTTGATCCGATGGATCCTGTTACTATAGGAGTTCGATGTGGAGATCAAGGACAGGAAGGGCTGTGAGAATGTGATAGCCGATCATCTCTCCAAATTAGAGTATCCGGTTGAGGGGGATGATCAGAAGATGAGGATCCAGGAGTCTTTCCGTGATGAACATGTTTATGCATGCAAAGGTAGTCCTCAGCAGAGGAAGAGTAAGCCAGCATGTGATGAGGAGAAAGCTAAGAAAGAAAAATGGAAAACATGATCGCTTTTAAGGATCAGCAGTTCAGGTCACAATGCCAGTAGTAGACACATCTCTACCAATTCCAGCTGTCACCAAGGAAAGAGATGCAGAGCCCATTGAGTCAGCTTCCAAGGATGCAAAGAGAAGGCTAGAATTCTCTGAAGAGGAGCAGTCGTGGAAGAAGAGACGACATGAGAAAGCGGTGAAAAGGGCACGCGCACAGAAGGAATTTGACAAAGCTAAGATGAAGATAACTCTCAAACAAAGGGATGTTTGATTTGAGCAAGTCAAGGCTAGCTGTGATGAGTGCACTGCCAAGATTCAAGCTGATGATCAACCTAGATGCATCACCAAAACTGACATCGAGAAGACACAAACTGCGAAAGGAAAAGCTAAGGTTAGCAATGTTGAAGAAAGGATTGTGAATCCAGATGCCATGTCGGATGCAGAGTTTGACAAATGGAAAAGAAAAGGAGCATTCATGGATTCACAAGAAATTGTGCTAAGGAGAATCGAGGAATCAATGAAGCAACAGACTCCTGCGCAAGGAGAAAGGAGTTCTATCATGCTGACTATTCATCCCATCACCGCGTAAGGGGGAAGTGAAGGTGCCGATGTTGTTGTTGAAAAAGTAGTTTCACAAACTACTACGCAAGGAGGAAGCAGTTCTATAGTTGAAAAGGGAATTGAGGATGAACAACTAGCTGTGCATGGAGAAGGCCAGAATATTATAATTTTAGCTGAAAGTGATTTGGTGCACGAAGAGAACCAAATCCCGACTGAAGACAAGGCAGCAGAAGAGGAGCATGCTGACCTTGATATGATGACAACTAAGGGTACATCAAAGCCCGAGGTAGCTACACAGACAACTGATCAACAAACCAATCCTATAGCAGAGAAGTTGGATGCTGATGAGAGCGTTGCCGAGAAGACAACAATGGAGAAAGGGACCACTACCTCTCTGGATGTTGAAACCTGAGCAAGATTACAAACCAACCTCACTACAAGCGTGCAAAAATGAAACAAGCAGTATCTCCGCGCTTAGGAATAGATCCATATACCGTTCCAGGATGGAATTCAAAAGCAAATACTACCTCCCTGCTTGAAAACACCATTGAGTCGCTATGGCAGAGGCGCATTCCAATTCTGACCTCCCCCAAAGTATCAACTATATCATTCAGTGCCATCCCTAGTACTGATGATGAGGAGAATGCAGGAAACACTGGAACTGTCATGGGGAATCTGATGCTTGCAGATGGTGAATCTATCTTTAGAGGAGAAACGTTAAGAGTGCCCACAGAAGGACCATCTGATAGGAAATTTAAAGCAAAAAGGATTGCTAAGCGGTGTCCTCCTGTCACCGTGATGGACAAGAAGAATGATGATCTCATCTCGTGGGCAAAAGACATTTATGTTTTTATTGAAGCTCACGTTTCTGCTGAGTTCGAGAACACTTATCCTACGGAATTAATGGACGGGTCTTCTGATCTTGAATGGCTGAAAATAGAGTTCCAGAGGTGGAGATTATTCGACTACGCCACCCATGACCTACATTATGAAGCACACGCAATCATGATGGCAAGGATGGATCTCAACTACTAGCGAAGTGAAGAGGAATGGGCAGATGATTGGATGGATCAAACATTGAAGAGGCAGTACGTAGAAAAGCAAGTCGCTGCCAGATTGCAAAAGATTGATGCGCACAGAGCAATCACAGGAGATCGTTCATTGCCACCATCTGAGTGCACTGTTGAAGACTCACCACCATTCACTCAGCAATTCAAATCACCAGCAACAAGGAAACAGATGGCCGCAATTGCTGAGCTGCAAGGAAAGTTAGCAGAAGAGAAAGCTGCACATAAGAGAGAAGAGGATCGGAGGAAGATGTTGGAGTTTAAGGAGCACATACCCATCCAGGATGGATAGCTTTAGGCCTCCTTCTCCAGTTCTTGCTGAAAAAGAAGAGTTCAGGAGAATGAACCTGTCACAACAACAGATGTTGATCCACCTACCACCTCATCTCAAGCACTGGCTACCATTGCTACCATACCAACCTCCCAGAATTAAATCGTGCTATCGAAGGAACACCTAGTTCTGACAATTGAGCCCTTGAGCTCCTGTACTTATCAGTGAAGGGATTCGAGAACTGAATCACGAAGTCCGTTTGCCAAGGATCG
>JAPKLW010000072.1:1018040-1036548 GCA_026898455.1 Plectranthus barbatus
AATCCACTCAAACCTTTTCACTTATGCTTGAACTTAATCAGCCTGCAGGACTTTAGCATAACGAACCTTTTGAGCTGTTCAGGGAATGTCACCATCCTATACTGGATGTGGTTACCTAGTTCAGATACCAGACAGTCATACACAGATTGATGTCACCCAAGACTGCAGAAGAACAGGTTCAACAAGAACCTTTTCTACAACTCAAAGTGACATACAATATATGTATACTTCTGTATCCTCATATAGGTTTAAGATTCCATTGAGTCATAGAGATCTATATTATTTTAATGTCAGATAAAAGAATCGATCTCGACTTAGGTCCTCATCAATGTGTACCCCACACCAGCATACCAAGACATCCAAGATAAGATGCTTATCCGCATATGCTGCAGCCTATACCAACAGTTTATCCTGGAACTGTCTCAGCTGTGATGACTATTTATATCTCGCTAGGTCAAACGATCCATACGATCTTCCGTGATCTCCTACACACCGTATGATCTCCCTATCGACGAGATAAGAGGATAATTATGTTTGCGACACATGTTTGTTAATTCAGACAGGAGATGAACATACAACAATTATGATTCCCAGTATATTAACCAATAAACCTTGTACATAATATACCAATCATAATGCTTTCAGTATATAAATCCATCAATCAGAGGGACCTCTAGCAATTCATCCATACAATGGTAGGAAGAAGCATTGAGGAGCAAATAGTGCCGCTCGTGCAAGTTGAATTAAGGAACCAAGTGATCGAGGCAAATGAAGAGCTTCACAACACTCTACAAGAAAACTTTGAGACCTTTTCCACCAGTCTTTTTGTTGCGATCAAAGAGGGGGAAGAGAAGAGATTAGCGGAGGAAGCATAGCAACTGAAGGAACAAGAAGAAAGAATCTGGTGCCTCAAAGCAAATAGAAAAATGGAAGAAGACTTAAGAAGGAAACTAGAAGAAGAAGAAAAAGAGGAACAGAAAAAGATCGAGGAGAAAGAAAGAATCATAAGAAAAGAGAGAGAAGCTGTAGTGGACAACTTCATGAAGGTAACGCTTGAGACCCTCAGGAATGTGAAGAAAACCACCGCCGGCTCTTCAAGTGCAAAAAATGTTGTTAATTCAGACTCTTCAACGACCAAGAAGTAACTCTTCTAAACCTTATAAGTCTTCTAGCATTAACATAGTACGTTTTTTAATTTGGGTGTGTGTTTCCTGTACCTCACGACAAGATCATTTTAATGGAAACTAACTCAAGTTGAAGATAATATCTCATTGTCCAACACTGAATTAATTTATTTAGCTGAAATTACACACTCATTGTAATTAACAAACTGCGTGGATTGTTGGATGTGTGTGATACGTTCCTGCATGTTGGTTGATAATTATGTGTGAATGTGCTATATGCTTATCTGATAAATGATTTCAAAGCCATTTACTTGAAGCAAAAATATATAATCGAGCAATACCCTTGTTATTTTGAGGGGGAACATTTAGGACCCATACTGAGTCTAAGGGAGTTGATATGCTCAGAATAGATATGATAGGAATATTTTGTAATCTCAGTAATTAGCTTTCCCATGATCAGTTAGCATTAAAGCTCAGATTTGAGGCTTTGATCGCACCAAAAAGGGGGAAATTGTTATGAATATTGTTAGAAATATTATATCCCCTTGTTTTTCATTGTATGCTTATTAGTTTTGGTGCATCAAAGCTCAAGTTGATCTAGTTTATATCAATTTAGTATCGAGTCGAAATGTAAAAGTCCTATATAGGATACATATACTCGAGTTGTAATATAACTGGAAAAGAAGAATCGAAGAATGCTGAAGGAATCAGCAGACCTGAAGATTGCTGGATATGCTAGTAAAGGCTAGCAAACACGAATGAATGCTGGATATGCTTGAAAGAATGCTGAATGAATAATGCAAGTATGTTGCGAGATCTCAGCAAGACTGCTGAGATGTCAGCAGAATACCAACTGTCAGCAAACACTCAACAACAATCAAGACAATACAAAGTTGTAAAACAGAAGGATCCGGATCACAAGGAAACACGACGAATCAGAGAGAAGAACAATCAACAGACACAAAGAAGGTTTCAAGTTCGAACTAAAAGATCCGTTCTAACAAAGACGGCTATGAATAGGAGATATGCCAATCAGAAATGAAGGAGACTTGAAAAGTCACTGTGCGTTGCAGAAAAAGAAGAACAGAGATTGGCGAGCAATCCCTCTGAGTCTAACGGATAAGATTCAAATAGTCATTTGAATCTTCACCTATAAATAAGTGTCGTCTAGAAAAAATTCAGAGGTTCACGAAAATTCATTCACAGAGAAAACAAGAGAAAATCAAATCCTCTCAAACTCACGCGAACTCATCTGAGCTTGTACTTGATTGAAACTTTTCACAAGCTTTCATATTTGAAGCTCGAGGCCTCTGAAGTGATACTTCTAAGGTTAATTTTGGGATTCCTTGTATCCTAGAAAGAATCTAGCAGTCACCTTGCTCTTCAAACATGATTATTACGGGCTATTGCCAAACACAAGGAAAGGTTTTGGGAAGAACTATAAAACTCCCAAGAGTCGACGTCCAAGGAGAAGGGATGTTTGTCCTCACTCTAAGGAGCGACAAGGTGAAGATCGAAGAGCGAGGAGCTTGAAGGTGCGTGCTGACCAGACAGAGGAGCTGCTCAACGTTAGAGATCAAGCCTTACCTTGTAATCAATCAATAGTGAATTTTTAGTCGGAGGACTGAAGAGTGGACGTAGAACATTTTTTCGAACCACTATAAATCCTTTACTGTCTTATTTCATTACGTAGTGTATTGTGCGTGTTTGAAACTCAACACATCAAGTGTTGAAGTATAATCTACAATCAATCTAACGAATACTCGAGCTTAAACACACTTGTTAAGTCGTGACCTAAGCAAGATAAGCGCAAGACATTATTAATACTTCCGCTGCATATATAAACACTCGGATCGGGGACCAACACTTTGCTTCAAGGTAAGGCTCGGTGGGAAAAATTTGAAAAGAAACTTTTCTCGCAGCTCCTACCAAGAGGTAATATTCTCCTTATCCAACCCTTCACACTAATGCCACGCTCCATCCCGTAGAGAGAATGAGAACACTCTCATCCTTATGTGATCTTGCGGCACTTGGTTTATTGTGTCTGTAATCTCGAAGAACCGGGAGATATGAGCACTGGGGTCTTCCTTTGGATGGCCTCCGTATTAATTGTTTTGGATCATTTTCACTAGTTGGAGCTTGATCTCAAACTACGTCGCATTGACCCCCAGCCTAAATCCTCCCGTGGCATGGTCTCCTTTGTAGGGTTTTTCCGTGAACCGAATCACCAAAACCAAACTGAACCGGATCGATTTATGGTTATTGCACATAATTAAAATTCTCAAAACCCTAGCATGCTCCTATGAATTTAATACAAAGACTTGTGGATTTAGGGTTTACCGTAACTCCGTCGAGTCTGAACCGATCTTTTGCGTTTGAATTCCAAATCTCAATTCAACCACGCGATTCGAATTAATCTGCGGAAATAGAAATTAGAGATCTAATTTCTAAGAATAAATTCGAAAAACAAAATGAGAAGAAAAGAAAAATCTGTTCTCCAGATTAGATCTTCAGGGCTGTGTCCCAATGCTGTTCAGATCTACTACTGGTGAGGACTCCGTGATCTGTATTCTGAGCAGGACCAGAATCGAAATTCTCCTCCCTCTTCTCCCAAAATCGGCGCCTCCCTCTCTCTCTAGGTTTAGTGTGTTTCAACTGTGTTACAACTTATGAGAGAGAGCTGTCTATTTATAGACCTAGGGTTGCAAACCCTAATGGGCCATTTTGGGCTCAATTCAACATATTTAATTGGGCCAGTCATGGGACCTAATGCAAATAATAAAGTGGGCCTATAAATTAATTAATTCCCATGTCCACAACCCAGGACACAATTAATTAATTAATATTAATTCTTTTTCACCATAGAATTAATACTGACCTACCCTTTTATTACCACGTTATGAGAACGAGCTGCATTAATTGAGAATCCCCATATTTAAGGTTACCGGACATCCATTAATTAATCGGAGCCTCTGACAAGCTCTAACTACAATTAATTAATATCTTATAATTCCTGAGTAGTACCACTCAAACCTTATCACTCGTGCCTGAACTTAATCAGCCTGCAAGACTTTGGCACGATGAATGTTATTGAGCTCCTCAGGGAATGTCCCCATTCTATTACTCGGATATGGTTACCTAAGTCAAGTCTCAGGCGGTACTACACGAACTGCTATTACCCAAGATGCGGATATACGAGCACGTTACTTAGGCTCTCCACCATGGCAAGTCAAAGCAACAGTCAACCCGTGCAAACCCCTGAACCTTCGTTAGCATTTGGACTCAATCAATATAACGAGATCTTGTATTCGCTGATGTCAGACAGACGAATACATCTCACTGCGGTCCATCAATACGCCACCTCTGCGTACCAGCATGTCAAGTAACCAAGATAGACTACTTATTCCGACAATGCCGCAGCTTTCCGGACAGACGTATCCTCATACGCTGTCTCGGCTGTGATCAGGTTTATGTCTCACTAGGTCAAGTGATCATACTGTCTTCTGCGATCTACAACACGCCGTATGATCGTCCCTATCGGTGAGACAAGAGGAGAAATAAACCGTTGTATACTCATTGTAATAAATGCTTTCAGTATACAAAACCCATCATCCTTGTGGTCAGAACAAGTTTTGCAAAGGCTACCTCGACTCATTTCTTTCGTTAAAAGCTGCTCTCATCTCTTCAAATTATCTTTGGAAGTCATCCATCCTTTTCGTATCTTCTCTATGGTTCTCCATGTCGAACTTAATTCCTTCAACTCCTTGTCTCCACTTTTGTTCTTCCAACAAAAGAGCTTTGGACCTCGTGATCATGCACTACCTACAAGAGTCCAACAACTCCAATTACCAAACAAATAAATTTTAAATCAAACTTACAAATTAACAATCACTTGGACTACAAGCAACACACTTTCACCAATATCTAGCAACCTACTCAATGAAGTCCCCGACAACGGTGCGAAAACTTGATAGCCACTAAATTTTCAATCAACAAAAGCCTACTAAATCTCTAGCGAAAAGCAAGAATAAAAATATCTATCCCGTTTCTTCTTAATTCACCTGCCAAAGTACTAGCTACTTATGCGTTGCACTTATATCCAAGTTTGATCAAGTCATAGAGTTTTGTATTTAACTAGGCAATGAACTAAACCTATTCTATCTAACTAGGCAAGAAAATCCAAACATGAAACTAAACCAACAAGCATCATCATCATACTCACAATTAAAACCTTAATCAATCCAACAAAAGTAAGAACAAACACAAATCAAATGATTTCAATATAGGGAGAAGTAGAATATTGGAGAGAACTTAGTAATGAGCAATAAAGGCCAATTGAATGTTGCAAACACAAATTAATCTTCCTAGTGATGGTCAATCCACTCTTATATAACTAACCCCCTTAGCACCGGTGAATTAGTCGTTGATGAGTTAAGATTATCAAACTGTTACATTATCTAATCAAAACACACTCCCAAACGAACGTGGATACTTAACCTATATGCTTCCTCCGCACAAGGATTAGATCGAGACATATATAAGAGCATGCTAATCACGATGTTTTAATCCATGTATTGGCTGCAATCTCAACGTCAAATATCAAGCAATTGACTCTTGTCTACATTACTTGAATAGGAATAAGATCTAACATATCTTAATCAACAATGAAGAGGTAAACAAACAATCAATTGATCACAATCACTCATCTTATCATTCAATCTAATATCTAAATGAAGTCTAGCTACTCATACCTTGAGATTTGTACAATTGATTACAAAAACAAATCAAATCTATTACAAGGAAGAGATAGGATAGAAATCTCCCCCAATTTGGTTGATTTGGCCCTGATCTACTCTTGGATCTTTATATCTTCACCCAATTTGATGGAGTTGGACTTGATACACCTTAATTAATGCTTGGGAAGAGTGGGAAATGTTTTGGAAGTGAATAACCATCTTAAAATGGCCAAAAGTCTTTGCCAAATTCGTTTATCAACTATTTCTAGCAAGTGGACGGACCCAAATCTCGTTCAAGATTTGCCAGAACTAGAAAATTGCCAAAAATATCCGTTAGATCTCGCCCGGGACTAGGGATTCTCGACCGAAAGTTGCCTCTATAAGACAGATTTTGGCCGAGCTCTGCAGGGTTTGGTCGATCTCTGCTTTACAGAGGCAAATTTTGACCGAACCCAGATGGGTCTGGGTTGGGATTTGGCTACGTTTCACCCCTGCTGCTCGTCTTAGTCCATCCGCGTCGAGATTTCCTTGGCTTGTGCAAGATATGGGTCGAAATTTCACCAAAAGTTGGCAAAACTTGAAGATTTATGCTCATTTGCTCACCTACACAATGTCAACACAACAAAACACGAAAACACAATAAAAAACAAAAAAAACTTATGATATGTGGGTGAAATAAACTTAAACAAGCACTCAAATGCAACGATAAATTGGTTATTTCACACTCATATCAGAAGCCCAGAAACTTTAACCAAACCACTCAACGTTCTATGAAGAACTAAAATAACACCCTTTCCACCCTTCAAGCCAAGCGACATGTTTGTGATAAAGCTTGTGAAGACTGAAGTTAATCAGGAGCCTAACGACGTGTTTGTGGTAGATTCTTTTTCCTGAAGTTGCTTGTAATTCGGAGGACGAAAGAGCATTAGTAGGAGTTCAGTTACATTATGTTGTATATTGTTCTTAATAATTTCCAATCGAAGAGTGGACATATGATCAGTGTTATCCGAATCACTATGAATGTGGTGTCGTTTATTACTTTATTTTCTTGCTTACTTGATTATTTGAAACTCAACAACTGACTGATTTGTTGGTGTATTATTCAAATTATCTAAGTATATCTTGAGTTTTAAAGAGTCTTCGCTGACTTGAATAAGAGTCATTTGGAACAACTAATTATTTATGACTTTTGATGTATTAAAATCGATAAATTTGGAACCAACAATAATATTAATTAATTCAATGCTATTAAATAGATAATATTTATGTCTCATGACTTTTTTTTTTTTTGAGAAACTGTACTGTATATATAGACACTTTAAAAACTGGAAAGTTTATATATATTACATATATTCATTGAGTTTATTTAATACTCCCTCCGTTCGACTTCAATTGTCCCACTTTCCTTTTTCATCCGTCCCATTTCAATTGTCCCATTACTTAAAAAGACGATTTTTTCACACTCAACAATAAAATATTAATTCCATTCAACTTACTTTACACTCACACTCCTTGGTTATTGTGCCCGGCCAACCCAGGACAATTCATCCGGGACGGAGGGAGTATTTGTTAATATTCTGTCATTTCTATTTGAGTTTCTTGCATTCCTAATTTATGTTTTCGTTTATTTTCAAATCTATTGTGGAAAATAAATTTAAATTGCAAAAAAATTGGACAGATTTCAAATTTCATAAGATTTTGAAATTCAAAGTTTATATATAGCAGTAGCATTATATTTTTTATTTTATTTCCTTTTGTTTTTTATTTGTAAATGACTAAAAAAATTATATTATAAATGCAAAATTTTGAAATGTTGTGATATAATTGTAAGATTATCAAATATAATGTTATAATTGCTGAAACTCAAAAAATGTGTTAAAATTGCAAAATTTCAAAAATTTTGTTATAATTGCCAAAATTGAAAAAATATGTTATATAGTATTAGTCAACTTGTAAAAAATTGTGTTATTATATGCAATTACCAAAAATTAGAATTATTCCCAGCATTTTATTAATCTAAATAGTCTAATATAACAAAAAATAAAAAAGGAAAACGATATGAAAATCTTAAAATAAAGTCGATAATGAAGTTAACAAGAATATACATAAAAATCTAACAATTCACCCTTTCAATACATTCAAAACCAAGAAACATAAACCTTAGAATTTTTTTTGGGGAGAGAGAGACAAGGATCGAGTTCGAGACTTCTCACTTGTATATAAAAAATAAAAATAAAATAAAATAAAAAGCTTACAAGGTGAATCATGCAGTTTCTTTTTTGTTTTCTTTTTCACCTCCATGACTATAACAAAAAGGCTTAGTTCATGTAAAAGGCAAAGAAGGAAAGGATGGAGGCTCCAACAATGGAGCCCACCGCCGGCAAGGCAACGACGGCACCGCTTATTGGGCTGGGGGATGGTGCCTCGTGATCAGCAGAAGCCACGACGGCGCTGATGGAGGCGGCCGCGATGATGGCGGCGCATGCAATCTTCCTCATGTCCATGGTGAATATGGTGGTGGTTGATACACTTGAAAAACTTCAAAAGCTGTTGAAAGAGATGATGGTTGATGATTGATTGCTTGTTAATGATTAAGTAGTCATGGTTTTATATAGGGATTATGTGACTATATTTGGAAATTATTCAAATAAATTTCCATGCCACATTTATTTTATTAATAGTTTTTGTTTTTGGAACATTGAGATTCCGTGGTATCTGGTCAAACGTAAATTTATTAGGTATAATTTAGACAATGCCTGATTTTTTGAGTAAAGTTCATAAAATTATGGTTGGTGATTCTTCCAAAAGATTTTGAAATCAATCATTTTTACTCTTTTTTAGGCTCGAAATGATTTAAATAATATAGGATTATTTGCTTTGAAATTGGGGCCGGAAAGGATGGACTCAAATGCAGGAAAAATGGTGGAAAACATAAAACCTAATTAAATAATAAAATCATATAAAATTACTCTTCAAAGTTCTGAATTGTGTGGTCTAATATTATTATTTTAAATCTTCAATCATATAACTCGGTTTTGATATTTGATATCATTTTTATAATAATTTACAAATACTCAATTAAGTAATAATATTAAAAATAAAAACAATTTAGTAGAAAGAATTTTGGAAAATTAAGCATATTGATAGCAATATTAACAAAAAAAGAAAAGATCAAATATTTTTTTTATTTTTTATTAAATAAGAATAATATTAAAAGTTTGTTCTAGTATGTGGCTTTCAGAAATAACTTTTATTATACAAAAACTTAAACTTGATCATATAATAGATACGACAAAGTAATTGAATTAGATTAATATAGTTAAAATAGTGTATTTGATTATATCTCGACAGTCATATATAGAAATCAAAATATATTTCGATTATCTAAAAATAAAATTCAAACCAATCCATCGACGACTTAGCTGTAATTGAACTCTATGAATCGGTCCAATTTCGAAAACGTGACCTCATGGTGCAAGATTTAGGTGGCCATCATCCTTATTTTTATTTAATTATTATTTTTTATATATGTCAATGAACATCTATATTTAAAATAATGTTGAAGAGATTACTATATAGAAATATTATATTGCATAATATTATATATATTTTATTTTTATTTTAGCTCTCTTCGGCTTGACGTACGAATATGTCATGTAGCTACCAACTAAAGGGTTAGATGGTTGACTTCTTTCCAGAACGTTGATAAATGGTTAGTTGGTTGGAACTCCGTTTGAATTTCTTAAGAAGTGAGAAACTCCTTTCGGATTCTTACTTATACAGTAAGAACTCCGGTAATAGTTCTAGCAAGAAGCTAAGAGCATTGTGTATAAGAAACACGGAGAGTTACTAGAACTTTAAGAGCTTAAGAGTTACAAGAGTTCTCACAATGTGTATGTTGAGCGTAGGTTCAGGTAACCTTCTCTATGTGTGTCTTCTCTTCTATTGGTAAACAGTTCCGTTTGATATACTGGTAATCATTAATGTATTGTATACAATTCTCATGTCTAATTAACAAACATACAAAGCAAATAATTGTATCCTCTTATCTCGTCGATAGGGAGATCATACAACATGTAGGAGATCACGGAAGATCGTATGGATCGGTTGATCTAGCGAGACATAAACAGTTATCACAGTTGAGACAGTTCCAGGATAAATTGCTGGTATAAATTGTGGCATATTTAGTAACAAGTAGCCTATCTTGGCTGCTAGACATGATGGTACGTTCGGTACGTATTGATAGGACCTAACTAAGATCGGTTGTTTTATCTGACATCAAAAGAACCTTGATCTTGATGGCTTTATGGAATTTTAAGACTAAGACCAGTTCTTTTATCTAACAACACTTTGAGGTGCTATGGTGGAGAGTCTTACATGTACTTGTATACCTGCATCTTTGGTGATAGTAATTTGTATATGACTGTCTGTTACTGGAATTAGGTAACCATATCCAGTATAGGATGGTGACATTCCCTAATTAGCTCAAAAGGTTCATTATACTGAAGTCCTATAGGCTGATTAAGTTTTAGGATAGATGAAAATGTTGAGTGGTGTAACTTATGAATAAAAGATAATTAATTTTTGAACTTTTTAGAGCTAAAATTAATTAATAAATGTTTGTAACCTTAAATATAGGGATATACCGAGCCTATTCAACCCATTCCTTATAAAGTGGTAACAAAATGGTAGATTAATATTGATTCTATGGTGGCATGAGTATATATTAATTAATAAATTATATTCTAGGTTGAATATGAGAATTAATTAATTTAGAGACCTTCTTTATTATTTGCATACTAGTCCCTGGCCTGGCCCATGGAAAACTCAAAGTCATTACGAATAAGATTTTTCCTATAAATACCCCCTCAGGTCGCCAGATCATATGTTCATAAGTTACTAATCAACATACCATATTTTTTAGAGTTGATAGGCGACAACATCTGAGTGGTGAAAGAAATTTTGCTTCTCAATCGGTACAATATCCAGTAGCAGTCTTCACCAGATATCTGGATACGAGCGAGGGACAAAGATCAAAAGATTATATCTGAAGGACTCTTTTCTTCTCTCTCTCTCTCTCTCTCTCTCTCTCTCTTATTTTTTGTATTTTAATTATTAATTAAAATCTGAGATATTTAATCTTTATTTCATAGGATTAAATAAGCGTGAGGATTCAAAGATTTCTGCGAGGGACACAGATCAAAAGATCAGATTTGGAGGATTCTTTTCTTCTCTCGCTCTCTTATTTTTCTGATTTTAATTATTAATTAAAATCAGAGATATTTTGTTAGGAATATTGTTAGAAATATTATAACCCCTTGATCTCAATTGTATGTATTTTGGTTTTGGTGCATCAAAGCTCAATCAGTCTAGTTTCTAGCAATTTAGAATCGAGTCAAATTGTAAAAAGTCCTAAATATGATACACTTATTCAAGTTGTAATAGAACTAGAATAAATGATCGAAGAATGCTGAAGGAGTCATCATATAAGAAGATTGCTGAAGACGCTAGCAAACATTAAAAGACTAGCAAACACTTGAAGAATGTTGGAAGCGCTCAAAGGAATGCTGAAGGATTGAAGCAAGCACGTTGCTGAATCTCAGCAGGACAACTGAGATACTAGAGATGATTAACTTGATGGGTTTTGTATACTGAAAGCATTTATTATAATGAGTATACAACGATTTATTTCTCCTATCTGTCAAACAATCTTAAATGTATGTAACAATGGTATCCTCTTGTCTCACCGATAGGGACGATCATACGGCGTGTAGTAGATCGCGGAAGACAGTATGATCACTTGGCCTAGTGAGACATAAACCTGATCACAGCCGAGACAGTGTATGAGGATACGTCTGTCCGGATGGCTGCAACATTGTCGGAATAAGTAGTCTGTCTTGATTACTTGACTTGCTCGTATGCAAGGATGGCGTATTGATGGACCACAGTGAGATGTATTCGACTGTCTGACATCAGCGAATACAAGATCTCGTTATTGATTGAGTCTAAACCCTAACGAAGGTTCAGGGGTTTGCACGGGTTGACTATTGCTTTGACTTGCCATGGTGGAGAGCCTGAGTAGCATGCTTGTATATCCGCATCTTGGATAACAACAGTTTGTGTAGTACCGCCTGAGACTGGGTTTAGGTAACCATATCCGAGTAATAGGATGGGGACATTCCCTGAGGAGCTCAATGACATTCATCGTGCCAAAGTCCTGCAGGCTGATTAAGTTCAGGCACGAGTGATAAGGATTGAGTGGTACACTCAGGAATAATAAGATATTAATTGTAGATAGAGCTTGTCAGAAGCTCCGATTAATTAATGAATGTCCGGTAACCTTAAATATGAGGATTCTCAATTAATGCAGCCCGTTCTCATAACGTGGTAATAAAGGGGTAGGTCAGTATTAATTCTGTGGTGAAAATGAATTAATATTAATTAATTAATTAATTGTGTCCAGGGTTGTGGACATGAGAATTAATTAATTTATAGACCCACTTTATTATTTGCATTAGGTCCCAGGTTTGGCCCAAGTAATATATGCTGAATGAAGCCCAGTAGCCCATTAGGGATAAAATCCTAGGTCTATAAATAGACCCCTCTCTCTCTTTGAAACCCTAGCCACCTTGATCATATTTCAAATCAGTCAAAACCCTAGGGAGAGAGAGAGCTGGGCGGCCCACACTGTAGTGGGAGGAGAAGGAATTTCGACTCTGGCCTACAACTACAGATCTGTGGAATCCTCACATGTAGCAGATCTGAACAACATTGGGATACAGCCCTGAAGATCTAATCTGGAGAACAAATGATCTTTCTTTCTCTTTTGTTTAATTAAATCTTGAAGTTAGAACCTATCTAATTTCTGTTTCTGCAGATTTAATTAATATAGCGTGGTTGATTCAATTTTTGGAATTCAAACGCGAAAGATCGATACAGAATCTACAGAGTTCAGGTAAACTCTATTATCCACGCATGAATTGTGTTTATATGCAATATCCATAAATCGATTCGGTTCACATGGATTTTTGTGATTCGGTTCACTAAAAATCCCTACAATTGGTATCAGAGCCAGGTTTCTGATTTATGGCTCTATTGTATATAATAAATTCAAATATGCATGTATGAATTTTATTGTATGTCGTAGATGGTTTTTGTTCCTCGTGGCAACCCGTTTGATTCAGCCCGCGGTTGTTTATCGGTGTAGGGTTGAATTTGTTTTGCAAGATCACGAGAAAATCCGTGATTAGTGTAGATTTGTTTAAAAATTGTAATAGAATAGATTCTGTAATTTTTTATTTCAAATTTGTAATTTGGACGGGTCGAGGACGAAGAACAAAGACGGAGCCGACAGGCAGCGGGCCGCGGCCCGGCCGCAGGTGCGCGGTGGTGATGGCGGTGGTGCTGTCGTCGGCGGGTGCTGTCCCGTCGTGGGGGTTCGTGTT
Source organism: Plectranthus barbatus (assembly GCA_026898455.1). Classification (NCBI taxonomy): domain Eukaryota; kingdom Viridiplantae; phylum Streptophyta; class Magnoliopsida; order Lamiales; family Lamiaceae; genus Plectranthus; species Plectranthus barbatus. The sequence continues at coordinate 1,031,346 of JAPKLW010000072.1, forward strand.
ATGGTGGTTGGTACAATCCTGTGTAAACCCTAGGTTTGCATTAGGGTTTGGGGCCAATCATCAAATGACAAAGCCCTAAATCCCAAAAGATATGCTTAAAGATTTGGAGGCACTAAAAGATTTGAAGAAGATTTGTCCAATTAAATTCAAATTCAAATTGTAATAGATACGATTTAATTTTCCTGTTTGTGGGGCCACGAGGAATTTTTGTTTGCCTTAATTGTCCTCGTATGATATGTGATTTATTATGTGCGCAATTAAGCATGTATAGATAATAGGAAAAGCATGATTTACTACTTTTATTATTTACAGTTTTTCAAGCATGCTTATGTGATTAATATTTTTGTTGGATTATATTTTGGGAATTTTTGGGCTTGTTTAATTACATGCAAAAATTTGGAAAATATAATAACAAAGAAATTATATGTGCGCATATAAGAAACCTTTTAAAAGAAAAATTCAAAGCATATTTTTTAATTAAAATCAATAGACCTCCACAAAGCGGTCCTAAGCTGTAAGTGTATCTCTCGTTCTAGTAAACGTCTACGAGTGTAGCTTGCTAGTTCCTAGAGGTGCATGGGTACGGTTGTTGGGATTTCTAGACAAACAATTTAAATCATGTGAATAGTGAGAGGGTTTTGCGTAAACGTCTACGAGTGTACCTTGCGTAGATCTCTTTCATAAGTATTCTAGGATTGATTTAAATTATAGATAACAAAAGCTTTAAGGGCTATGCGGTATGGTTACGCGCCATGCTAAACTGTCTCTTTTGGCCAAAGTTAAATTTGTGGTTAATGGCTTAGAAACATCTTAGAATATAATGCAAGAATTGCATCCCTGTTCTTGAGAGATGGCTTGGTCTAAGGTTTTCACTAATTATTAATTTCTAGTGTTAAAAGGTTCCTGACATGGTAATGAAATTAAATGAATTGGGGCTTAAAACCCGCAGTTCTGGTTGAGGGTGACATCGTAAACGTCTACGAGTGTAGCTTGCAGTGAGAACTCTTGGGAAATTAGTGGAAAATATTTGTATTTGATTTATTAAAAGGTTTTCAATGCATTTGTTTTCGAAGTTCTACATGTATGTTCTTATTTAAGATTCTTTATTGTTTCAGATATGTCTATGTCTACTGTCGATCATTTACTTGCTCTTAATCCTCTAACTGGTCCAAACTTCCCTGAATGGAGTTTTTGCATCAAACACGTCCTTTATCTGAAAAATCAAGCATGCGTTCTTTTCATGGATCCACTATTGCGTACTCATGATAAGGTCTGTAAACTTGAGCTTGAATTTTATGAAAGATGGGAGGACGCTGATTGAGTTCGCCTTTTAGCTCATCACGGGTTCCCTATCTAGAAAATTAAGGCACAAGTATGAGTATCTTGAGAGGGCTGGAGAGATCTGGAAGGAACTCTCGACAGCTTATGGCAATGTGGAGCGGACTATTAACTATCGACTTGTGCACAATCTTGTGTGCAAGAAGATGGTTGAAGATAGTTCGGTGACAACGCACATGATGTCTATGATTGATCTCATGAGACAGTTCACTGTGCGGGGTGGTAATATTCAGTGCGCAAGGCGAGATTGATATCAACCTGAACTCTCTTTCGGACTCCTTTTATGACTTTAAGGTGGTTGCTGCTGCAAGGAGAGAGTATGCTCTGCATGAGTTACTTGAGGACCTTGTGGTGGAGCAATCTTCCATGCGACCACGGATGCCTGTTCTGACTGCTTCTAGTACTGGTTCAACAACCTCTAAGGTTGGAGATAACAGTACTGAAAGCAAGCTCAGGAAAGCAGGCAGTGAAAGCTAGTCAAAGAAAGTGAAGAGGGTCAAGGTCACTCCAAAGAACAAGAGGTGTGCTGGATGCGGAAAGGTGGATTATCTGAATGCTAAAGGATAAGGTACGTCATTTGCATTTGTAACGGAAACATGTTTAGCATCAGTTTCTACTCATTCGTGGGTAGTGGATACTGGAGCTACTGATCATGTTTGTTACAATTTGCAGGGGTTCACACCGAGGAGGGTGCTGAAGAATGACGAGGTTACCATCTCAATGGGGAACGCAACACAAGTGAGTGCAGCTGCCATTGGAGATTTAACCTTGTACTTTGATGATTCTGTTTTAACTTTGAGAGATGTTTTGTACGTGCCGGATTTTTGGCAGAATCTTATTTCAGTTTCCAAACTTTATGTTGGTGGATATTCAGTTATTTTTGATAGTGGTGTTTCTATCATTTGTAATAACGGTGTTATCTGTCGTGGGATGCTGAATAATTCTCTCTATGTTATTAACTGTAATCATAAGTCTTCCGCAAGTATTGCATGTAACTCATCCGTAATTGATAATCCTAGAAAGAGAAAACTTACTTCTTCTGATGAGGATCTTACATATCTCTGGCACTTGGACTTAGTCTGGGCTGTACCTTATCAAGTCTGCGAATCCTGCATCGAGGGCAAGATGTCAACTAGGCCTTTTAAGGGTAGTCAGTCTCGAGCAGAGGAAGTGTTGGAATTGACCCATTCTGACTTATGTGGACCGATGTCCACGCAAGCTCGTGGAGGGTACGAGTACTTCATCACTTTTATTGACGATTACTCAAGGTACGGATACGTTTACCTGCTTCGCTACAAGTCTGAATCCTTTGAGAAATTCACAGAGTTCAAGGCTGAAGTAGAAAAGAAGGCCAGGAAAACTATCAAGTCATTGCGATCTGACTGCGGTGGCGAATACCTCGGTAACAAGTTCCTACAGTATCTGTCAGATAACGGGATTACATCCCAGTGGACTGCACCGGGTACTCCCCAGCAAAACGGTGTAGCTGAAAGAAGAAATAGGACTCTTCTACAGATGGTAAGATCAATGATGAGTTATGCAAACTTACCAATTTCATTTTGGGGCTACGCATTGGAAACAACAACTTACGTGTTAAATGTGGTGCCTTCTAAATCAGTTCCTTAGACGCCTTCTGAGTTCTTCTTTGGTCACAAACCGAGTTTGTGCAAGTTTAGAGTATGGGGCTGTCCGACACACATACTGTCGAAGGAACCTGATAAGTTAGAAAGCAGGTCAAAGGTAATGATGTTTATAGGGTATCTCAGGCAAATGAAAGGTCGTGAAACTTACGTTTCAACAATGTGATTAAATCCTATGGATTTGCACAGTTGGAAAACGAAAGTTGTGTTTACCAACTTTCTGTCAGTGGGAGCGTGGTTTTTCTTGCACTTTACGTTGATGACATACTCCTATTTGGAAACAACGATGGAGTGATGTCAAAAATCGAGGTTTGATTATCCGAACAGTTCCAAATGAAGGATTTGGGAGAAGCTGACTACATTCTTGGGATTAAGGTCTTATGAGATCGTAAGAGAAGAATGTTGAGCTGATCCCAAGGATCCTATGTGGATACTGTGATAGCCCGGTTCAGCATGCAACTCGACAAGAAAGGCTTACTACCTTTCAGACATGGCGTTCATCTTTCTAGTGGGCAGTGTCCTGAGACACAACGGGAGAAAGATTAGATGAGTCTTGTACCATACACTTCGGTGGTGGGTAGTCTCATGTATGCGATGCTGTGTACCAGGCCAGATATCTGTTATGCCGTTGGCATGGTAGCAAGATATCAGTCTAACCCTGGACAGGCGCATTGGACTGCCGTAAAGCACATCCTCAAGTATTTGAAGAGAACTAGGAATTACTGCCTAGTTTATCAAAGTGAGGATTTGTGCCCTATGGGTTATACAGACTCGGATTTCCAAGGGGACAAGGATGAGAAGAAATCGACCTCAGGATATGTGTTTACCCTGGGAGGTGGAGTTGTATCTTGGAGGAGCTCAAAGCAGAAATACATTGCTGACTCCACCATGGAGGCGGAATATGTCGCCGCCTCCGAAGCCTCGAAAGAGGGGGTATGGCTCAGGAACTACCTTGCGTGATTCCGAGTTTGTCGAGGAGTATCACAATTTATTGTGATAACTCTGGTGCAGTGGAAAATTCAAAGGAACCGCGGTCTCACAGGGCAAGCAAACAGATAGAGAGAAAGTACCATATCATACAAGAAATCGTATCGAGAGGTGATGTGCTGATCAAGAAGATTGACACTAAGGACATCCTTGCTGATCCATTTACAAAGAGCTTGCCGCAGAAAGTTTACGAAAGACATATTCGTGAGCTGGATCTGAGGTGGATGCCGACCACTGAAAGTGGTTAAAGAGATAGCAGGCTAGATAGACGGACTGTATACTCTGCAATAGCTTAGTTATGCTTTGAGTATAAGTGGGAGATTGATGGGTTTTGTATACTGAAAGCATTTATTATAATGAGTATACAACGATTTATTTCTCCTATCTGTCAAACAATCTTACATGTATGTAACAATGGTATCCTCTTGTCTCACCGATAGGGACGATCATACGGCGTGTAGTAGATCGCGGAAGACAGTATGATCACTTGACCTAGTGAGACATAAACCTGATCACAGTCGAGACAGTGTATGAGGATACGTCTGTCCGGATGGCTGCGGCATTGTCGGAATAAGTAGTCTGCCTTGGTTACTTCACGTGCTCGTACGCAAGGGTGGCGTATTGATGGACCACAGTGAGATGTATTTGACTGTCTGACATCAGCGAATACAAGATCTCATTATTGATTTTGTCCAAACCCTAACGAAGGTTCAGGGGTTTGCACGGGTTGACTGTTGTTTTGACTTGCCATGATGGAGAGCCTGTAGGGTTTGAATCTACGATGGACAACACGAGTTGCCATTATGAATTTCTTGCCAATGATCGTTCTTAGGATACCAGGAATAAATTTCAATTAAAAAAACCATGCGAATCCTATGCATGCTCCTACAAAATTAATTGCAGAGGATGGATCTAGAGAATACCTGATTTCACCGTTTGATCTACAGGACAGATTGGAGAATAAAAACGATGAAATCGATCTGGATCTTGGATCTGGATCTGAACAATGGCGTGGACGGTTATTCCTACAGATCTGATCTTCTGATCTGTTCCCTTGCTCCTTGGAAATCTGGTGAGGATTATCTACCAAGTTGGATCCAAGATCTGGAGGAATCGATCAGTTCCTCCCTGCAGGATCAGCCGCCGCCCTCTCTCTCAATTATACTGAAAACGCTAGTTTTTCCAACATTTATGATCTGATAGAGAGAAGGGCTTTATATAGTGCTAGGGTTTTGAGA